>OX384037.1:943558-1326058 GCA_947534325.1 Agonum fuliginosum
TTAAACCGAATTTAGACCGAATTTAGACCGAATTTAGACCGAATTTAGACCGAATTTAGACCGAATTTAGACCGAATTTAGACTGAATTTAGACTGAATTTAGACTGAATTTAGACCGAATTTAGACCGAATTTAGACCGAATTTAGACTGAATTTAGACCGAATTTAGACCGAATTTAGACCGAATTTAGACCGAATTTAGACCGAATTTAGACCGAATTTAGACCGAATTTAGACCGAATTTAGACCGAATTTAGACCGAATTTAGACCCAATTTAGACTGAATTTAGACCGAATTTAGACCGAATTTAGACCGAATTTAGACCGAATTTAGACCGAATTTAGACCGAATTTAGACCGAATTTAGACCGAATTTATACTGAATTTAGACCGAATTTAGACCGAATTTAGACCGAATTTAGACCGAATTTAGACTAAATTTAGACCGAATTTAGACCGAATTTAGACCGAATTTAGACCGAATTTAGACTGAATTTAGACCGAATTTAGACCGAATTTAGACTGAATTTAGACCGAATTTAGACCGAATTTAGACCGAATTTAGACCGAATTTAGACCGAATTAGACCGAACTTAGACCGAATTTAGACCGAATTTAGACTGAATTTAGACCGAATTTAGACTGAATTTAGACCGAATTTAGACCGAATTTAGACTGAATTTAGACCGAATTTAGACCGAATTTAGACCGAATTTAGACGAATTTAGACCGAATTTAGACCGAATTTAGACTGAATTTAGACTGAATTTAGACCGAATTTAGACCGAATTTAGACCGAATTTAGACCGAATTTAGACCGAATTTAGACCGAATTTAGACCGAATTTAGACTGAATTTAGACCGAATTTAGACCGAATTTAGACCGAATTTAGACCGAATTTAGACCGAATTTAGACCGAATTTAGACCGAATTTAGACCGAATTTAGACCGAATTTAGACCGAATTTAGACCGAATTTAGACCGAATTTAGACCGAATTTAGACCGAATTTGGACCGAATTTAGACCGAATTTAGACTGAATTTAGACTGAGTTTAGACCGAATTTAAACCGAATTTAGACCGAATTTAGACTGAATTTAGACCGAATTTAGACTGAATTTAGACCGAATTTAGACTGAATTTAGACCGAATTTAGACCGAATTTAGACCGAATTTAGACCGAATTTAGACTAAATTTAGACCGAATTTAGACCGAATTTAGACCGAATTTAGACCGAATTTAGACCGAATTTAGACCGAATTTAGACCGAATTTAGACTGAATTTCCGACTTAACCCTTATTTTTGCCTTTAGCCCTTTGAGACTTTGGCCATGTATAGAGGGCATTAAAATACACGTGGGATTAACTCACAAAGGGGCCGAAAACTTTCTCAGAATTGCGAAAAAATCAATTCCAAGCGAGTTATGAGGGTTTGAAAATTCTAACAATTTTCCTTAAAATAAGGGCTTGTTTCATATATTTCAAGGGTTCTTGGTATTGAAATCGGTTAATTTAGGTCCGCTGATTCCAAATATGGCATCAGAATTATATAATTACTTACCGTTCACGAGAAATTACGAAATTAAAAACTACACTGTGTACAAATTTAATTGATTAAAAATAAGGGTTAATTTATTTAGAAAAGGGTAAATAAACATAGATACACTGTTAAATAGCAATATTTATTCATTTGACTTTTTCTCTCCTCGGGTCAAATTATGTAGGAATCCATAGTTTCAATAAAAAATATCAACGGGTACAGCTTTTACAAAGGGATTTCTAAAATGTATAAAAATATAGACCGAATTTAGACTGAATTTAGACCGAATTTAGACCGAATTTAGACTGAATTTAGACCGAATTTAGACCGAATTTAGACCGAATTTAGACCGAATTTAGACCGAATTTAGACCGAATTTAGACCGAATTTAGACCGAATTTAGACCGAATTTAGACCGAATTTAGACCGAATTTAGACCGAATTTAGACTGAATTTAGACTGAATTTAGACCGAATTTAGACCGAATTTAGACCGAATTTAGACCGAATTTAGATCGAATTTAGACTGAATTTAGACCGAATTTAGACCGAATTTAGACCGAATTTAGACCGAATTTAGACTGAATTTAGACCGAATTTAGACCGAATTTAGACCGAATTTAGACTGAATTTAGTCCGAATTTAGACTGAATTTAGACCGAATTTGGACCGAATTTGGACCGAATTTAGACCGAATTTAGACCGAATTTAGACTGAATTTAGACCGAATTTAGACTGAATTTAGACCGAATTTAGACCGAATTTAGACCGAATTTAGACCGAATTTAGACCGAATTTAGACCGAATTTAGACCGAATTTAGACTGAATTTAGACCGAATTTAGACCGAATTTAGACTGAATTTAGACCGAATTTAGACCGAATTTAGACCGAATTTAGACCAAATTTAGACCGAATTTAGACCGAATTTAGACTGAATTTAGACCGAATTTAGACCGAATTTAGACCGAATTTAGACCGAATTTAGACCGAATTTAGACCGAATTTAGACTGAATTTAGACCGAATTTAGACCGAATTTAGACCGAATTTAGACCGAATTTAGACCGAATTTAGACCGAATTTAGACCGAATTTAGACTAAATTTAGACCGAATTTAGACCGAATTTAGACCGAATTTAGACCGAATTTAGACCGAATTTAGACTGAATTTAGACCGAATTTAGACCGAATTTAGACTGAATTTAGACCGAATTTAGACCGAATTTAGACCGAATTTAGACCGAATTTAGACCGAATTTAGACCGAATTTAGACCGAATTTAGACCGAATTTAGACCGAATTTAGACCGAATTTAGACCGAATTTAGACCGAATTTAGACCGAATTTAGACTGAATTTAGACCGAATTTAGACCGAATTTAGACCGAATTTAGACCGAATTTAGACCGAATTTAGACCGAATTTAGACTGAATTTAGACCGAATTTAGACCGAATTTAGACCGAATTTAGACCGAATTTAGACCGAATTTAGACCGAATTTAGACCGAATTTAGACTGAATTTAGACCGAATTTAGACCGAATTTAGACCGAATTTAGACCGAATTTAGACCGAATTTAGACCGAATTTAGACCGAATTTAGACCGAATTTAGACTGAATTTAGACTGAATTTAGACCGAATTTAGACCGAATTTAGACCGAATTTAGACCGAATTTAGACTGAATTTAGACCGAATTTAGACCGAATTTAGACTGAATTTTGACTGAATTTAGACTGAATTTAGACTGAATTTAGACCGAATTTAGACCGAATTTAGACCGAATTTAGACCGAATTAGACCGAATTTAGACCGAATTTAGACCGAATTTAGACCGAATTTAGACCGAATTTAGACCGAATTTAGACTGAATTTAGACCGAATTTAGACCGAATTTAGACTGAATTTAGACTGAATTTAGACCGAATTTAAACCGAATTTAGACCGAATTTAGACTGAATTTAGACCGAATTTAGACTGAATTTAGACCGAATTTAGACCGAATTTAGACCGAATTTAGACCGAATTTAGACCGAATTTAGACCGAATTTAGACCGAATTTAGACTGAATTTAGACCGAATTTAGACCGAATTTAGACTGAATTTAGACCGAATTTAGACTGAATTTAGACCGAATTTAGACCGAATTTAGACCGAATTTAGACCGAATTTAGACCGAATTTAGACCGAATTTAGACTGAATTTAGACCGAATTTAGACCGAATTTAGACCGAATTTAGACCGAATTTAGACCGAATTTAGACTGAATTTAGACCGAATTTAGACCGAATTTAGACCGAATTTAGACCGAATTTAGACCGAATTTAGACCGAATTTAGACTGAATTTAGACCGAATTTAGACCGAATTTAGACCGAATTTAGACCGAATTTAGACCGAATTTAGACCGAATTTAGACCGAATTTAGACTGAATTTAGACCGAATTTAGACCGAATTTAGACCGAATTTAGACCGAATTTAGACCGAATTTAGACCGAATTTAGACCGAATTTAGACTGAATTTAGACCGAATTTAGACCGAATTTAGACCGAATTTAGACCGAATTTAGACCGAATTTAGACCGAATTTAGACCGAATTTAGACTGAATTTAGACCGAATTTAGACCGAATTTAGACTGAATTTATACCGAATTTAGACCGAATTTAGACCGAATTTAGACCGAATTTAGACTGAATTTAGACTGAATTTAGACCGAATTTAGACCGAATTTAGACTGAATTTAGACTGAATTTAGACCGAATTTAAACCGAATTTAGACCGAATTTAGACCGAATTTATACTGAATTTAGACCGAATTTAGACCGAATTTATACTGAATTTAGACCGAATTTAGACCGAATTTAGACTGAATTTATACCGAATTTAGACCGAATTTAGACCGAATTTAGACTGAATTTAGACTGAATTTAGACCGAATTTAAACCGAATTTAGACCGAATTTAGACTGAATTTAGACCGAATTTAGACTGAATTTAGACCGAATTTAGACCGATTTTAGACCGAATTTAGACCGAATTTAGACCGAATTTAGACCGAATTTAGACCGAATTTAGACTGAATTTAGACCGAATTTAGACCGAATTTAGACCGAATTTAGACCGAATTTAGACCGAATTTAGACCGAATTTAGACCGAATTTAGACCGAATTTAGACTGAATTTAGACTGAATTTAGACTGAATTTAGACCGAATTTAGACCGAATTTAGACCGAATTTAGACTGAATTTAGACCGAATTTAGACCGAATTTAGACCGAATTTAGACCGAATTTAGACCGAATTTAGACCGAATTTAGACTGAATTTAGACCGAATTTAGACCGAATTTAGACTGAATTTAGACTGAATTTAGACCGAATTTAAACCGAATTTAGACCGAATTTAGACTGAATTTAGACCGAATTTAGACTGAATTTAGACCGAATTTAGACCGAATTTAGACCGAATTTAGACCGAATTTAGACCGAATTTAGACCGAATTTAGACCGAATTTAGACTGAATTTAGACCGAATTTAGACCGAATTTAGACCGAATTTAGACCGAATTTAGACCGAATTTAGACTGAATTTAGACTGAATTTAGACCGAATTTAGACCGAATTTAGACCGAATTTAGACCGAATTTAGACTGAATTTAGACCGAATTTAGACCGAATTTAGACTGAATTTAGACTGAATTTAGACCGAATTTAAACCGAATTTAGACCGAATTTAGACTGAATTTAGACTGAATTTAGACCGAATTTAGACCGAATTTAGACCGAATTTAGACCGAATTTAGACCGAATTTAGACCGAATTTAGACCGAATTTAGACCGAATTTAGACTGAATTTAGACCGAATTTAGACCGAATTTAGACCGAATTTAGACCGAATTTAGACCGAATTTAGACCGAATTTAGACCGAATTTAGACCGAATTTAGACTGAATTTAGACCGAATTTAGACCGAATTTAGACCGAATTTAGACCGAATTTAGACCGAATTTAGACCGAATTTAGACTGAATTTAGACCGAATTTAGACCGAATTTAGACCGAATTTAGACCGAATTTAGACCGAATTTAGACCGAATTTAGACCGAATTTAGACCGAATTTAGACCGAATTTAGACTGAATTTAGACCGAATTTAGACTGAATTTAGACCGAATTTAGACCGAATTTAGACCGAATTTAGACCGAATTTAGACTGAATTTAGACTGAATTTAGACCGAATTTAGACCGAATTTAGACCGAATTTAGACCGAATTTAGACTGAATTTAGACCGAATTTAGACCGAATTTAGACTGAATTTATACCGAATTTAGACCGAATTTAGACCGAATTTAGACCGAATTTAGACTGAATTTAGACTGAATTTAGACCGAATTTAGACCGAATTTAGACTGAATTTAGACTGAATTTAGACCGAATTTAAACCGAATTTAGACCGAATTTAGACCGAATTTATACTGAATTTAGACCGAATTTAGACCGAATTTAGACCGAATTTAGACCGAATTTAGACCGAATTTAGACCGAATTTAGACCGAATTTAGACCGAATTTAGACTGAATTTAGACCGAATTTAGACCGAATTTAGACTGAATTTAGACCGAATTTAGACCGAATTTAGACCGAATTTAGACTGAATTTAGACCGAATTTAGACCGAATTTAGACTGAATTTAGACTGAATTTAGACCGAATTTAAACCGAATTTAGACCGAATTTAGACTGAATTTAGACCGAATTTAGACTGAATTTAGACCGAATTTAGACCGAATTTAGACCGAATTTAGACCGAATTTAGACCGAATTTAGACCGAATTTAGACTGAATTTAGACCGAATTTAGACCGAATTTAGACCGAATTTAGACCGAATTTAGACCGAATTTAGACCGAATTTAGACCGAATTTAGACCGAATTTAGACTGAATTTAGACTGAATTTAGACTGAATTTAGACCGAATTTAGACCGAATTTAGACCGAATTTAGACTGAATTTAGACCGAATTTAGACCGAATTTAGACCGAATTTAGACCGAATTTAGACCGAATTTAGACCGAATTTAGACTGAATTTAGACCGAATTTAGACCGAATTTAGACTGAATTTAGACTGAATTTAGACCGAATTTAAACCGAATTTAGACCGAATTTAGACTGAATTTAGACCGAATTTAGACTGAATTTAGACCGAATTTAGACCGAATTTAGACCGAATTTAGACCGAATTTAGACCGAATTTAGACCGAATTTAGACTGAATTTAGACCGAATTTAGACCGAATTTAGACCGAATTTAGACCGAATTTAGACTGAATTTAGACTGAATTTAGACCGAATTTAGACCGAATTTAGACCGAATTTAGACCGAATTTAGACTGAATTTAGACCGAATTTAGACCGAATTTAGACTGAATTTAGACTGAATTTAGACCGAATTTAAACCGAATTTAGACCGAATTTAGACTGAATTTAGACCGAATTTAGACTGAATTTAGACCGAATTTAGACCGAATTTAGACCGAATTTAGACCGAATTTAGACCGAATTTAGACCGAATTTAGACCGAATTTAGACTGAATTTAGACCGAATTTAGACCGAATTTAGACCGAATTTAGACCGAATTTAGACCGAATTTAGACCGAATTTAGACCGAATTTAGACCGAATTTAGACTGAATTTAGACTGAATTTAGACTGAATTTAGACCGAATTTAGACCGAATTTAGACCGAATTTAGACTGAATTTAGACCGAATTTAGACCGAATTTAGACCGAATTTAGACCGAATTTAGACCGAATTTAGACCGAATTTAGACCGAATTTAGACCGAATTTAGACCGAATTTAGACTGAATTTAGACCGAATTTAGACTGAATTTAGACCGAATTTAGACCGAATTTAGACCGAATTTAGACCGAATTTAGACTGAATTTAGACTGAATTTAGACCGAATTTAGACCGAATTTAGACCGAATTTAGACCGAATTTAGACTGAATTTAGACCGAATTTAGACCGAATTTAGACCGAATTTAGACCGAATTTAGACCGAATTTAGACCGAATTTAGACCGAATTTAGACTGAATTTAGACCGAATTTAGACCGAATTTAGACCGAATTTAGACCGAATTTAGACCGAATTTAGACCGAATTTAGACCGAATTTAGACCGAATTTAGACTGAATTTAGACTGAATTTAGACTGAATTTAGACCGAATTTAGACCGAATTTAGACCGAATTTAGACTGAATTTATACCGAATTTAGACCGAATTTAAACCGAATTTAGACCGAATTTAGACCGAATTTAGACCGAATTTAGACCGAATTTAGACCGAATTTAGACCCAATTTAGACTGAATTTAGACCGAATTTAGACCGAATTTAGACCGAATTTAGACCGAATTTAGACCGAATTTAGACTGAATTTAGACCGAATTTAGACCGAATTTAGACTGAATTTAGACTGAATTTAGACCGAATTTAAACCGAATTTAGACCGAATTTAGACTGAATTTAGACCGAATTTAGACTGAATTTAGACCGAATTTAGACCGAATTTAGACCGAATTTAGACCGAATTTAGACCGAATTTAGACCGAATTTAGACCGAATTTAGACCGAATTTAGACCGAATTTAGACCGAATTTAGACCGAATTTAGACCGAATTTAGACTGAATTTAGACCGAATTTAGACCGAATTTAGACCGAATTTAGACCGAATTTAGACTGAATTTAGACCGAATTTAGACCGAATTTAGACCGAATTTAGACCGAATTTAGACCGAATTTAGACTGAATTTAGACTGAATTTAGACCGAATTTAGACCGAATTTAGACCGAATTTAGACCGAATTTAGACCGAATTTAGACTGAATTTAGACCGAATTTAGACCGAATTTAGACCGAATTTAGACCGAATTTAGACCGAATTTAGACCGAATTTAGACCGAATTTAGACCGAATTTAGACTGAATTTAGACCGAATTTAGACCGAATTTAGACCGAATTTAGACCGAATTTATACCGAATTTAGACCGAATTTATACTGAATTTAGACTGAATTTAGACCGAATTTAGACCGAATTTCTCGTGAACGGTAAGTAATTATATAATTCTGAGGCCATATTTGGAATCAGCGGACCTTAATTAACCGATTTCAATACCAAGAACCCTTGAAATATATGAAACAAGCCCTTATTTTAAGGGAAAATTAGAATTTTCAAACCCTCATAACTCGCTTGGAATTGATTTTTTCGCAATTCTGAGAAAATTTTCCGACCCCCCTAATTCAACCCCCCCGGTATTTCTATGCCCTCTATACATGGCCAAAGTATCAAAGGGCTAAGGGCAAAAATAAGGGTTTCAATATTTTGAGCGATCGAAAATTCATTTTAAAATCGCCAATCGAGGTATCATTTAAAAAAAATTTTAAATCAATAAATCATGTATTATGAGCCTGTCAAATGAATAAATATTGCTATTTAACAGTGTATCTATGTTTATTTACCCTTTTCTACATAAATTAACCCTTATTTTTAATCAATTAAATTTTTATACTGGGTAGTTTTTAATTTTCGTAATTTCTCGTGAACGGTAAGTAATTATATAATTCTGAGGCCATATTTGGAATCAGCGGACCTTAATTAACCGATTTCAATACCAAGAACCCTTGAAATATATGAAACAAGCCCTTATTTTAAGGGAAAATTGTTAGAATTTTCAAACCCTCATAACTCGCTTGGAATAGATTTTTTCGCAATTCTGAGAAAATTTTCCGCCCCCCCTAATTCAACCCCCCCGGTATTTCTATGCCCTCTATACATGGCCAAAGTATCAAAGGGCTAAGGGCAAAAATAAGGGTTTCAATATTTTGAGCGATCGAAAATTCATTTTAAAATCGCCAATCGAGGTATCATTTTAAAAAAATTTTAAATCAATAAATCATGTATTATGAGCCTGTCAAATGAATAAATATTGCTATTTAACAGTGTATCTATGTTTATTTACCCTTTTCTACATAAATTAACCCTTATTTTTAATCAATTAAATTTTTATACAGGGTAGTTTTTAATTTTCGTAATTTCTCGTGAACGGTAACTAATTATATAATTCTGAGGCCATATTTGGAATCAGCGGACCTTAATTAACCGATTTCAATACCAAGAATCCTTGAAATATATGAAACAAGCCCTTATTTTAAGGGAAAATTGTTAGAATTTTCAAACCCTCATAACTCGCTTGGAATTGATTTTTTCGCAATTCTGAGAAAATTTTCCGCCCCCCCTAATTTAACCCCCCCGGTATTTCTATGCCCTCTATACATGGCCAAAGTATCAAAGGGCTAAGGGCAAAAATAAGGGTTTCAATTTTTTGAGCGATCGAAAATTCATTTTAAAATCGCCAATCGAGGTATCATTTTAAAAAAATTTTAAATCAATAAATCATGTATTATGAGCCTGTCAAATGAATAAATATTGCTATTTAACAGTGTATCTATGTTTATTTACCCTTTTCTACATAAATTAACCCTTATTTTTAATCAATTAAATTTTTATACAGGGTAGTTTTTATTTTTCGTAATTTCTCGTGAACGGTAACTAATTATATAATTCTGAGGCCATATTTGGAATCAGCGGACCTTAATTAACCGATTTCAATACCAAGAACCCTTGAAATATATGAAACAAGCCCTTATTTTAAGGGAAAATTGTTAGAATTTTCAAACCCTCATAACTCGCTTGGAATTGATTTTTTCGCAATTCTGAGAAAATTTTCCGCCCCCCCTAATTCAACCCCCCCGGTATTTCTATGCCCTCTATACATGGCCAAAGTATCAAAGGGCTAAGGGCAAAAATAAGGGTTTCAATTTTTTGAGCGATCGAAAATTCATTTTAAAATCGCCAATCGAGGTATCATTTTAAAAAAATTTTAAATCAATAAATCATGTATTATGAGCCTGTCAAATGAATAAATATTGCTATTTAACAGTGTATCTATGTTTATTTACCCTTTTCTACATAAATTAACCCTTATTTTTAATCAATTAAATTTTTATACAGGGTAGTTTTTATTTTTCGTAATTTCTCGCGAACGGTAACTAATTATATAATTCTGAGGCCATATTTGGAATCAGCGGACCTTAATTAACCGATTTCAATACCAAGAACCCTTGAAATATATGAAACAAGCCCTTATTTTAAGGGAAAATTGTTAGAATTTTCAAACCCTCATAACTCGCTTGGAATTGATTTTTTCGCAATTCTGAGAAAATTTTCCGCCCCCCCTAATTCAACCCCCCGGTATTTCTATGCCCTCTATACATGGCCAAAGTATTAAAGGGCTAAGGGCAAAAATAAGGGTTTCAATTTTTTGAGCGATCGAAAATTCATTTTAAAATCGCCAATCGAGGTATCATTTTAAAAAAATTTTAAATCAATAAATCATGTATTATGAGCCTGTCAAATGAATAAATATTGCTATTTAACAGTGTATCTATGTTTATTTACCCTTTTCTACATAAATTAACCCTTATTTTTAATCAATTAAATTTTTATACTGGGTAGTTTTTAATTTTCGTAATTTCTCGTGAACGGTAAGTAATTATATAATTCTGAGGCCATATTTGGAATCAGCGGACCTTAATTAACCGATTTCAATACCAAGAACCCTTGAAATATATGAAACAAGCCCTTATTTTAAGGGAAAATTGTTAGAATTTTCAAACCCTCATAACTCGCTTGGAATTGATTTTTTCGCAATTCTGAGAAAATTTTCCGCCCCCCCTAATTCAACCCCCCCGGTATTTCTATGCCCTCTATACATGGCCAAAGTATCAAAGGGCTAAGGGCAAAAATAAGGGTTTCAATTTTTTGAGCGATCGAAAATTCATTTTAAAATCGCCAATCGAGGTATCATTTTAAAAAAATTTTAAATCAATAAATCATGTATTATGAGCCTGTCAAATGAATAAATATTGCTATTTAACAGTGTATCTATGTTTATTTACCCTTTTCTACATAAATTAACCCTTATTTTTAATCAATTAAATTTTTATACAGGGTAGTTTTTATTTTTCGTAATTTCTCGTGAACGGTAACTAATTATATAATTCTGAGGCCATATTTGGAATCAGCGGACCTTAATTAACCGATTTCAATACCAAGAACCCTTGAAATATATGAAACAAGCCCTTATTTTAAGGGAAAATTGTTAGAATTTTCAAACCCTCATAACTCGCTTGGAATTGATTTTTTCGCAATTCTGAGAAAATTTTCCGCCCCCCCTAATTCAACCCCCCCGGTATTTCTATGCCCTCTATACATGGCCAAAGTATCAAAGGGCTAAGGGCAAAAATAAGGGTTTCAATTTTTTGAGCGATCGAAAATTCATTTTAAAATCGCCAATCGAGGTATCATTTTAAAAAAATTTTAAATCAATAAATCATGTATTATGAGCCTGTCAAATGAATAAATATTGCTATTTAACAGTGTATCTATGTTTATTTACCCTTTTCTACATAAATTAACCCTTATTTTTAATCAATTAAATTTTTATACAGGGTAGTTTTTATTTTTCGTAATTTCTCGCGAACGGTAACTAATTATATAATTCTGAGGCCATATTTGGAATCAGCGGACCTTAATTAACCGATTTCAATACCAAGAACCCTTGAAATATATGAAACAAGCCCTTATTTTAAGGGAAAATTGTTAGAATTTTCAAACCCTCATAACTCGCTTGGAATAGATTTTTTCGCAATTCTGAGAAAATTTTCCGCCCCCCCTAATCCAACCCCCCGGTATTTCTATGCCCTCTACACATGGCCAAAGTATCAAAGAGCTAAGGGCAAAAATAAGGGTTTCAATTTTTTGAGCGATCGAAAATTCATTTTAAAATCGCCAATCGAGGTATCATTTTAAAAAAATTTTAAATCAATAAATCATGTATTATGAGCCTGTCAAATGAATAAATATTGCTATTTAACAGTGTATCTATGTTTATTTACCCTTTTCTACATAAATTAACCCTTATTTTTAATCAATTAAATTTTTATACTGGGTAGTTTTTAATTTTCGTAATTTCTCGTGAACGGTAAGTAATTATATAATTCTGAGGCCATATTTGGAATCAGCGGACCTTAATTAACCGATTTCAATACCAAGAACCCTTGAAATATATGAAACAAGCCCTTATTTTAAGGGAAAATTGTTAGAATTTTCAAACCCTCATAACTCGCTTGGAATTGATTTTTTCGCAATTCTGAGAAAATTTTCCGCCCCCCCTAATTCAACCCCCCCGGTATTTCTATGCCCTCTATACATGGCCAAAGTATCAAAGGGCTAAGGGCAAAAATAAGGGTTTAAATTTTTTGAGCGATCGAAAATTCATTTTAAAATCGCCAATCGAGGTATCATTTTAAAAAAATTTTAAATCAATAAATCATGTATTATGAGCCTGTCAAATGAATAAATATTGCTATTTAACAGTGTATCTATGTTTATTTACCCTTTTCTACATAAATTAACCCTTATTTTTAATCAATTAAATTTTTATACAAGGTAGTTTTTAATTTTCGTAATTTCTCGTGAACGGTAAGTAATTATATAATTCTGAGGCCATATTTGGAATCAGCGGACCTTAATTAACCGATTTCAATACCAAGAACCCTTGAAATATATGAAACAAGCCCTTATTTTAAGGGAAAATTGTTAGAATTTTCAAACCCTCATAACTCGCTTGGAATAGATTTTTTCGCAATTCTGAGAAAATTTTCCGCCCCCCCTAATTCAACCCCCCCGGTATTTCTATGCCCTCTATACATGGCCAAAGTATCAAAGGGCTAAGGGCAAAAATAAGGGTTTCAATATTTTGAGCGATCGAAAATTCATTTTAAAATCGCCAATCGAGGTATCATTTAAAAAAAAATTTAAATCAATAAATCATGTATTATGAGCCTGTCAAATGAATAAATATTGCTATTTAACAGTGTATCTATGTTTATTTACCCTTTTCTACATAAATTAACCCTTATTTTTAATCAATTAAATTTTTATACAGGGTAGTTTTTAATTTTCGTAATTTCTCGTGAACGGTAACTAATTATATAATTCTGAGGCCATATTTGGAATCAGCGGACCTTAATTAACCGATTTCAATACCAAGAACCCTTGAAATATATGAAACAAGCCCTTATTTTAAGGGAAAATTGTTAGAATTTTCAAACCCTCATAACTCGCTTGGAATTGATTTTTTCGCAATTCTGAGAAAATTTTCCGCCCCCCCTAATTCAACCCCCCCGGTATTTCTATGCCCTCTATACATGGCCAAAGTATCGAAGGGCTAAGGGCAAAAATAAGAGTTTCAATTTTTTGAGCGATCGAAAATTCATTTTAAAATCGCCAATCGAGGTATCATTTTAAAAAAATTTTAAATCAATAAATCATGTATTATGAGCCTGTCAAATGAATAAATATTGCTATTTAACAGTGTATCTATGTTTATTTACACTTTTCTACATAAATTAACCCTTATTTTTAATCAATTAAATTTTTATACAGGGTAGTTTTTAATTTTCGTAATTTCTCGTGAACGGTAACTAATTATATAATTCTGAGGCCATATTTGGAATCAGCGGACCTTAATTAACCGATTTCAATACCAAGAACCCTTGAAATATATGAAACAAGCCCTTATTTTAAGGGAAAATTGTTAGAATTTTCAAACCCTCATAACTCGCTTGGAATTGATTTTTTCGCAATTCTGAGAAAATTTTCCGCCCCCCCTAATTCAACCCCCCCGGTATTTCTATGCCCTCTATACATGGCCAAAGTATCAAAGGGCTAAGGGCAAAAATAAGGGTTTCAATATTTTGAGCGATCGAAAATTCATTTTAAAATCGCCAATCGAGGTATCATTTAAAAAAAATTTAAATCAATAAATCATGTATTATGAGCCTGTCAAATGAATAAATATTGCTATTTAACAGTGTATCTATGTTTATTTACCCTTTTCTACATAAATTAACCCTTATTTTTAATCAATTAAATTTTTATACAGGGTAGTTTTTAATTTTCGTAATTTCTCGTGAACGGTAACTAATTATATAATTCTGAGGCCATATTTGGAATCAGCGGACCTTAATTAACCGATTTCAATACCAAGAACCCTTGAAATATATGAAACAAGCCCTTATTTTAAGGGAAAATTGTTAGAATTTTCAAACCCTCATAACTCGCTTGGAATTGATTTTTTCGCAATTCTGAGAAAATTTTCCGCCCCCCCTAATTCAACCCCCCCGGTATTTCTATGCCCTCTATACATGGCCAAAGTATCAAAGGGCTAAGGGCAAAAATAAGGGTTTCAATTTTTTGAGCGATCGAAAATTCATTTTAAAATCGCCAATCGAGGTATCATTTTAAAAAAATTTTAAATCAATAAATCATGTATTATGAGCCTGTCAAATGAATAAATATTGCTATTTAACAGTGTATCTATGTTTATTTACCCTTTTCTACATAAATTAACCCTTATTTTTAATCAATTAAATTTTTATACAGGGTAGTTTTTAATTTTCGTAATTTCTCGTGAACGGTAACTAATTATATAATTCTGAGGCCATATTTGGAATCAGCGGACCTTAATTAACCGATTTCAATACCAAGAACCCTTGAAATATATGAAACAAGCCCTTATTTTAAGGGAAAATTGTTAGAATTTTCAAACCCTCATAACTCGCTTGGAATTGATTTTTTCGCAATTCTGAGAAAATTTTCCGCCCCCCCTAATTCAACCTCCCCGGTATTTCTATGCCCTCTATACATGGCCAAAGTATCAAAGGGCTAAGGGCAAAAATAAGGGTTTCAATATTTTGAGCGATCGAAAATTCATTTTAAAATCGCCAATCGAGGTATCATTTAAAAAAAAATTTAAATCAATAAATCATGTATTATGAGCCTGTCAAATGAATAAATATTGCTATTTAACAGTGTATCTATGTTTATTTACCCTTTTCTACATAAATTAACCCTTATTTTTAATCAATTAAATTTTTATACAGGGTAGTTTTTAATTTTCGTAATTTCTCGTGAACGGTAACTAATTATATAATTCTGAGGCCATATTTGGAATCAGCGGACCTTAATTAACCGATTTCAATACCAAGAACCCTTGAAATATATGAAACAAGCCCTTATTTTAAGGGAAAATTGTTAGAATTTTCAAACCCTCATAACTCGCTTGGAATTGATTTTTTCGCAATTCTGAGAAAATTTTCCGCCCCCCCTAATTCAACCCCCCCGGTATTTCTATGCCCTCTATACATGGCCAAAGTATCAAAGGGCTAAGGGCAAAAATAAGGGTTTCAATTTTTTGAGCGATCGAAAATTCATTTTAAAATCGCCAATCGAGGTATCATTTTAAAAAAATTTTAAATCAATAAATCATGTATTATGAGCCTGTCAAATGAATAAATATTGCTATTTAACAGTGTATCTATGTTTATTTACCCTTTTCTACATAAATTAACCCTTATTTTTAATCAATTAAATTTTTATACAGGGTAGTTTTTAATTTTCGTAATTTCTCGTGAACGGTAAGTAATTATATAATTCTGAGGCCATATTTGGAATCAGCGGACCTTAATTAACCGATTTCAATACCAAGAACCCTTGATATATATGAAACAAGCCCTTATTTTAAGGGAAAATTGTTAGAATTTTCAAACCCTCATAACTCGCTTGGAATTGATTTTTTCGCAATTCTGAGAAAATTTTCCGCCCCCCCTAATTCAACCCCCCCGGTATTTCTATGCCCTCTATACATGGCCAAAGTATCAAAGGGCTAAGGACAAAAATAAGGGTTTAAATTTTTTGAGCGATCGAAAATTCATTTTAAAATCTCCAATCGAGGTATCATTTTAAAAAAAATTTTAATCAATAAATCATGTATTATGAGCCTGTCAAATGAATAAATATTGCTATTTAACAGTGTATCTATATATCCTGATACAAATATTGGGATTTTGAGATGAAAATTTTAACCAGCCGAAGAATCATATTTTTGTAACGAGGCGTAGATGGCAGCATTAGTCTCTTTTTGAACAATTTCACCCTTAAAAGTTACATTTTATGTTATGTAACGGGACGTAGGACAATAATGGGGTAAATATATAATTAATTAGATTATAAGTAAATTAAAAAATGATTTATTATATTAAAAATCAAATCATTTACATTTAATTTTAATAAGTAATACAACACAATTCATATACTTTAATATATTTAACAACTGTAAGAAAACATGGGGAAAATAAAGACTTCATTTTTCTTTTTATGTACATAATATACAAACAATACATAAAATAATTATTATACAATATTTTAATTTACACATACTTACATAACAAAACAGCACACAAATCAAATATATATTTAAAACTATACAAGTAATGGTATTTTTATTAAAATTACATAAATTAGTTTGACTTTTAAATAAAAACACACATAAAAATTATACATATAGAACATAATATATCGATAGGTACTTACAATCGTTATAACAATTTCGCTCTTACAGTATCAAAAATATATATACCTAAGACTAACAGTATGTGAGGATACCACATCTTAATTAGAAGGAAGATGTAAAAGAAAGAAATCCACAATAAAACATTACCAGGGGACGAAAATTGTGATCATGGGCATGGGCAAAGATTAAAGTGGTCTGTACATCTGCTTGGAAGCCAGTCTGAAAACAAGAAAAATAAAGATCAGCCCTGTATCTTGTACCGTTCAGAAGTTACAAAAAAGGGCTCTCTTAATTAAGCCCACAAAATATTTTCATTAATCTAATCTTATGTAATTAAACTCAGAGAATCCAATGGTGCCAAGAACAGCCCTGTATCTTGTACCGTTCAGAAGTTACAAAAAGGGGCTCTCTTAATTAAGCCCACAAAATATTTTCATTAATGTAAAATGTAAAAATTTTAAAATTTAATTTGAGGTAGGAATAGACATAATACTGTTTTTGACCACACATCCAGTTTGTTCAAATTCAGTCTAAATTCGGTCTACATTCGATTTACGAGGGTGACGTACTCGTATTAATAATATTTCGTTTATATTCAATTACTCTACCAATAATAGTACCAGCATATTAAAAATTTGTATCCCAGGGTAAAAAAATCCGAGGAATCCAATGGTACCAAGATCAGCCCTGTACCTTGTACCGTTCAGAAGTTACAAAAAAGAGCTCTCTTAATTAAGCCCACAAAATATTTTCATTAATCTAACCTTATGTAATTTAACTTAAGGAATCCAATAGTGCCAAGATCAGCCCCGTATCTTGTACCGTTCAGAAGTTACAAAAAAGGGCTCTCCTAATTAAGCCCACAAAATATTTTTATTAATCTAATCTTATGTAATTTAACTCAAGAAATGCAATGGTGCCAAGATTAGCCCTGTATCTTGTACCGTTCAGAAGTTACAAAAAAGGGATCTCCTAATTAAGCCCACAAAATATTTTCATTAATCTAATCTTATGTAATTTAGCTCAAGGAATCCAATGGTGCCAAGATCAGCCCTGTATCTTGTACCGTTCAGAAGTTACAAAAAAGGGCTCTCTTAATTAAGCCCACAAAATATTTTCATTAATCTAATCTTATGTAATTAAACACAGAGAGTCCAATGCTGTCAAGATCAGCCCTGTATCTTGAACTGTTCAGAAGTTACAAAAAAGGGCTCTCCTAATTAAGCCCACAAAATATTTTCATTAATCTAATCTTATGTAATTAAACTTAGAGAATCCAATGCTGTTAAGATCTGCCCTGTATCTTGAACCGTTCGGAAGTTACAAAAAAGGGCTCTCCTAATTAAGCCCACAAAATTTTTTCATTAATATAATCTTATGTAATTTAGCTCAAGGAATCCAATGGTGCCAAGATCAGCCCTGTATCTTGTACCGTTCAGAAGTTACAAAAATGGGCTCTCTTAATTAAGCCCACAAAATATTTTCATTAATCTAATCTTATGTAATTTTGCTCAAGGAATCCAATGTTGCCAAGATCAGCTCTGTATCTTGTACCGTTCAGAAATTACAAAAAAGGGCTCTCTTAATTAAGCCCACAAAATATTTTCATTAATCCAACCTTATGTAATTTAACTTAAGGAATCCAATGGTGCCAAGATCAGCCCCGTATCTTGTACCGTTCAGAAGTTACAAAAAAGGGCTCTCCTAATTAAGCCCACAAAATATTTTTATTTATCTAATCTTATGTAATTTAACTCAAGGAATCCAATGGTGCCAAGATTAGCCCTGTATCTTGTACTGTTCAGAAGTTACAAAAAAGGGCTCTCTTAATTAAGCCCACAAAATATTTTCATTAATCTAATCTTATGTAATTAAACTCAGAGAATCCAATGCTGTCAAGATCAGCCCTGTATCTTGAACCGTTCAGAAGTTACGAAAAGGGCTCTCCTAATTAAGCCCACAAAATATTTTCATTAATCTAATCTTATGTAATTTAGCTCAAGGAATCCAATGGCGCCAAGATCAGCCCTGTATCTTGTACCGTTCAGAAGTTACAAAAAAGGGCTCTCTTAATTAAGCCCACAAAATATTTTTATTAATCTAATCTTATGTAATTTAACTCAAGGAATCCAATGGTGCCAAGATTAGCCCTGTATCTTGTACCGTTCAGAAGTTACAAAAAAGGGCTCTCTTAATTAAGCCCACAAAATATTTTCATTTATCTAATCTTATGTAATTTAACTCAGAGAATCCAATGGTGCCAAGATTAGCCTTGTATCTTGTACCGTTCAGAAGATACAAAAAAGAAATCTCCTAATTATGCCCACAAAATATTTTCATTAATCTAATCTTATGTAATTTAGCTCAAGGAATCCAATGGTGCTAAGATCAGCCCTGTATCTTGTACCGTTCAGAAGTTACAAAAAAGGGCTCTCTTAATTAAGCCCACAGAATATTTTCATTAATCTAATCTTATGTAATTAAACTCAGAGAATCCAATTCTGTCAAGATCTGCCCTGTATCTTGAACCGTTCGGAAGTTACAAAAAAGGGCTCTCCTAATTAAGCCCACAAAATATTTTCATTAATCTAATCTTATGTAATTTAGCTCAAGGAATCCAATGGTGCCAAGATCAGCCCTGTATCTTGTACCGTTCAGAAGTTACAAAAATGGGCTCTCTTAATTAAGCCCACAAAATATTTTCATTAATCTAATCTTATGTAATTTAGCTCAAGGAATCCAATGGTGCCAAGATCAGCTCTGTATCTTGTACCGTTCAGAAGTTACAAAAAGGGCTCTCTTAATGAAGCCCACAATATAATTTTCATTAATCTAATCTTATTCAATTTAGCTCAAGCAACCCAATGGTGCCAAGATCAGCCCTGTATCTTATACCGTTCACAAGTAACAAAAAATTACTCTCTTAATTAAGCCCATAAAATATTTGCATTAATCTAATCTTATGTAATTAAACTCAGGGAATCCAATGGTGCCAAGATCAGCTCTGTATCTTGTACCGTTCAGAAATTACAAAAAAGGGCACTCTTAATTAAGCCTACAAAATATTTTCATTAATCTAATCTTATGTAATTTAACTCAAGTAATCCAAAGGTGCCAAGATCAGCTCTGTATCTTGTACCGTTCAGAAGTTACAAAAAAGGGCTCTCTTAATGAAGCCCACAATATATTTTCATTAATCTAATCTTATGTAATTGAAGTCAGGGAATTCAATGGTGCCAAGATAAGTCCTTTTGTACCGTTCATAAGTTACAAAACAGGGCTCTCTTAATTAAGCCCACAAAATATTTACATTAATCTAATCTTATGTAGTTTTAATGAAGGAATCCAATGGTGCCAAGATCAGCGTATTTTGTACCGTTCAGAAGTTACAAAAAAGGGCTCTCTTAATTAAGTCCACAAAATATTTACATTAATCTATTCTTATGCAATTTAGCTCAAGGAATCCAATGGTGTCAAGATCAGCCCTGTATCTTGTACAGTTCTATAATTATATAAAAATACTTGTATTGCATAAATAAATAACTAGAGTGTATTTCATAAATCAAATAAAATTTCAATCAGTCCGGATTCAAATCGGATAGCTATTCAAACAGGGTAAACAATACAAGAGAAATTTAAAAGACAAGTTACATTTCCCAAGAATTTTCTTTCTCGGCAAGTGCTACATCAGTTGCGCAAAAGACAAAACCTGCGTGCTTGAAAAGAAGTCAAGATTACAGTCACACTACTTAAGAGCATTCTGTACAGGAAGAATGTACACGTTAAAGCATTTTACATATGGTTGCACATTTTAACAAAAACAAATTTTTATATGGTAGATAAGGGATAAAACTTCGTTCTATTAGTGCAATTTTTTATTTTTCAGCACGTTCAACGGTCGAAATTACTTACTTTCAACCGCTTGCAGGCGTTTAGAAGCACCTACAAATTTTTCTTTATATTTCGCAGAACATGATATTTTAAACTTGAATCATGTAGTTTAAAGTTTAATCTACGTTGGGGTACCTAGTGTTATTTTTTGGAAAAAACTCTGATTTCGAGAAAATTAGAGGTAAAAAAATGTGATTTTTTGAAGTTTTCTTTATTTTATAAACTAAAACTTCGGTACAAAATAGAAATGGCACTAATAGAACGAAGTTTTATCCCTTATCTACCATATAAAAAATTGTTTTTGTTAAAATGTGCAACCATGTGTCGATGAGGTGTATGCGTGTAAAGTGCTTTTTACGTGTATATTCTTCCTGTACAGAATGCTCATAATGCTATAAAGTACAGTAGTGTACATATGTTTTAATAATTCTGTTTGGATAACAGCACAATTTGAATACGAACATTTCATTTCGAAAACATTTTTGTCTATGGGTGTTCAAACAAAAACGTTTTTACAAAAAGGTAAGGGAAATTTTTTATTTAATACATTTTTTACAATTATAATTCATTTGCAACCATTTATTCACAAAACGATCTAATGCTTACACTTTTATTAACAGAGGCATCACCATTAGTAGGTATACTCATAAATCTTCTTATAAAATTTCAGTCCACAATTTTCTATGTTATAGTTAGTCATTTCTTATTAGAGCAAGCAGTGCTTCCCTTTAAAATGGTCATAGTTATAAGTTTACAACCTTTATTCAACAGAAATAAATAAAAATAGTACAAGCATTAGAACGTTTTATAAATCTAAGAGTTGGTTGGACTCTCATCCATCTTACCATCGCTTCAAAGAATGAACATTTCTGGTGAAGATCTGTCCAAAACTTGAGAAAGACAAAAGTTAATAGTTGGAATTCTCGTAGTAAACAGAATACTGGATTTTGCCTCCTGGATGGTAAGAAGATATCTGTAACAATAGAAACACAATTTAATATGGTAAATTGTAATTAGTTTATTTAACAAATATGTGGTAAAAACTGTATGTTATCAACGGTTAAAGGAAATGTCAACTAAGAATCAGTGTGTTTGGTTATTGGAATAAAATCATCTGTTTCTAAAAATGGTTAAAGGTAATGTCCAGAGCATAGCAAAAATTGATTTCTCGAACATTATTCTATAAGGAATCTATACCAATAACATAAATTATACATTTTATAACACTTACCGTCAATTTTAAAATGTTCTGGGTCTAGAACAAAAGTCTAGAATCTTCTAGAATACACCAGGACTCAGGAATTTTGAAGACTATCAATGCCCAAACGTCCTTTGCAGTTTGCAATTTGAAGACATTGTCAAGGTTCTGTAACAACGAGAAAACATTTAGATTCATGTACATTGCACGGAGCAACAAATAAAATGTGGAATAAATAATTTAATATGCAAATATGATTTCTGTAACACCTTATTAAATCGAAGATTCATGTACATTGCATAGAACAACTAGAACACATAACATAAAATGCAAGTGTAAAAACCTACCATTAAAAAGATGATCAAGGATTTTGTCATCTGATTTGGAGCACTCTAGATTTGCCTGAATGGTGAGAAGGTATCTGTAACAATAGAAACACATTTTAAAATAGAAGATTGTAATTTATAAAATTAAAATTAGTTTATTTAACAAATATGTGGTGAAAACTGTATCCATTATTGAGGGTAAGAGGAAATGTCAACTAAGAATCAGTGTGTTTAGTTACTGGAATAAAATCATCTGTTTCTCAAAAATGGTTAAAGGTTAAAGGAATCATATACCAATAACATAAATTATACATTTTATAACACTTACCGTCAATTTTAAGATGTTCTGAATCTAGAACAAAAGTCTAGAAGATTCTAGAATACGCCACGACTCAGCAATATTGAAGACTCAATGCCCAGACGTTCTCGGCAATTTGAAGACGTTGTCAGTGTTCTGTAACCAGTGTTGTAATAGATAATAATATTTATTATCTAGATAAAGATAAAGATAACGTATTTTTTATTTATCTAGATAAGATAATAGATAATCATTGAATAAATTATCTAGATAATAGATAATAGATAAATAATAATTATCTAGATAATTATTAGATAATTCATAGATAATACAAAAAATATAAATCACATATTCTAAAGTATAAGCGGTACCAGCTAGCAAGCCGGCAGCGTTGCAAGCTTGTGCGTTGTATGCTTTCATAGTTTGATTACATTTTAATTCGATTAAAAGTACAAATGAAAAAAAAATTGTTCTAATTTTACAAAAATTATTATCTAGATGATATTTAAATAAAAGATAAAGATGATCTGTAATTTTATCTAGATAAGATAATAGATAAATAAGAAAAAAAATATCTAGATCAGATAATAGATAAAAATATATTATCTAGATGATTTATCTAGATAAAATTATCTAGATAAGTTACAACACTGTCTGTAACAACGAGAAAACATTTAGATTCATGTACATTGCACAGAACAACAAATAAACTATAGGACAAATAATTTAACATGCAAGTTAGTACCACTAAATCAAAGATGAGAAAAACATTTCGATTCGTGTACATTGCATGGAACAACAAGTAAAGTATGAAACATATAACATAAAATGCAAGTGTAAATTATTCTGTAAAACCTACCATTAAAAAGATGATCAAGGTTTTCTGTCAGCTACAGAGGTCGTTCAGGTGTTACAGGAATGCGGTAGACTCCAGAAGAAAAAGTTGACAGATGAAGACGTGCACCACGATTGAGAGGTGCAAAGATTGTCCACAATATTTGATATATCTGGAACAACATAAAACAAGATTGAAATATCATGCATTTAAAATATACCAGTACCAATTTAAAAATAATTCACAGCAAAATCAAAATTGAAACAACAAATGGTATATTTTATATTAGAACCATTTTATCAAAGGACATAAAATTTGCTTAAAACTGGCGAAAACTTATGCAATTAAATATCAAATGGTCCATATGCACTACAAAATATCGTTCTTATAAATAGAATATAGAGACGTATGTTTTAATAGCATTGGAAACCTCTTTGTATAAAAATCCACGTATTATTGGAATTAACTATTAGGTACTTACAAATTGCGTAATTTCTTGGAGATACTGGAACTATAGACCTCTAGAAGATGCTTCAAAGTCCTGTAGATGTAGGTGAAGCTCTCTCCATGCAAATTTACATAGAAACACAAAGAAAATTGCAGATTTCAGTAGATTTAACACACAAAAGCAATACTAATGTAAAGAAACGTCGAACCACACTACTAGCACGATATTCTAATACTGACTGCAAAATTGAACAGGTTTTTTCGATTGAATAACAATAATTACGAAAGGAATTTGTTTACTATTACTGGGAGTTCATGGTCAGAACGACGATAAAAATAGTAAATATATCCTTGACTGTTAATTAAAATCTTTAACGTCATTTTGTCACCAAATTTTAATTAGTGATCCATGTAAAAAGGAGAGATGGGTGATTTGATTCTAAAATATGGATGGCAATTTTAATCATATGGGAAACATTTATGGAAACTTTATTTAACATCAAATTTACTGTCTGTCAAACGAAAGTTGGCTGTACCAATAAGGGCGAGGAAGCCAACTTATTACTCGCCTAAATGCAACTGAGCCAAGAGAAAAACCGAGCTGGACGACTTCTTTGCAAACTAATACAAGCTAGCGAAACGGTTTCTGCCAAAAAATTTGCTGATAATCTGTACTGTACATATTTATCAAAGGAGTTGAACTGGAAAGTGCACCTGACTGGATTCGAACCTGAGTCGTCAGAGCTACATACACACATCAATAGATTGTTAATATTATAATAATGAGAGAAAGGAATTAACTCTAGCTCAAAAAGGAAGTGATTCAGAACATTGATATACGGTAGACAGGGGTAGAGAGGTTGCATAGGTCATGTTGCATGATAGGAATGAGGAACCTATAGGGAAAGAAGCAAAGTATGAAAATAGAAAATCGATCTAATTCCAAATAAATGTATATATTTATTATACTGCTCAATCAAAACACAGTTACAACATTCCGAGCATTGTTGGCGTCCATTTTGAGTATAAAACAGCTGCCAAACTCATGACGAAACAACTGCTGTACACCAAATAGTAAAATTGTCTAATGTAACATGGATACAATACACGCTAACTGTAAAACTTAAAGCATATTAGGTATAATGAATAATAACTCTTAGGGATACAGAGGCGCGCGTGACGCACCAAGCAGAGGGGGCACATGGCGAGTGGGGGCATCTAGGAACCCCCAGTTCTGTGGGCTCGCCATGCGCCGCCTCTGCCGCATAGGAGAGATAGTTTGTACGTATTTTGTGTAGTATACGTCGCCGCTCTTTATATATCAATTCACACTATATACCGCTCATTCGACAGCACGAAATCCACGGTCAAACGTATTCTAATATTATATATAAACTTTTTTTTCATATTTACAAATTCATTTAAAAATTCCTAAATGTTAATTTCCCTTAAAGTTAGTAACTAAAATTTCTACACTTAATAATTTTTGTCCATACGAAATTTTGATTTACACCAATATAAATATAAAAATACTCTCGAATTTCTTTTACACATATAAACTTATTGGCCGTGGATTTCGCGCGATTTTAATCAAATTATAAATTTTGAGCTATCTCGTTTTTCACGTTTTTTGTACTAAATATACATTCTTTATTCGATTCTCTATCGTTTTGACGCGATACCTAACTTTAGTTTTTACTTTAGTGCTCAAAAATTTCAGAAACCAAAACTGTGACTGATAGTTCCAAAAATCCGCACGCCCCAGGGAGGCGTGCTTAGCGGTGGCGTTTGTGTTCTGTTTTAGCACCAGCGACTATGACCTATGTTCTCGACAAATGACTACGTAGTACTTGATTCACTTTGTAATTACTTTCAACCATTGAAACTAACTACAAACGTAAAGCAAGCGATCAGTTATTATGTTTATCATCTAAAAAGCGATCGTTGTCGAGAGTACAGCGCAAGGAAGACCACAAAGTCATCTGGTGACGTCAGAAAACGTAACTGAATGCGTGTGCGCGCGCAGCAGCGACTAGCAGGCGCCATATTGCACGAGTGCGTCGACGGACACTGGAATGATTCTCTTTAGTTTGCGGCGCCAAAGCTTAGGCGAGGCGGCGCGCGCACATTAACAAATAACAATAACAGCAGCCAACGTAAAGCCAGTTTAATAACATGGGTTCTCAACTGAAACCATTGAATCTGTATTAATATTATTATAATAATTATTATTATAATCTACTTCTAATTCAAAGTTACTATACCACAAATAGTCGATGGCGGGGTGCCGGCGAGAGAGCGTTCTAAACGCATTCGCCGGCGACCCGCCATGGATTAGCATAACAATATAATATTTATGAAATAACCTTATAGTGTACGGGTCGGGTGTCCTCGCATCCTCTCAACTGAGGCAAATGACAGGGGGTAGGGCCCGTACTAAGGAACATTTTGGTTGGGCATTGTGGCTATTAAGGGCCCGTATTTATTTTGTAATTTTTTTTCGTAAAAACAACATTGAAGGCACTTTTTTGACGGACGAATTGGCCCAGTGTGATTTTTGAATGAGTGAGAAAACCGGTTTGTCAAAATTTAGAAGTGACTGTATTTTTCGGTTGGTTGCCTTCATTAACTATTGCTGACAGTATTTGTATGGATCTTTTGTGGCTATTTCAGATTGAGAATGTTCCTGCGTACGGGACCTGACCGCAACTCAACGTTGTGATGGAAAGAAACAAGAAGTAGTACTTATGTTTGCTTGTTGTTCGTTTCAAGTGACTTGACTGATCCATCAATTCATTTACCATTTATAATTATTATCATTCATCAGTAAGCCTGCTTTGCTGCTGCTACACTTAACAGTTATCCTTTGCCTTTGATAACTTCAACATAAAAACGGTCTCAAACATACACTACTATTATTATTATTATTACTCTTGTACTATTATAGTCTACGGCTGTAAAGTAACGCGGAACGCTAAAGAACCAAGTGCAGAAACTGAGGCAAACTTAAAGACAAATTGAACTGCAGACACCCGA
Organism: Agonum fuliginosum; assembly: GCA_947534325.1. NCBI lineage: Eukaryota > Metazoa > Arthropoda > Insecta > Coleoptera > Carabidae > Agonum > Agonum fuliginosum. Next base: position 970,670 of record OX384037.1, read on the forward strand.
CATTATTACCAACAATTTTACATGTATACTACAACTCACACAAAATGCTATGTAATACATATTGGACTAGATAGTTGATAATTAAATTTATGTATGGTTATGGTTAAAAATCGTCGGTGTATTTTTAAATTTTTGGTGATGAAGAACGATTTACACTAGCAAATAATCACACTATAACGGTAGGAGATTTTTTCGTCATAAGAAAATAGAATAAGGCAGATTTTGGTTATACACACTCATATCATTTTTGCTTCGAATTTTAATTTTAAGGCGCAGAGGTGCTTAAAATAAGCTTGTACTTTTTTCGTGATATATTTTTGAGTATCATTTTTTGAACCGGTAGACCTAAACGTGTTTCCGAACAGTGTGTGCCTTGTAACGCTGTAAACAATTGCTTGTCTGTAACGCAAAGTATGTAAATTTGTACAGAGCGCATGCGCGAAGCCTCGCACCCGATGACTGCCCGCGACAATAATGCGTTTTTTAATTAGAATTTTTAATATCACATTTTCAATATAACAACAAACAATAGAAATTATCATCGTTAATAATGCGAGGTATCCGTTTCCGAACGTCAAAAAGACACAAAAGTCACAAACACGCAAATCATAGCGAACTCAAAAGCGGGCTGACGTCATCGCAGTCACGAGCCGCACGCATGCGCAGTGGACTGTCCAAGATGGCATCCGAATGTGTGTGCATATTGGAACCAAACGTCGCAAACAGAAAAATCAGCACGAAACGTTTCATAACGGCCAAAAGTTGCGAAATGTATGTATGTATTAAACGAACCGAACCCGGAGAACAACAGAAAGACAGTCCTACCATCTATCGGGGGTGTGGCATTATCATTATTATTATATTACTGAGTACGGTCACTAAGCTAACTGAGGGGCTGCTCCCTTATATAGGGATGCGGGGTCTAACCTCAAACAGGCGTATTCAGAAACAGAGTAGTGTGCGCTGACTCCTTCAGCGGGCCTTTCTGAATATAGCTGTGCAAGTGTGCGGCACAGCGCGAGAGCTGCCGAGTGCGTTCCTCAATATAATCCGACACGACGTCACACAACAACTACACCTATAGTTACATTATCAATCTGTATAATCAGCGCCCCCTGGCTGGATACCCACTCTCACGCCCTCGCGCTGTCACACCGTTGAGATCTCAATGTTAGTTGGCAAGTTTCTAATCTGCTGAAACAAAACTGAGACCGCTTCGCTCGTGCATCGCAGAAATCAACCAGGCTGGCGCACCATCCAGTATATATTATACTATTGTTATTGTACGTGCATAATGGTTAAACAGCGATATTTACAAGTGACAGTTTTGATTAAATATCCAGAATTACTAACGAATAGATAAACATTTACCATTAATATTGTTCATTACAGTTCTAGATTTTGTAATTAAATTTGGTGCGCAACGACTGGTTGAGAACTGTTGATGGAATTACCACGTTCCAGGAACTGTTAACTTCAAGAAATCATATCAAGTTCCTTGTTGCGCTATTGTACTTTGTAACAAACTCAAAACCACATCGTTACTTATAAAAATATAAGTGGTTGATAACAGAAAACTCTGTAATGTACTGTAAAAATATATTGTCTGTGTTGTTTCTGGAATGGTCGTGTGGCAAGACCAGCAGGGATGGCCGAGTGAAGCGGTTGTTGTTGGGACTTGTAGGCTCGAGAGAACACCGCGGCACGAGGTAATTTAGTGTAATGTTTCGCGTGCACACACCTTGTAGCTTGTTCCACGGTATTGTATCGCTCCTAGTTGAAGTGATAGGTATTTATCGTAGACCCATAATACTAACAAAAACCCGAATCTAGACTAACTGCAAAAATACAAATGCCGACTGGAAGTCACTTGATATGTTTAGAGCGGACATGTTATAGTTATTGCATTCAATAATTAACTATAATGTAAAACACTCAGTGTTTCGTTTGGAATGTTGCAAGTGCGGCATTTGTATTTTTTTAGTAATGTGGATTTTTGAAAAAAAATAAAATTTGTCAAAAACGCAATGCTCTGTAAACTGTATCATTTAAGTAAAATATTTAATTTTAAAACATTTACTTGAAATATTAATAAATCTTATTTTTCCAAATATCAAATATCACAAATTTTTCTCGTTAATATATATGTACAATATTTCTCTAGACTTATAAATTTTTGGATTCATGTTTTATCAATAGAAGATTTAAGGAAAATAAATAAATACTGTAACTTTATATTATGATTATTGAATTCAAATAATAATTCATTAATTTATTGACTAGTTACCCCACACAAAGTGTCAAGAGATCTGTGATTTAATCTATTCTAAGTGTGCAAAGTGAAATAAATGTATTTAACTAAAAATAATTATAAATAATAATAGTCCAAACATTAAAATTATATAAATTATATAAACAAATACACAAGTGTGGCTACAAAATGGTAGAACCCCGGGGCAAACTCCAGTGTCCGTATATTTTAATGAGAGACTCAACCATTTTGTACGCATAAATAAATACAAAATAAAATAAATATTAATTCTAAAAACGGTTCTCACGATACAATTTCGTTATTAAATTTTTAGCAGAAATTGTACGGTGAGAAAAAATATATACACATAAATAAAAAATAGCTATTATTACTTGAATTCTTTTAGCATTCATGTAAAATAGATTAAAGTAGTAATAAATAATAAACAAATACAAAAACATAAAAAATCTGCACCTAGATAGATTTATGTTGATTCGACTAGCAAACAATAGAACTTTGGTTAGTTAAACGATAATCTACGAACGAATGAATTTAAGATTAATTGTCTATATACATGATGCGTATTTACAGTGGGCCTCTTAGGCCCTGGTACAGTTTACAGTAGCCAACTCAAGCGCGAGACGAACGACACAACGAATAACAAAAACGAAAACAGAAACGTAAGATTACTTATCATTGTGTGTAAAATGAAAAGTGCAGATTGTTGAACTTGTCCGATGCTGTTTGTTTGTAATTAGTTTGAGTAGTTATTTATATAAAAGTGAACTGAGAATCCGATGGTTTGTTTGCTATTTGTTGATTTCCAAGTGGATTAAAAATGATTGTTATAATTGCAGCTGATACTGGTTAACCTGTTTTATTATTGATTAATAAGTAATATGTGATCACTGTTATACACTGTTCGCAATTCACACTGCCTGCAGCATTCGCAGCGCGACCAAGTCCTTGGCTTCTCTTTTATCACTCGTATTTCATCTCTCTCTTCGTCTTCATTTCTTCTCTATAATATTTTGTAGATAAGTTGTCAACTGTCTTTTCTTTTAACACAGTTTACTTTTTAACAACTGTTCTGAAAGTGTTCAGATCAAAATTTACTGCATCGCTAGGACACAAAGTTGTTTACAAATATTTAAATAAAGTCGTTGCAGGATTCTTAACGACTGTTAAGCGTTCTTTTTATTTTTAAATCATTTTCTTTTATTTTTAATCAAAAACGTTTTAAACTATATAATATTACCGTTAACTTTCTGTTATTAAACATGTAGGTACTTGAACCGCAGTTAACCGTAATGGTGTCGGGTACACAGCACTGGACTCTGAGCCTTGACTTTTAATTTACATTGCCGAACCGAACGAACGAGAAACGCGTGTACTTGCTGATAGTAGGATCTTGTAGGTAGCTGCTGCGGGCGTTGTATTGGAAGTGGTCAACTGGCGAAGTGCGGTCGTCACTTCACTCCAGCTGCTCCAGGAAGTTGGGCGATTTGAAGTACTCGGGCACTGGGTCGTCCAGTCGCGAGATGATCTTGTAGATCGACTTCTTCCACGACTGTTCTGCGTCCTTGCCTCCTTGGATCGCCTTGAAGAATTCGCGTAACGTTTGTTCCACTACAAACCGGAAGTTTGATGGTACCTACAATTCAACCAAACACTTATAACCACCTAAATCGTCACATTACTTAAATCAAATTAAGCCAAAACGCAAATCAACAACACGCTAACTTCATTCATTTCACCACAAAACATTTATATCACTTCGTACAAGGTTATAGGAAACTATTGCATATAGACTGCGAAAAGATGATGTAAAAGCAAATCCCAAGAAAACACTTCAAACTTTAACTATTTTGTTTGCAGATGGCAGATTGAAGATTTATATCGGACCATAATTTGACGAAGAAAATGTTACAAACTATAATCCAGAATTTTAGTAATAAGACTAGTCGTTTCTGAGATATGTGAACTGTCGAAATAAAATAAAAAAGAAACTATGATTCAAGTATCTTGAAAAATTTAAAGGCGTATTGAACAAACTAATGCAGCAACAAACATTCTTCTACTTCAATCTTCCACAGTCTATGTCACTACAAATCATAACTGGTTAGTGCCTCAAAATTGCGAACAACTTGAGTTAGTAGGACGGAAGGAAGTGTCAGGTTTTAAGGAGCCAGTAGTGTTATGTAAAATAAGCGGTCATGCCACAGCACTGATTGGTTGAGGCACGAACCTGCGGGCCCCATACCTCGATGTGATTGTTCCTGTTGTAGTGTAGGTTCAGTACTCGGTAGATCTCCGAGTCGCCGCTTACGTGCAGGTCTTCTGCGCTCTTCACGCCTTCTGACACCGCTTGTCTTGCGTACTTTTCCATCTGGATGTAGTAGAACTCCCTGCAGACACAAACACAACGTTCAGAACATTCGGAAGCCGAAAAAGCACATAAATGACTAGCGTAAGGACCCCACTTTTGCGGGTTATGACATATAGAGAATGAGTGGCTAATATAATATCAGCACCACAACATACAAATAAGAAAAGTTACAATAAAAAGATATATACTGCCCTGCTAAGACAAATGGTCGTATCTGCAAAAATGCAGAGATAAACACAACGTTCAGAACTTTCGGAAACCGAAAAAGCACATAAACGACTAGCGTAAGGACCCCACTTGTGCGGGTTATGACATAAAGAGAATGTGTGGCTAATATAATATCAGCAGCACAACATACAAATAAGAAAAGTTACAATAAAAAAGATATTCTCAGGTCAAGATGTATATATGTACAAATAAATACTTCTTGACAAAACTAAATCAATCAATAAACAATGAAGAACTGCATTTTTAGTTTACATGAATGAAGAATTTGCTATTTGCTTATTAAATTTTTATTGTTTTAGAATAGCGGTTCTACGTGCTGTAAGAAACGTACAGATGTCTATTGTAAACTTCAATAATAAAATGCGGTTTGCTGTAAGGATAAATCAACCAAAATTCGTTTTGTTTGTAAACCGTATCCCCAATACCAAGAATCGATTAAAACGCGATAAACCTAACATCTTTGTGTAAATATTTAACTAAACACAGGTGTCGGTAAGAAAGGGTGCGATAGCGCGATAACAGTCGCGTGACCAACAAAGCTCGCACCGGTTTTTAAATTTCAATTATCAGTTTCTTTTACGCAAACACAGCTAAGCTATATTAGTTCTCATATTTGCGGATCAATATTAATCAGAAATAATCTGACACTTCAGGAATAATAACTCAGAACCGGAAAAAACGCAGTAAGCTACAGTGAACTACAGAATGTGGTGCACTACTCGAACGATGTAATCGGAAGTGCACTCTCAACACTGCCGTAGAGGGAATTTTTCACTGGGAGCTCACATATTGCCAAATTATATACCGTTTTGAGGACTAGCGTTAGGATAGGACCCCATTTGTGGATTTATAAATACTTTGCAGAACTATTTAAAAAATTGCAATATTGATTACATAAATGAAGAATGTGGTCACTGTCAACACTGCCGTAGAAGGAATTTTTCAGTGGGAGCTCAATATATAATTAATTTTGAGGACAAGCGTTAGGTCCCCATTTGTGGATTTATACATACTTTGCAGAACTATTTAAAAAATGCCATATTGATTACATAAATGAAAATATAAAATACTATTAATAGTATTATAGTTAAAACTTTAAATTAAGTTAGACAGGCTCGTCCATATTTTAAATTTTTTAATGCCATCAATATTTAATTACTGTTCAATATAATGCACTCAAATTGGCAAATTAATTTGTTTAAATTTTAAAATGTAAGTTTAAAATTATGTAAAAAGTGCCGGCGGCGGTCGTGGTAGCTCTAGCTGAGAGCAGAAATCAGAGAATCAGACACAGGGTAAAATGGCCTTAATTGGCACTTAGTGCGTGTCACCGGAATCGATATGATACAAGTCGCAATGTCTCGTTCTGGATAATCCGCTGCATTTATTTGCATTGACAATTTCTCAGCCAAAAGGCATCTAAATTCACACTACACCGAACTGAATGGGGCAGAAGCGCTGATACTCTTTTTGTCTTTTTTATTTTAGTGTTTTTAACCAAATTACAATGCCTTCAGCTGGAATATTATTCACTAAATTTTAATTACGCAAAATAGACAAACTTTACGCATTCTGTCACTCAGGAGTATGATGCGAATAGTGACGGTTTCACATAATTTTTATTTTTTCCGAAAATGTTTTCTTTTAGTGTCAAGAATCATCGACCTCGAGTTCAGGCCCGCATGGTAAACCGTCTGTCCAGATTATCCAATATCACCTGCATTTAGCACGCGCTTCTAAACGTTAAATAAAAAACAACTTCTTCCCAATATATCACAATAGCAGCCGTGTAAGAAATCTCAACGGTTTCTTAAGAAGTTCGTTGGGTCTGGACAACAATGGAACATCTGCTGTGATTTACCCTCCTTGGTTTACTTCTTTACCTTGAAGGAACCCTCTCTAAGAAGTGTGCCATGCCGGTAAGTTAACTCGCAAGAAAAGCAAGACGGTGGGAACAGGGGTAACCAAACTCAGGTTCTCACGATTATACAACGACACAGATACGAAGGGGCGGCCCCTTCGTTAGTAAGTCATACATCAAGAAGAAGACTACTTTACGAAGAAGTATGCCAACTGTGTATTGAAACCATTAACATATTTTGTTTTAAATTAACAAGTACCAACAATGAGACTTTTACCGCTAAGAACCTAATGTTAGGTCTGAAACATTTGTAAAAAATATGTTTTTTTAGCAAATTTAGAAAGAAATTTTGCCGTGACGTCATTATTTTCTACAGGCGATATATTCAATTCATTACCTAAATATTTTTGGGGTTGTTGATAAAAAATTGTGAAAATAAAAAATACGGATCCTAAGTTTTTACCTCGTTTTCAAAATATTTAATAAAAAAATCATTTATAAAATGACAATTCTGAAGATTTTTTGTACTGAAAAAAGAGTAAATAAATATTTATATATCGCGGTATGTTTATATTGACACAAAGATACTGTTGTTGATATGAAAAAAAACGATGAAACGAAAAGTGTGACATGTTTATAAAAAGATTTCTAAATATTTGTTCAAAACTAAACACCAAAAATAAAAAGCACCGATACATTGTTGTCATTACTTATTTCCTCCAACGGAAACTGCTAGATTTTGTGCACCCCTGCGCAAGACTATGCCAGGGGTCTCCAAGCTATGTCAAACCCCGTGACTTACTGAATACCGAATGCATTTATTTGAACAATACGTAGGTAACTCGTCCACAGCAGATGTTCCAACGAAAAATTCACGAAAACCGTTACAAGCGCGGGGCGAAGGGCTGGAAAACCGGGGGGCGCCCTTGGCCCCACTGGGCTGGAGTTTGTTCTCAAGGGACCCCACAAATTTCATAACCAAACATTTGGAGCAAATCGACGAGGACGTAATAATTAGTATTAATTAACTAGAACTGTAATGTGGATTTTTCTGGTCGGGTGAACTCTGCACGTTGAGACTCACTCGAAAAGGCGTCTTTTCAAGAAATTAATAAATGTAAGAGATGTTACGATTGTTTTCCTCGAGACAATGCTCATTCAGGATGTGTTTCTACTAAGCGATCTTTATTACAATATATGAGGAAAGTAGCAAACTGTAAATGTACTCTCGTAGAATCATCGCACTTTTTATAATTACGAAAGAAGTTAATTTAAACTGCGCTACCAATTAAGAAAAACGTACCTTGTTCACACTACATACAATTCTCGCTTTACGTAAATATTACCTTGCATACTTTAAACAATTATGTTTCGAATTCGAATCATCATCAATTCTTTTCTATTAAAATTAATAGGTAATATTTTATAAAATCAAGTATAAAAAATTACCAGTGTATGTATGAATTAATAGTCTTATTCTACTTATTCTGTTTGAAATTATATGTTGAGTAATGTAAACTACATAAACGACTTTATAGAAACGTGTAATTTTATAAATCCGTCAAAAAATCAATATTGTAATACAATGACAGTTGATATTGTAATTTTTACGCATGTTATAAGTTAGACTTTGTAAAGACACTTTTAGAATTTGCGGAATAGTAGAACCATCTTGTTAAGCTTTTGTTTAAAATTTTGAACTTTGTTTATAAAAAAAATGTTGAAACAATTTTGAAGTATTTAATAAAAATTCGTCCAAAAGAATAAATATTGCAATACAATGACAGTTGAAATAGTAATTTTTACGCATATTGTAAGTTGAACTTTGTAAAGTACTTTGAGAATTTGGGGAATTGTAGAACCATCCTGATAAGCTTTTGTTTAAAATTTAGAACTTTGTTTTATAAAAAAAAGTGAAACAATTTTGAAATATTTAATAAAATTCGCTCTCTGAAAAGCTTTTTTAAACTATTGTAGAATGCACGTCTTTAATGAATTTGAAAGTCGCGGCAAAGGTGGAATGTAAACTCAGCAATCTTCCGTGTGAGTTTCCCGTCATATGTAGAACCGTTGAGTAACCATAAGAGCTCAGAGATTAGCGTAGATTTATTGCGCTCTATACTCAATTAAAAATAACTTAATTAAGGTCTTGAGTCTAATTAGTGTAGGTTGGCATTTTTCGTCTTTTCGTCCTTGTCGCGAGATGTGTCCGTCTCGTTCTTTCTCATTAGCTTTGATGTAATTAGTCATTAGCCGACTAAAATGTGTACTTTAATATTCGTTAATCGCACTGTGCTTTCCTTTGACGAGAACGAAACATCCCTATCACAAACAGTGATACGTACTAGCACTTTTTCAATCATTTCTTTAAGTTTGTTTACACTAGTTTTTACTAATACACATATGAGGTCCGAACGCTGATAATTTAATATTTTATATTATTTTCGCCATTACAAGATTATTGAAGCTAACTGTACTGCAATCAAATCCTTCGCTAATACGTTCAAATCCGGCAATGAAGCCTCAAGCTACTACGCAACAGAGATAGGCAAACGTCTGAATGATGAGTCAGAATGAGATAGATGATTCGATGACCGGAAATAAAGGCAGGTCTGCTGCTGACCGCCGGAAAATAAAATCAAACGTCTTTAAGGCAGACAAGTAATTAGCAACGAGTAATTAATTTTCAGGCCCTGATTAAGTTCGGATTATTAAGTTTTAATTATCAATTAATGAAGAATAAAATCAGGACATTACTGTATACTGTTTAATAATTCAACGATATATAAGTTTAATGTAGACACACCTATTCAAACTTGTATAATGTGGAAAGATCTAAATAAAATAGTCATTTTATCGTGATTCTTACATTTGCGACCGTTTCTTTATTAACTCTAACGACAGAAATAAAATATGCATACATGCGTGACAACATTAAGATATCTTCTCGGTACATCTATATCTATATATGAAGAACACGACAAAACATTAAAATAACAATGCCAAAGAAGTACAATCAATACAGTCATGTGACACGCTATTTTTGGAATAGACTTTCTCCAAATTTAGTTTAATTATACAGTAATGTTCAATCATTTTATTCTAAACCCGAGTTTATGCAGCATAATCATAGTCACAGTCACAGTCGTTATCATAACGAATTGGTTTAATTTTAATTTTATGACTATGACAATTTTCAATCTGCGCATGTCTCGAGACTGTCAGAAGACAACTGATTACGAAATAAAACATAACTGCTTGTGCATAGTGATTGTGTATCAATAATTTATTGTTAAAATGAGTGAAGAAGAGTTTAAACTATTTTTTTCTCCTTTTTAAGAACATTTTGAACAATGCAGTATAAAGTGACGCAAAAGAAAAACAGTCGAATATAAACCGTGCATATAAACGACTATGCTTATGATTATAACTATGTCTTATGACAAGCCTGCATAAACTCGGTTTTTCAGAAACAAAAATATTAAAAAGCTTCCCATAAAATAAAATTTGAAGGTGTAATATTGTTTCTTTGTGATAGGAAGCATTGAGAATTTCCTGCGTTAAAATGACGAATCAAGCATCAAGCAAGCTTTGCTTTTGCAACGTAATAGGTCAGAAACAAATGAGCTAAAAGAACAAATGATTATTAGGGCACGCACAAAACAAAACACGCACACAGCATCAGTGGGCGGCTGCGGGGAGACGGGTTTCCAACTCACACAACTAAAAAATAACTTTTCCGCCAGTTTTCATTTCAAAGCTCAGCTATACATTAACGTATGCTGTGTACGTACACGCATGTGGTGAGCTTGTGCGTGTGTGAGTATCTAGCCCCGCCCCAGGGACGCATCCAGGGGGACAATACCCAAAAAACCAAAAAGAGAATTTTGAAAAATAGCCCGGTTGGAAATAAGCTGATTTGGTACACAAAGAGACTCACACGAAATATACATTTGTGAAATTAATGCCGGCAAATATTTTTATGTTATAATAATAATAATTAGTAGTTTTTTATATGAAATAGTGGAATTATGTAAATAACTGCATATTTTCAAATACAATACTAAATTCTATAATCTCGGTATTTTAAAATCCTATTACATAGTGTTGTTTGAAAACAGAAAGAAGCAAATTCATAATATCATAATAGGGTACTTTACCATAGTAGCAAATTAGCAATCCAGTCAATTATATTGAAAGGATACCTCAAAAATGAGTTATTGCCATGAAAAAAGTTTTCAAAAAATTAATAGTTCTATAAATTTTTGAGATTTTACGTATCGATACATCTGCGTCAATGCGTTTCACGTGTATTCTTACTTACAGTAATAAAGAAACTACCAAATTGTATTTTTTATTTTGTAACATTTAGAAACAGTTGATTTTATATGAGTACATTTTAATTCCAGCCCCATTGTTTAAAAAGATTTTCAGCTATACATCTTCGTCACCCAAACTTTAAAAATTAATTACAGCTTTATTAAGAACAATTAAGGCTTATCAGTACTCTCAATTGTTTTCAAATAACATGAAGTTTCAATAAAAAAACTTTTTAAAAAATGGTAAATTACCATATTATTATGTTATGAATATTAGTGACGCCGCATTGTGTAGTGGTAGTAGTGGCGCGTGAACTTGAAAGTTGTTTTAAAAAACGAGGAGTCCGATACTGAGGTACGTGCGAGGGGCAGGGGAACTCGGCAACAGCCCAGCAAATGAAACGGGAAAGCTTTGTTCTGTAAACTGCATGAATGTATGTACGAATGCAGGGCCTGCGGGCCAGCAGGAATAAACCAGCAGGAGCAGTACTGGCCAATCAGCGCCGTTAAAAATGTCCGCGAAAATGGCCCATTAAAATTAACGGTAATGGCCGCGCGTGCTTACGCAAGGTGGACTCGTGTTACCGGTCCAACCGGTTTTTCCCGGGCAGAGGAAAAATCTATACCGCTCCCATCAAAATCAATCCCAGCCCTCATCAGTACGAATTCGCTCCCCAAACATTTCCAAAATATTTGCCCGACCAACATTCATCAATCTGTTCCACCCGCTGAAAAAATATTTTGTTTTGCAAATTTTTTCCCGCACACGCACAGCCCTCTATGTGCGTATAATCTCATCCAGAAAGAAATTCCTATTTAAATATTGATGAGAGCTTTCAAAACTCATTTTATTCATAATGAAATATTTTTTTCACTTGAAAAAATATTTTATTAAAATCGTCACGAAGACGGACGTTTCGACAGCCGCGGATTTATTTTTGGCAGCCTAGCAGTTTTTTCACAGAATCATATTCGGACTTTATTTAATATTTATACTGTTCATTAATTACTTAAATTTTCATACATTATGATGCTGTTCTACTTCCCGAGTATTTTATTACGCTTGAGTGAAAATTTGGGAATGTAAAATTTGTGTCCGGGTGCGAAGTGCACCGCGTCTTGGAGAAACCGATGTGCGGTCACTTGACGAGCTGATAAGAGCAATCACATGAGCGAGATTTAAAAAGTCCCCGAGCATCCGCCGCGGCAGGAAATGTCAAACTTTATCTCATCCCGTGACTAAAGAAAAGATAAACAAAAAATACATCACTCACCTAAAGTTGGAGAACCACTTGACGAGCTGGGCAGTGTTGTTTTTGTTGAACTTGATGTCAGGGAAGTACATTTTGAGTACCGCTGAACTAGGATACCGCACCCAGAAGAACATCAACTTGGCCTTCCTGAGATGCATTGGTGTCAATGTTGACGAGTTCACAGGAGTTAAGGAAATTTCAAACAACGTTTGTATCGCATAATAATAAAGAAATCAACTTATTTACTATTCTCTTTCCTGTTCAAATAATACGGTATTAAGAATGCCTTATACAAAATTTATCAATCACTGTTTGAAGTTTGCTCCAAGCTTGTAATAATGTCATATGTGAATATCTCAATTTTTTCTTTACTGGGAAACGGAAAAAATAATGAGCATTGTTTATCCTTTGAGAAACAGTTGTTTATCCGTTTGTATTCGCATGAACGTATTAATGACAGATCCTTTTGTTGTACGGCTTCGCGGAGACCGGAATTAAACCTTAGAAAGCTAACAATTGGAGAAATTGAAACCTTACTTGCCATAAGTAAACTGATAGCGCTGATGCAAGCGAAATTATACATTCTTAATTCGGAAATCAAGACGGAACACGGAAAGAGAATAGTAGTTATACGACTGCTGTAAAATAAGAGTTAAGCTTGCATAAAAAGGATATTGTAGGCTGAATGCCGTCGTAGCTGATGTCCGCGGAGTTGCAGTCGGAGTTCCGGTCGCCCGTGTCCATGCTGAGCGTGACGGGCGGCGCGCGGATGTGGCCGTAGTCAGGTGAGGCTCCGTGCTGCGCGGCCGCCAGCAGCGCTGGATGTAGCAACGTGGGCGGGTGCGGCAGCGGTGGCGACTCGCGCTCCAGCTTGTTCATGCCTGGAGGTGACGAGGAAGCCTAGAACAAGAACAACAAACATCAGTACCAACAACAACAACAACCACCGCTAATCCTCTTACCTGCATGGGTATGTGGTGCGCGTGGCTGGGGCCGTGGAAGAACGGGCTGTAGGGCGAGAACACCTGGCTCTCGTGCAGGCCGGGGTTGGGGATGGCCACGGAGGTGGGCAGCGACACGGGCAGCATGGGCGGTGGCGGCGGCTGGTGGTAGGGCCTTGGCGACGGGCAGCCCGGCTGCTCGCCCGCCGGCGACATCCCCAGGCCGTCCTGCGCCAGGATGCGGCTCACGGTCCGCGGCGTGATCCGTGTGTCCGTCACCTTGTGCCGCTTCTTCTTCGGCGTCACCACCAGCGACAGCGCCTCGTTCTGCTCGGGGTTGTCGCGCTCCGAGTTGCAGAACGCGGAGTGGCTCATGCCCGGGAACATCGGCACCTGGCCCATGCTGGGCGGCTTGGGCGGCTGGAACATGGGCGGCCGCGAGTGCATCTCGCTCGCCGACGACTTCATCGTCATGTGCATCATCTGCGGGTTGGGGTAGCCGGGGCCCCCCGTGCCGTTCATCATCGGCGCTCCGCTCGCTGACCCGCTGCCCGGCCCTGAGCCCGCGCGCCCCTCTGCTAGTTTGGTCCGAGGAGACTTTCTGTCTAACATCTGTGAAGCTAACATCAGGTCCTTGTTGAGTTGCTCAGCCGCTGCTGACGCTTCGCTCTGTTTTAATCTTCTCTGGTGCACGAACCTCGTGACGATGGCGTCGATGATGTTGGAGAGCGAGGCGGTTATCTCGGACTTGAGCGCGTCCGCGAGGCCCTCGAGGTCGGAGCCCGTGGGCGTCATGTTGCGGATCATGTTAAGCCGCTCGGCGATGTTGTCCGGCTTGCAGGGCAGCGCGGCCGAGGGAGGCGTCTGTTGCTGGTGTTGTTGAGCTGCAGCCGCCGCCGCCGCCGCTGCTGCGGCCGCCGCGTGTTGCTGCTGTTGCTGGTGGTGGTGCTGCTGTTGTTGCGCCGCGGCGTGCTGCGCGGCCGCGTGTTGCTGCGCGGCTACCGCAGCCGCTGCGTGCTGTTGCTGTGCTTGCTGTTGTTGCTGGGCTTGTTGTTGCTGCTGCTGCTGTACTTGTTGCTGCTGGTGGTGGTGCTGCGACTCGGCCACGGCCGCCGCCACCGCCGCCTCCTTGGCCATGCGCGCCTCCTGCTCGAGGAACAGCTTGTGGCTGACGCCCAGGTACATGGCGGCCGCGTTGCTCATGTGCGGGTGGTGGTGGTGGTCGTGAAGCATGCCGTTGAAGTGCGGCGCCACGTGGTGCGGCGGGCCCAACTTCAGCTTGGCCACCTGCTGCGCCAGCGTGGGCGGCGGCGGCGCGCTGCTCGGCGCCGCGGGCTGCGTGTTGCTGCACGGCGACGTCGCCGGGGAGCTGCGCTTCACCACGCCGTCCTCTGAGTCACTCACGATCTCTTCCACTTCCTCACAGTTTGATTCTTGTTCCATCCGCGTGCAGAGTTGGACGTACTTCTGTTGCATTTCCGCGAGCTGCTCCTGCATGGTGCGGAGCTGGGACTTGAGCGCGTTCTTCTCGTACCGCTTTTGCTGCCTGATGGGCTCGAGCTCGTCGTCGTCCTCGTCGATGTAGCGGTCGGCCGCGCTGTCGTGCTGCTGCGGCTGGTAGAGCTTGCGCTTCTTGCAGCCGTTGACCTGGGGCGGCGCGGGACTTGCGCGCATGCCGGACACGATGTTCTCCACGCGCGCCTTCTTGGCATCCTCGGGCTTGGCGGGACTGGCGGGCTCGGCCTTGGGCGACGGCAGCGACTCGGTGTCCATGCCGGTGAGCGCCTCGTCTAGTGGCTCGGTGGGTGGGAGCGGCGTGGGGTCCGCGTCGCACTTGCTGTCGGGGCGCGCGTCTCGCTCCGCGCTAGGTTCGCGGGATTCACTGTCACCACCACTGCCTACCTGTTGTTGCGGTGTTGCTGGCGGCTGCTGCTGTGTGGGGGTGTCCGTGCGTTGCGCCGCCTTGATGCTCTCCGTGGTGTTGTTGTTGTTGTTGTTGATGGGGTCGGTGGCTGCGTGCTCGGCCAGTGCCAGCAGCTCGTGCTTGCGGCCCTGCAGGATGTCTCGCAGCATGTGGTGTGCCGCTAGGTCTGTGCCCGGGGGCGGACTGCCGCTGTCCCGGTCGCAGCGCGCTGCTCCGCACTCGAACTTCACTTCATCACCGCTGTCGTTGGATGCGTTTGCACCGCCTCCACTCTCCGCTTTCTGACGTCCGAGCAGCTCGTTCAGCATCTTGGCCGGTCCGAATCCTGGTCCGAACAGACCGAAGTGCTGCTGCTGCGTGAAAATTGCTCCGTACAGGTTGTTGTTGCCGCCGAGGAACGACGGCCGCGAACTAAAGTTCGGAATCGATGAGTAACTGTTGCGTGGCTCGCCGGCGTCCACACGTTGTCTAGTTCTTTTCGCTTTCTTTAGGAGTTTATCTGCGTACAACCCAAACTCTGTCTCCTCCTCCGATGACATCATATAAGTATAAAAACGCTGCTATTGGCCGGTTCAGTTTCCCCCTCCACGTTCACGGTTCCCCACTTTAATGTCCCATGTCAATACCTGCAAGGAGCAAGCATACAACCGCATTAATAATAGCCAAGTACACATATGTGAGTTGTGTTTGTATGTGTGTTATGTTACGCGACGTTGATCGCTAACCACTCGCTCAACGCGAGCACCTCACACCTGTCCGATGCGCAACTGTTGCTGCTGCGATACCAACACCGACCGACGCGTCTCTTACAACTCTCTAATCGTTTCAAATCGTTAATTAACTTCTAAATGTCAATTAAAAATATACACTTTCAAAAGATGCGGTTTCCAGTTGCGAAAAAAGACTTCAGAAGTTTGCTAATTAATTCTGTCCGACTGCTAATTATAACAAACATGAAAGAGAAGTTTTAAATCAAGTTTGTCAGAGAAAAAAGTCCATTGTTATCTGTAAGTCCACGTCCTGAGCGTCCTCACAAAAGCGCACAAAAAAACTCTTTCTAAAAGAGGTGAACGTAAAATAATCATTAGCGGAATTTGCCTCTCCAAGACAATATCAGACATTTTACACTGCAATGCTCGCATTTATTAACATTTATTTTTTATCTTATCCTCTACCTCTCTGCTAACCTGCAATATGATTACAAACTTTTAAAAAATTAATTATTCTTGATAATATCTTCAAGTCCAACAGTTGTGCTGTATGAGAAAATTCAAATGAACTCAGCATTCCCATAATGTGCTATCATATGTGAAAAAATGAAATTAGTCTAAATTGAGCTGATAAGAAGTATGTTAGGTAAAACAGATGGCTGAAAACCGTGTGAGACCGGGAAAAGTTCGCAACCATATGGCACGAAACGCCATAAAAGACAGATAACAATGTGCTAGTTTCTGAATAGGGTGAGATACTGTATTCTAAAGGAAGTGGGTAATTTCTACCGCCGTGTTCCCCTAAATCGCTAAATTACTTTTTAGACAAGAAATACAACATGTTGTATCGTTAGAATAATTATCAGTTAGCGATAAGACTAGCGTTGTGTTTCAAATATAAAATTTATCAACAAAAAATTAAATTAAAATCGTATTGAAATTAATTACGAAAGTTACAAATATTATGTTTTCATTTTCATTGCACTTTTTCACAAACATTACCGCTGCTATAATAATTAATGAATATTGATTACTTAATGCATATATTTTACATCCCTAAATTCAGACTATTAAACCGACACGTTTTTACATATTTTTATTCCATGTACGAGTACCTGTACCAATGTATTTGAATTAAAATTAAAATTAATGCGCTGTATTTGTTATGACCAAGGACACTAATTGTGATACTGAACTAAATTAAAATATTTTATGTTTACATGAATGAAATTTTATTTTATTTTTCACTAGCGCATTATATAATATTTCCACTTTAAAAGATTTCTATTCCATTGTATATTTTATTAAAATTAGTTTTGAGGACTAGCGCTAACCTACAAAAATAATATAGTACGGAATTTGAACATGACTATTCAGTAACATCTAGAATAAAAACGTCAAAACCCACAAACATTAATTTGCTAAAACGTATATTTACTCCTGCATAAATTCAGTAATATATAATTTTCAACTCAAGTCCCACTGGTCTTTCCAGCCAGTTCAAAAGTCAAACAATATTTAAAAACCGTACGTATGCTCAAAAGAGAACAGCAGTGTGTCATACAGTCATATGGGAACCATAACGAACGCGAAGTGCCCAACGCGAGCAACAAAGACATAGATAACCTTCCGGTGTCGTGCAACGTGCGTGCGATGCAATGTCGCACTGTCGTGCTGTCGTACACTCGATCGCGAGCTATTTCCGGCCGCGGAGTTCCCACTGGGAGTCTACGATAACCGCAGTCTCGACACTCTTAAGGAAACATTTAATCTTTGTTAAGTTATTTAGCTGATTATGGTTTTACGCTGGTTTACTAAGATTACACTGCGGAAATTTTACTATTAAACTGTTAGAATGCGGAACAAGGAAAACTGTAAATAACTTTTTTATTTTTATTTAGTTTAATATATCCCAATTACCTACATAATGAGAAGTTATCATGTTGGAATCTATACACTTGGACTTAGTGGTATTTTTCAGTAGCTGAACCTATAATATTTAAAATAAATTTTGCACAATTTTAAAATTTATATCAGCTGATTGTCTAAACAGGAAGAAAGTACATTTTTTCTCCCGCGAGCGACAATTAATGCCTGAATATAAAACATAGCAGGTAGAAGTAATAAGATCAAGGATTAAAGACATTACGACTTATTTAATGACTATAGCAGCACATTGTTAGGAAAGAAATCGGCTACTTTCTTCCTTTAGAATATAAAGGAATGCTTTTTTCCCCCATTGAACAAGCTATGCTGAAGTCTGTAATCAAATATGGAAGAAAATGATACTTATTTCAAAGGTGTATTTCATGGTCGTGATCAAGATTTTTTATTTAATATAGAATTATTTAAATAAAGATGTGCTGAAGATTCTGATCGTAGAATATGAAATAAGGGAGCAAACTTGATACTTTGTTCCCTATAAGAGATCAATTAAATGTTTACCTTCCGATGTGAGACAATAGCCAAATTTTGTTTGGAAGAAAATAGTCAAATTTAACTTCGCTCGATTTAAAAATAATAATGTTGAAACCAACACAAAACTAGATTGATTGACAGCAACTAATTGTAACCAGTTCAGTCATAAAGATTCCACATTACTTCCGATTCAAATATTTCTGGGAAAATTCTTACAAAAACTCGCAAAACTTCTAACCCTAGACAAAGTGACAAGATTCGAATTTCTTGTGGGAATCTAAACTGTAATTTTAACGTCAAGCTTCCCCTCGTCAATAACGACTTTACTTCAGGTTTGCAACGCCCTACCCGAATAAAATATCACTTCTTTATCGTATTAACACCGTACTTCGCCTTAAGAAATTGCTGAAACCAATTTGTGGTACGAATACCTTGAGGTCTTAAAGGTAATCTTTTATTTGAATTTGAATGGACCCTAAGAAAGTTCAGGTAGCTTTGAAGAATGCACCCTTAAGGAAATGGACATAAGGGCGGTAATTTGTTGGCGAAGAATCTTAAGATGATGTTGAAGATGAACTGGTTTTGCAAAAAGTGAAAACCGTTGGAAATTTTAGTTTGCAACGGACATACAAAATCAATAATTTTTTTATTACAAGCTTATAAGATTAACAGATATTTTGATTGCATTTTGTAGCGTACTTGCAACGTTAATATAGTTTCAAGAATTGTTTAGACTTGAAGATTATACTAAACGATGCATCATACTCTAATTATCATACTAATTTGGTTAATAAAGCGAACCGCATTTAAATTACTCAATTACTCATGCTCCAAGACACTTCGTAGCATTTCTTAAATAGTTTAAAATTCTTAACATAAAAAACTCTTCTTTTTATTTCGCTCTTGTTTGGTGAGAACTTATTAACCATGTTGACCAACTCTTTATGATTTAATTGAATTAACCGATTTGTGACATCCTCCTTAAGCCCATCCTGTATTCTTGTTCTCAAACCTCGAAGACAACATTACACGACAAATAAAATAAAAAGAGTTTAAATCAGAACATTGAGAACGATTAGCGCTACATCTCACGGCGGCTGAAGGAAATAATATAATGAGGAAGTGGGACAGGGATACAAAGGGACGAAGGGCGGGTACACAGGGGGGTACCCAAAAAATTTAAAAATTTACTGTCTTATAGTTTTTGAAGCACATTACATAATATGAATCATGGACACAGATAAATAAATACTATAACTCAATATAATGACCGTTTCTAAGGTGTAAAAAATTGTTAGTTTATATTGTTTTTCATGATTATTGTGCTATCTATAATATAAAAAAATAGAAAAGGCACGTTCTTATTTAAAAAAAGTTTCATTAAAATCGGTGGAACCATTCAAACAGTAGAACCCGGCAAAGTTTAGTTGCTAAGGTGCAGAACATCTACCAAAAGACATTGAATATATATGACTAGCGTAAACGGTTTTTTAATAATCGGTTGAAAATATAATTGTGGCTGCAATGGTGAAGTGTGACGGGCAAAAAGATGTTAAAATATCCCCGTACGGCCCTGGGCTCCAAGAAGCACAAGAGAACACCGAGCACCGGACAAAGCTAATCAGTTCCCACTCAGGGGTGTTGATAATTGCTTGTTAAACAGTAGTCTGCTTGATAAATTAAAATGCTTATATTGCCATGTTTAGTGCACTGTTTGCGTTAGGTCAGAGGAGGTACCCTCTTCAGCTGAACTTTGACATCCTCTGCGGCAGTGCACCAAGAGGATGCTCTTTTCCGCACTTGCTTCACTTCCGCCGTGGTCAAGAATATAAAGACTAGCGGCACTTTACCAATAAGAGGAGGAATTTGATTAATTCTTTCACTAATATCTGGTACCTGTTTTTGTCTTTAAATTTTTAATATGCAATGAATAAAGCAGAAACTGCTACACCTATACGTAATATTTTGTTAAAGATCCTGCGTAATTTAAAACTGTGCTACGTTTATTAGGAACAAGTTATTTGAAGATTAAAATGTGCAACATTATTAAATGCAACCTTGGGACAGAGGAAACGGTCGTTATTATTTTCTTTATCATAATGTACAGCACAGAACGTAACTAAATCTACATAACTGATTGAGTCACATGGATAAGTTTTTTGTTTCTATGACTCTGTCGAACTTCCTGTTTATTCTGCAAGAAAAACAGCTCGATATAAAGAAGAACCAATTATACCCAGTGTCAAAAATAAATAGGCCGGAAACGAACACACATCATAAAATTTTCCAGTATGCAAAAAAGTCACTCGAAAATAACTCGAGTCGCAATGTGATTCTCACGTCAATTGTCTTGAAACAAAACAAACGCACGTCGCATGTGTGGAGCGTGGGTGTGTGTGCTAAACATAGAGAGAGATGAGACGACATTTGGAGTTACTTGCTCTGCTAGTCACAGACACAGACTCCGTGCAGAGTGTAGACGTATCACTGCACAGAATGAGCGAGGAATGCTGATTTTCTACAATCATCCATTCTGATTGTTACGGAATCGTTCTTTTTTTAACTGAATAAAGAACCATTTTTTAAAAATTTGTATACAAACTTTAATTAATAGTATTGTGTGTCAAACTGCTGTGGTTATTTTTAGATTAAAAGTTCTTTATTTATTTCCAGAAATAAATTGTTTAATTATCATTCGGAGAAAAATATAAATTTCTGAACATTGCATCAACAGTAGCTATTAAGGTAAATGAAAAACACTACTGGTCATACTTGAAGCAGCCTAAATTAGGCATGACTTTCCTGTCTGACCTAATACACAATCCGTAATCAATTCAAATTCTTTGTGGTTATAATATACATTTTCCTTATAGTTGTCCCTTGGACCAACCTTGTATGTACAATGATCATTATTAATACAGTTATTACAAAACGTTAGTTTATTTGTTTAAAAAAATCTGATGTGGCCAACTCATGACCTCACGCCATACGCTACTATTTTTATTTTTTGTTTTCATTGATAAGAGATATACCGAGATTGTAAAATTATTTTAGAATTTGTAACTTCTTGTTATTGCTAAATGGTGATAGATAGAAATTTCCAGATACATATTATAGATAATGGTATTTACTACACATTTTTACAACAAAAATTCTCACTTATAATACCATAAGTAGTCGTAGTTATGTCTATTATTTTTCTGGTAGTATTACGAATGTTTCCTGTGCTTGGATATAAATATTACGGGTGCGTAGCACGAGTAATATTCGCAAACACAAGGTATATGAATGTATAATATAACTACCAGAAAAATAATTTACCTAACTATGACTACGAATGGTATTCAAGAGAATATGGCAAAAATGCAGTTATCCATGATTTCAGAAAACAAATATTTTGATAAATTTTAGACGTAATGTCAAATGTGTTTTATATGTTATTAGGTATTGGTATTTCTTTAAAAATAAAATAGTGAATTTCAAGTGAAAAATGTTGTAGACCTTTAAGAAAATCGAGAGATAGAAATGGTGCAATAAAAAAGGGAAATATAGATTATAATACAAATGTTCATTTGTTAAATAGTAGTTAAAGTACTGGTACTGAATAGACGACACACAACCTTACTAGTACAAAATAATCAAATCTGCTGATTTTGATTGGCTGTGAAATTCAATACTCTGCATTTTTATTGTTCTTTTTTTGACAGATGACAGATGGTATGAATAATCATTAATATATAAATTTTTAAGATATTACAGAAAAACACTTCTGATCTTTAAGAACATACTACTTCGGGTTGCACGATGAACACCAAAATGGGTGTTAAAATGTATATTTATATAGACTGCGAAAAATACATAAAATACGTGTAATTCTAATACTCGACTATTTTTTTTTCTTTAGTGTGGAGAAGTGTAGCACCTCCGTGTTGAAAGTTCGCCTCCTGGTGGACATCTCGCATCTAATTATACCGTTGGCGATGGCAGAGTTGTTAAAAGTAATAGATTCGCGTGATGCGCTTAAGTGTTTTCATCCGCTTCGCAGGAATTAAGAAAACGGAAGAACTTGTTAAGTTCATGTGTCTACACACTACTCACTGCATAAATACTCACTCAATTTCAATTTAAATGTTTAACTTGCTAAACTGTTTAGCTTAAAGTATAAACAATTCGTTGCAGGAATTGAAGATTCACAAACAAATACATTAAAACTTCACAATCCTGAACTGCGCAAAAGAAATGCCAAATTTTATAAGTGTTGAAATGTATATTTATATTTTATAACAAAATGTATAATTTTGCAGTATCTGTACTGCCCTCCTTAGGAAGAAAGTCCTATCTGCAAATTTTGAGATTTTTGTAATCTGAATAAATTATTACAAATATACCAAAATAGAATGTCCAGCTGCCCTTAGGAAAGGTCTCATCTTGTATAATCTTTTTTTGATGATCATCTCTCTATATTCCGTCTAATCTCCTATCTAAATTTTATAGCTGGACACTACTTCAAATTATTGTATATTTATAATTACGAAATTAGAAGAAACGAAAGCAATAGAATTGGTGACACATGATTATTAATAATTAAGAAAGAGGTAATAGAAATTTCGCGATAAAATTCCCGCAGTAAAACCTCACATTTATGTCGAAGAGTATGGAATAAAAATGATAAAAATGTTAGTCAGACAATGACGAGTAATCATAATATTATGCACGAGATATTATTAGGCGGAAGAGAATAAAAATGCTGGAATAAGGTCTCAATTATGTTGAAAAGCCGGCAATTGTAAATTCTACACGCCTCGCACATGTCAGCGCTTTTATAATTTCGGGTATTTGAAAAGAATTTTACGTTCTGCCATTCGGAATCATCTAATTAAATATTAAACTCGCTAAAAGAATAAAAGAGTGACAGATCACATCGCATGACGTATTACGAGGGTAAAGAAAAAGCGTTGTGGATTTATTATTATTCTCCAGCCTTCATAAGTTATAAAAGACGATCAAGTACTCTGTGGTTACGGTCACGATACGCGATCGACTTTTGTCTATCTTTAACTGCATTTTGTTTTTAATATTTTAGCGATCAAGTTAGCAAACTTTTACCAGGAATATAAAAGTTGAGAATTAAATTTTAATCGCTCATAAGTAGGCTGATACTCGGCAAGTTTTTCCATCGATTTGATATTTTTATCAATTATTTATTTACAGAAGAATTATCCTATTTAGATTCTTTATTATCTCTGCGGTATAATTGACATTTGGCGAGTTTTCTTTGCATGTCATAAACTAGGGGCTGACATATACGAGTGCCAAACCGCAGTTAAGTCTTGTCATAAAAAACGGAGCGAATTATTGCCTGCTTGACATTCTCACTAACGGGTCATTGGGGAAAAGAAACACTTCTCAACGCTTGAGATTACCCCAAGAGCAAGATAGAAAAAAAATATGAACAATATCCATATCCAGATGGATTGTATTGTGGTTTGTTCATAGAAGTATTCTGACACACTTCTTTCTCCTCGTCCATATTTATTATCACCACCAATGCAAGCTTTTTTATTTTTCCAATCATTCGCACTCGCGACAAACCATCAATTATTATTTAAATTTGAACCCATTTATTTACCGGACGCCCACGCAAATAAAAATAAAATTCCTGTCTGAAAATATTTATTTGTAGGAAAATTGAAATCTAGAATTTAGATTAAGCACATGAGGATACAAATCTAGAAAACTAGTTAGTCTCTTTAACACAAATTAGGATTGACTGAATTAAAAACCCAATACCATTGTGAATCAGACACTCTGGTTGTCTGGTTTTGACTATAACTTTTCCAGATTTTCATCTTCCTGTGTTTGCATCTATGCTAAATGCTAAATCTAAAATTCCAGATTAGAATTTCCCTGTGAATGGGGTCGTTTTTTATATTTACCAGATATTGAAAATAAGAACATAATTTTACTATTAGTAAAATTAATGTTCTTGAAAATTAAATGAAACGCAAGTATTTAAGCTTTGAAATAGTCGTTTTTTCGAACGCATTAAAAACAGAAACATAGCGGCCCGTCGGAATGACGTCAAACATTTTGCAAGGCCACGCCGTTTTATTCAGCGTTAGACGGAGACTTCACCGAAATGTTTGTCGTCACGAGTTTGAGGTGTTTTAAACTGAGCGACATAAAAAAATATGTTTTCACTTATATTTAGCACTTTTGAAAGGTGAAAAATATATTTTTATTCGATTATGTCAAAAAGTGACGTTTTTTGGTTAAGATATTCGGACGAAAAGCTAACCTTTTAGGTAGAGTATTAATATTTGTGCCGTTGCTAGGTGACCCACTTTTCGTCTTAGGCCGAGAAGTACTTTTCGTACGCAAACGCGTTTTTTTAAGCAAACTGACACAGTCGAATAATTTTTTGTTCTTTTTTGTTTCATTTGTCTGTTTCGCAGATAACTACAATTAGCAAACTAAACAAAAATTTAGAATAATTTATAATAAAATATTAATATTCTAGTTATTTTAAGTTCTCACTTACAATCGAATAAAAAATAGTGTATGATACACGGACGAAAAAGCTCTCGTACTCCTAAGGTTGCCGAACGAGGCAAAGCCGAGTTCGGCAATTTTCCATAGTCGTACGAGAACTTGCATTTTTCGTCCTTGTAACATAAATAACTATTTTGGAAATATTTATACCTGAAAATTAATTACAATTTTTTAACTTGTAATGCACACTTTCTAGATTTGATTCTTCTTGCGCATGCATTTTTCTGTGTGAATATTCTACAATTTAATTTTGAAGCGTTTTCGTTTGTACAGAATAGCAAAGGTAATTGCAGAAGTTATTTATTAATGGAGTAAACAATTGCGTGGAAAGTAAAAGTAATAGCGCTCTCAGACAATAACACATACGTCTCACTTTCGTTGGTAAATGGTGGCATAAGAACCCTAAGTACATTTGAATTACCCTTTCAGTAGACACTTTGGTAAGTTGTAGCTAGGTATTATTACTGGGCATACATTTCTTGTTTGCTATTGGTGTCGTAATCACATTACGAATAAGTAAACGTGTGCGCTAAGTGACAAGTTTCAATATGCGAAGCGATGTCAACTCAACTTGTGGTTATTGTTCGGAATGAATCACTTGTGCTGTTGTTTGGAGAGAAAGAAAGCCACTCGAGCAGTGAGCAATCTATTCATTATTTAGATATTCATGTACTTTGTAACTAGCTCACAGTTCTAATTGTTCCAATGTTCACCCGTTGTATTTATAACATTGCCCTATATACCATCAGTTTTTTTAAAATATGCCATTTATATTAAGTAGCTGATCAAATGACTCATTATTAAGTTAAAAATAAAAAAATATTGTAGTAAATATTCCATCTTATAGTTAACGTCCAGTGTTTAAGATGCCCCACGTTGGGCGCCATTTTAACACTGGGTTAACAAGCTGTATACAAATGTTATAATTTATTTTGTCTACAATCGTTGTACAATATGAATTGTTATTCAATTTTTAGTTAAGATATGTACAAAATGTACTTATAAATTTATTTACTTATAAATATCTGCACCATGTTTTTTTCTACGTTTTCAAGTTAGGTTGAAGGTAGAAATAGAAAACAAGAATAAAGGTTGCCAAAGATTTGAGCGATTATAAAAGAAATAATGTTTTGAAGATGAAAAGAAGCAAATTAGCAAAAATCAAACAAAACTGTTACACCCAAAGGGTTATCCTAAGGTAGCAAGCATATCAAAGCAAGCACAAAAAGTTTTAAAAAGAAATAATTATAAATCAACATCCCAAATCCTTGCGTAACCTAACGATGTCCAGAAATTAATTAAAAGAAACCGAACATCAAAATCACAGTAACATCTTTCTAATTACCCCCTCCCCCAGTGACAAAGACAAAACAAAAAGAAAAACCAACCCTTTAGCCTTCCATAATGCAGAAAGATCTCAGGACTAGCGTCACTGAGTCTCCGCTTGTCAATGGAATCGCGTCTTGCGACCACTTGACGGGATATGCGGGGGTAAGGAGAGGGTAGCGGGGGTAAGGAGAGGGTAGTGCGGGGGGTTTCTACACTCGACGGACCCTCGCTGTCTGGAGTCTGGTCTAACATCTCAGACATACACGCTGACTTTTTAATAGCGAGGGGAAACAAGAAAGGTGATTTTTGATGGAGATGACTAGGGACGGTTTTATTGCACTTGCAATCGATTCTACGCCGGGAGAATAATTTGAATATTATGTAGGTGAATAGGTTGGCAAAGGAATAACTGGTTACTTATCCTGTATGCCGTAAAATGAAGAAAGGATTTCAAGGTTATGGATTCGTGTCATTATGAATGAAAATTCCTAGTTCATCTTTACAAAACACAGAATATTAACAGGTTACATCAAATTTTAAACCAAGCCTGAGATTATTAGTAGGCTATTTTATTCACGAAACAGAGCAGATTTGAAGAAAAGTGTCATTTCTTTCTTGACAGGATAGATTCTAAGTTTCAGACATTAAATATTGCTTGTGAAAAATATTTAATACTGTACTTTTGTCTCTAAATTTATTACAGATCATTTTTACGTGAAACTATTATACTAGATATTGCATCCTATTTATACAAGGGTAGCTCAACAGCGCGTTTGTGTACCTATGGTAACGCTTGAAAACATTCGTCTAGCAATTTTTTAAATGCTCATGAAGTTTTACAGATAAAGCAAAATTTCAAAAATTTCTTTACAGACGAAGAATGGAACTAGGTTACAAGTTCCAATAAATCCCTTAACGATAAGATAAAGCATGTACAAAATTGCTTAAAACACACTTTTTCATTAATTTTTTATATGGATATCAAAGATTTGTTCAGAATTCTAACTGGGCAAAACCTAGATTAATTCTTTCACTAACATCTAGTACCTGTTCTTCGTTCAAATTTGTAATATGCAATGAGGAAAGCAGAAACTGCTACACCTCTAAACACGCAATATTTTGTTACGGAGACGAGACCCTTAAAATATTATTGATAGTTTAGGTTCCAATACGTTTAAAAGCATTAGATTTAAAAAAGAAATTTAAAAAAAATTTGTATCAATAGGTAGAACCACTTATTTTGAAATTAAAGAAGAATAATTTTTTTTAACAGAAGCCATTATTGTACTTCTACATAGTAACTATTATTGAATAATAGTATTAAAGCTGGTTGAGGCCGAGGCAGATTTTAAAATTCGCTGACAACTTTTCCGCATCGTATTTCTCGCGTGAGAATTTTTGTTTTTGTTTGTCTGGGCGGTATGTTATGCGTGTAATGAGTTATGACGGTAATATTTTAGAATTTGGAATAAAACAAAATCCTGAGGGCCTAAAGGCACGTCGCGCGGTGAGCCAGCCATCAGAATCGATTGTAAAATAATTTCAGGTTGAATGTAATTAAACTTAAATTGCATAGATCACAAAAGGCCATATTGCACCACACACAAGCGGAATTTTCATTCCAATATATCTTTGTCCTGTACGTGACATGTACCATTCGATAATAAATTATCGGCTTTCAAATAAAATATTGACAGATATTTGTATTCACGATGCGCCGGAAAAATCTTTAAAATGCGCCAACGCTGCAACGAGATGTGAATTGCAAAATATTGCCCGGCGCGCTGGATCAGTTCTGCCTTTCAAACGCTAATTAAAATTAATTACCTAATTCGGGTCTTTAAATATTTCACATTATTCACACTGCCATATGTTTGGTTCACGCAATATAATAAGACAGACACCCTGTTGATTTTGTATGTACATCCATGTGACATAATTTTTTATTTATTTATTCCGAAACAATCAAATTGGGTGGGGAGAGGAGGCCGCAGTGAAGTTAGTGGCGAGTTGTCAGTTTAAAATTACCTCCATTATCTCTACTCTATTATAATAGGTATTTATAAACTTTATTTACGTGGTTTATATTGTATTTTATTTAATTTTGACATAATGATAACATGTTATGAATTTATTTTTGCGAGTCTGAGTCGTCAAAATTATTTTAAAACTGTCCAGTCTACAACAAGTGAATAAATCTTTATTTAAAATTGATGTTAGTGTTAAAATAGCATATTAAAGAACAAGTTTTATAAGACATGATGTCCAAATTTAGTAAAACGAGCCCTCGGGCGAGTTTACTAAAGGACAAGTGCAAAAAAGAGTTCTTTATACTATTTTTCCTATTTGGTGCTTTTTAATATTAAAATTTAAATTAAACTGCCACAATATATACAAGTCGATTTAGGGAAATTTTTGTGCGTAACGTTTTTGTTGCTGACATTAATATTGCCATTTATTTAACTGTCACTGTCACTGCAAAATGAACTATTCTAAGTGATAAATGAAGACATTATTAAAAATATTGAACTAGATTCTAGATTCATTAATTTTATTGAATAAAAAGTAATTAATTAAGCAAAACAGATTTAGAGGTTATACTGAAATTTGTCAATTCTGAGGTTTGACAATTGAATACAAACAATATGTTGCGTGTCACAAAGTAAGTTCTGCCAAATAGAAAAATAATAGTTTGGAACGTCTACATTGAATAAAAAAATACAAGTTAAATTTAATTTTCATTCATATGCTTCTAACTTCTGACTATGGTGGTCCCCTCGCCCCTCCAAATTAGTTGCCCGCGGAATAAAACAAATGTGACATGGTCAACAATCATCTCCTGTCTTTATTATACATCGTGGTTTGGTTCCATAAATGGGCTAAATTCATTACGGATCATAGTTTCACATGTGACGTACATACGTTTCCGACATCCGGAAGGAAGTTGGCACTTGTCTAGCGACTAGCGTCAACGAGTTTATACAGGTTGAGTCACCGGATAAGAGCGCTCCTATCGTGGAGCGTCACGTAAGATGCTTCTCTCACGACGATCGACGATCGAGATTGAGAGGGTGTTTCTATTTCGGATCGAATTACGACCGCAGTCTTCAAAACTTGGAAAAGACATTGAGAAGAAACATAGCCACGTTATAAGATGATTTATAATGGATGTAAAGGTATTATGTAAAGGATTTCAAGGTTACGGTTCAACTTAACAGAATACAGAGTAAGTAATCCATTATAAACCAAGTTGCATTTATTGATAAACCTATGAAAATAATATAGAAGGAAAACTTTAAATTTAAACTGATTTTTTAAGTGGCTAATATTTTTTTAAATATTCATGGCTGGTGCGTTGCCCGGCAAATCCAACATATTGAAAAAGTAAAGAAGGAAAACTTTAAATTTAAGCTGATTTTTAAGTGACTAAGCGTCTATTTCGTAATCATGTGATTACGGCGTAATTTTTGAGTTAATACGCTGCGAATGTCCATGGCTTGTGCGTATCTCGGCAAATCCAGCTCATTGAAAAAGTAAAGAAGGAAAACTTTAAATTTAAGCTGATTTAAATTTAAGTGACTAGCGTCTGATTCGTAATGATGTAATTACGGCGTAATTTTTAGTGAATACACTGCGAATGTCCGAGCCGTGCGTATCTCGGCAAATCCAAGATGATTAATTTATTAGCATCCTATGGTAATCCGGTTCAGCGATAGCTGAGCGCTGCGCTGATCTGTTCCGTTATTAGGCAAAGCATCAGATCATCAAATCCGATCCGGCGCAGCTGAACTAGTGGAGGCGGAGGTGAGACAAAAAAACTCAAACGTGAAATAAAACAAAACCCCGACTACCGGAACAGGAAGCCAGACGAATCACTGGGCCCATCTCCGGCAGGACAATCACACCTCGTGACGTCACCGCCTTCCGGTCCGCACAGCCTACTTGCTGGTGCGAGGTGTAATTACCCACACTGGCGCACGGGAGAAGTTATTTATTTAAATCAAGTGATTGATGTTACGATTGTGACAAAGGTTGACTTTTTACTGTTACCTTTATCAACGCAAATTTGTAATTATGGACAATCAACATATTAGATGACCCGTGCGCAGAGGTTTGCACAAAAGAATTTTTTATACTGTCAACAGCAGAACACGGAAAGGAAATGACAACTGTATCACAAATACCGCGGGAGGAAAGTGGACCATTTCTGCCCGAGGTCATCTATTACACCATTTACTCAATTATTCGGTTATTGGGTTTTATAAACCTGCTGAATAATAAACGAATAAATAAATTTGGGTGTGGTAGCCTCACACACTGTGAGTCATCGGTATACCGAGTATGCAATTACCAGCCGTCAATTTATGGGTATTCATGGTTGTTGGTTATCAGTGGAGTTTTTTTTATTGTACCCATTCTACAGGATTAACTCCCAATTACAGAATGGTAGATGTTATTATAGTGGAATCCAAGCACTCGGACCCAGTGGTATTATTGTCGGTTGCGCTGGGAATCGAACTGGGGACCGCTAGCATGCTAGACGTACGCTCTACCGCTGTGCTAACCACTGACAAAGTGTTATCTCCGAGTATCCTAAGGCTGGTTAATAATGAATGTAACCTGTTACTCTTTCTGTATTCTGTAATGTTGAACTAAAGATGTTTCTATGTTACGGTTTATAATATCACAGAGCTATGACCCTGAAATCTCTTGTTCAGTTTTACAGAATACAGACTTTGTACAGTTTTACAGAATACAGACTAAGCAACTGAGTACATCCATTATAAACCGGCTTTTACTACTCATAATGACACGGAGACGTAACCTTGAAATGCCACAAATACAGAATAAATAACCGGCCACATCCATTATAAACCAGACATACAGAAACCAAAAAGAAAAAAATATCACTGGAGGAAAATGGATTTAATTAAATCGAACAAGTTATAAATGACACATTGTTCCAGAGGTTGTTCCAATCATCTATTGTACTTTAAGATACAGTAAATGCCAGGCGTCAAATAATTATTAAAATAGTGGGCCACGTATAAGAAGCCTGTTTTACATTAATACTTTTTTCGGCTACAAACTTTGACAAGTTTTATACTAGATTTTTGAATTCAAAATATGATAATGTAAAACACGAAAATCTCCAGCCAAGTTTCATATTCCATATTAGAAACGCCTTTTTCCGGCTTAAAAAAATATCTTCGGTCATACTTTTATCCAAATTTCATACTAGATCTGCGCGTAAACACACATTTGCATTCCTAACCTTCTGTACATACTTTGACATCAACAATCAACAACCAGAAACGATTTCGGATTCTTGACTTCTTCGTATTGCTCCTATATTCCATAATGTTTAATTTTTTTTATGTAATTTACGTTTTCCGTTCATATTTATAATTAAAAACAAAACGTCAATATTACGGTTCAAGAAACTAGTACAAAACTTGGATGTGGAATACAAAAAAAGTCAGAAAAAGTTTCTAAAAGCTAGCCGAAAATAGTATAATGTAAAACAGGCTAAATTTAAAGGATCACTCCTCCTAAACCTCAGTATCTTAAGGTGGCACGATAAAGAAGTATCACCAAGGTAGCAAATCCCAACGTCAATAAAAAATCAGTTCCCGAAGTTCCCTCCCGCCAGTCATCAAGTTGATGAAATACTTAAATACGTTCTGGGCAAAGAAGCACTTCATCCCGCATTCAATCCCTTCTTTCTCTTGCTCGTGGTCTCAGGCAGAGAGAGCGAGAGAGTCTTGTGTGGGTGGGAGCGAGACGGAGCACACGCGCGGTTTTTCTCTCGCGTATGAAAATTCAATAATTACTCCGAAGACCGCGGAATCCAAGCCGGCCGAGGCGGAATCCGACTTGAGAAACAAGCGAGCGGAGGATCGAAGGATGGTGTAAAGCGTAACGAGTCTGCTGACTTCAGAGCGGGACTAAGTTTTCTTTTAAGATGAATTTGGAAGTATACAACATAATGTTCTTCTTTTTAGTTTACACATAAACTATGAATACATAAAGTAACAGTAAGAACAAACCAGAAGTCAGCAATGTGCAACACTCTACCTAGTTATTCACCTCCTTAGCTTATAGCTGCTGCTCACCGCTACCGTATTTCTTGCCTTCACAACATCGTATTATTTACTGTTACAACAAACCAGAAGTCAGCAATGTGCAACACTCTACCCAGTTATTCACATCCTTTCCCGCCTATAGCTGCTGCTCACTGCTACCGTACTTGCCTTCACAACATCGTATCAAAATACGCATACAGCATTATCTGTCTATACCTATAATATGGTCGAAGGTAATAGCCATTCATCTCAAGAATTAACGAAGTTAACTTTGTGAAACGCAACTGAATGTCGCCATGGGTCACTTTGTGACACGCAACATATTTTTTAGAAGGTTGGTATCAGTATTAAATGACATTTACTTCAATTGTCAAACGTCAATCCTCAGAACTGACAAATCTGAGTATAAACTCTAAATTTTTTTTGCTTTTTATTCAATAAAATAATGAATCTAGTAGATAATAGAAAACATAAGTTAAATATTTTCTATAATGCCTGCACGTATCACCTAGAATAGTTCATTAATTATATACTTTTACAGTGACATTGACAGTTAAATAAATGACAACAAAAACGTTACACACATAAATTTCCCTAAATGGACTTGTCTATATTGTGGCAGTTTAAATTAAATTAAACTAAAACTTGTTCTTTATTATACAATTTTGATGAAACTTGGACGAAAAATTTCTTTTAAAATAAACTATCGATTCATGAATTGGGAGGGAGGAAATTCAAAAACGTCTTCAAGTGTGACATAATGATCTACGCCAACCACAGCTAAACTCGTGCGTGTATCCGTTTCCGTCCGTCACTGGGCTGAGTTCCGTGTAAAGAAAGAAGAGAAGGAGGTACGAGTAGCACTGGAACCCTAACCTGCCTCACACCACCGGCACGAGAGCACGAGAGCTTTCACAGCTTGTATTGATCTCAGACCTCCGTGCCCACGCCGCCGCCGCAATCAATGGTCTCAAGCCGCCAAGAAACCAAACTCAGATACAGAAAAACACCCACGAGATCTGTCATACCTCGAGATTACACCTTGGAAGACCAATAATCAAATGTTGTCAATAGGGTTCATAAAAGCGAACATACATCGATGGATCCTAAAATTGAGAAAAAAATAAACCAAACACAGGTATAGAAAAATACCCAAGATCTGTCATACCGCGAGGTGACACCTTGGAAGACCGAATGTTGTCAATAGGGTTGCAACTTTGAATTTTCCCAAAAGCGAACATACATCGATGGATCAAAAATTGAGAAAAAAGAAACCATACTCAGATAGAGAAAAATACCCGAGACCTGTCATACCTTGAGATGACACCTTGGAAGACCAATAACCAAATGTTGTCAATGGGGTTGCCAACTTTGAATTTTCCCAAAAGCGCACATACATCGATGGATCAAAAAATTCAGAAAAAAATGCGCCGTAGTCTTTTTTTGAGAATTTTCCAGGTCAGGCATGTTTTAATGCAATGTTAGATAGAATAGAGTTCTTTACAATGAAGTAAATTTAAAAAATTTGTAAAAAAAAACGTTTTAATAAAATGCACGCTATACACTTAGACATGCGGATCTAAGCGTATTCTTTGAAAATTCAACCAAGATTCTGAATCCTGGAAAGAAGAAGTTTTTTTCTTTCTAATGAGAATTATCTGTTAAATTGCGGTGTCGCTAAATTGAATCTTCAATGAGTCCTGGAAAAGAAGAATTTATAATTTGTTGATTGCTTCAAAACCACGTAATTATCACTAGAAAGAAGTTCTTCTTTTCCAGGATTCTGAATCTCCGTAGAATCTTCAAAGAATCCAAGTGCGAACATGGCTTTAAACGACTGAAAATCTTTGGAAAATACTGCATACAAACAAAACAGTCACAGTATTCGAGCCGAACTATATCCGACGGAGATTGGCGTTGACTCACAGTCGCTAATAGACAAAGTTCGGAACTCTTGGATTCTATTGTTTGATTAAGTCAAATATCTGATTGTCAGAAAAGCGTACATTACTACAAATTCTTTAAAAGCGTGCTCATTGATATTTTATTACGAAAAAGCGTACAATTGGCAACCCAAAATGTCAAGTTACAGAGAAACTAAGATTCGTATTAATCTTATTAAGATATAAATAAACAAAATAAGAGATACAACATACAATACATTTAGATCACGATGAAGTGAGTACAAAACATCGAATGAAACTCTCAAACATCAGCATCAGCAGTTTCTATTCCGTTAACTATCCTTTAATACGTCTTACCGCGAAAAAACCTGGAAGGGTTGAAAAGAAAAAACCCCGTCTTTATTGCGCGCGAGTTGCACTCGAGGGTGGAAGGGTGCGAGGGGAAACTCCCGGAGTGGAAAATGTGATTTCTTCATCTCTCGCTGCAACGCATGCAAAAAATCCATCTCTGTTTCAAAACAGCGAGTTTCTTTCAACGTGAAAGATGAAGAAGGACTGGCGGCAGGTGTATGTATGAGGGAACTCTGAAGGGATGCTATGCTTGAGATGTAAGAATGGAGTCTAATTATTAATTAAGTAATTACGTCGCTCGATAATTCTTCCAGCCTGGTGAAAATGTTCCCTTATATGGTAAAAGAAAAGGTTTATTTCATGAATTTATAAGCCAATGAATTGAACCGAACCGGAACAAACTGCAGCAGTAGTGAAACACTTAACTGAAGCCGAACCGAAAATCGTGAACCGGTTCGGAACGGTTTTTTTATTATTTGAAAAATTAATTCTTTCCGGAAATTTTTTTGGGTGCTTTCCAACAACGTCTTAATTAGCTCGAGTGGTACACGAGACCTAATTACGTTGTTGGAATGCACGATAAAAATTTTCCTGGACATGAATGTACGAGAGCATATTCGGTACGAAAATCGCAATGGCACCGCCGCTCTATTTTTGAATTCTTTTTACAATTGAAACTTGAAATATTTACTAAATTTGTATTTAACATTAATAAATATGTATTATTTACCTTATTAATTGCTTATTTATACTCAAAATAACAATTTAATCTTTTTTTAATTCAATGTCAAAGTGACAGATGACGGTAAAGTTTCTGGTTATAAATTTAAGTTACTCAAGCTTATCAAAAAAAAATTGTATGTAACCATAATTATTATTATTGTAATCAATTTATGCATTGGCTGTTATTTGTGTCATACGATTTTCAACTGTAAATAACCAAAGCCATTGATAATATAATGATATAGTTTTGTCACATTCCGAAAGCACGTTGTTTGGTAACCGCCCGACGCCGCAACGTGCTTGAGGTAGTTGTGACAAAATAATAAGTTATTTATCAATGGTCGAGGGTTATTCGGCTAGAAAATTTGTCGCAGTTGTGTCATTTTAAAACAATACCATTACATTACATAACCGTCAATAATTCTGTCATATGTCATTCTGTCATTTTGACATAAGTGATAATGTCCCATGGGTTGTTGTCACGTTGTCAGTTTTATGTTGGTCTCATTGGATATTTATTTATCCAAAAAATGTTTTCTTATATTATGTTTGCCATTTTTGTAAAAATTGTAAAAATATTTTTAATTAATATCATCATTGAATCGAAACCGAAACTTGAGCCGCTTTTCAAGAAAAGCACATGAAAACCGGAACAAACCGATCCCGAACCGTCATTTTGTGCGGTTCGAGTCCTGTTATAAACCTTTTCTTACCCATTTATATCAGATTACCAAAACCATTAATATGATTGGAGTTTCCTTACAAAAACTGTTAGCTAAAGACTATCATTTGAATCCATTAGATTACTTAAAGTGAATCACCATTTTCTTTATTGTGTGGACAATGTATAATTTACTTATACGGTCGTTTGTACTATCTTTCATCAGTATTTTCTTTACATATACATATTGAGAAATAAACCAAAATAAAAAAGAATCTTTGAACCTACAAGAAACACCGGTTCTCCACTTAAAGCACTACTTATTATTACAGTATTTTGCGAAAAATACGTTCAAGTGCTTCCTCGGCAAAGACGTAATAATTTTCGGAAGAACAACCCTGAATGACTAGGCAGACCAGATGTGCAATGTAGTGTTTGATTGTTTGTGTAGGCACACGCATGCGTGGTGTGTGCGTGTGTGTGTGAGCGTACTACGCCGCATCTATGAATGAAATGAGCCTTATTATTGCACCGATGTGCGGTTTATGTATTACAGATAATATGCTGTTAACTCTATTGTCAACCCAGTAATCGGTTTGTTTATATGCACCATTATAATAAACTGAACGGTCGTGCGGCTAATAATCAAATCAGCGAAATATTTTCTACTGTCTATCGGGCAAATCAACTCTCGCTGTTACAGTTGTAAACATTACTTCTCATTGTGGTTGTTGTTTTACTTGCTCGTTAATTTATTAGCAATAATAAAGACTATATGTTTAAATGTTTAAAAACGTTATTCGTACTTTTAAATGAGGAAAAAGGTGACTGATGTCTATTTTAAATAGCACATTTTAATGAAAAGGTGAACCAATTTTTTTAACAAGGTACCTACTAATGGCCATTTTCACCGCTTCCACTTAAATTTTAAGTGTCACTTAAATGAAAAATATCGAATCGAACTTATGACAGCAATGTTGTTTCTACGTTTGACAATTTGATTTTGATTCGATATTGTTCATTTAAGGAAAACTTAAAATATAAGTAGATGCAGTGCAACTTGCCATAAGTGACATATTTTGAAAAGTACCTACTTAAGACTGGTAGCATGCTAGGCAGACTAAAACCCTTGTGCTATCACTGGCCATACTGTGTGTTGTAATGTAACATTAAAAGTTTAACAAGAATCTTTGAAAATATATTATAGGTATTTATAAAGTTTAGTTACGTGGTTTATATTATATTTTATTTTATTTTGACATAATAATAACATGTTATGAATTTATTTTTGCGAGCCTGAAACGTCAATATTGAATAAAGAGACTTATTATAAAATACAAGCTTAATTTAATTTTCATTCATATGCTTCTAACTTCAGACTATGTGGCTACTCTCCCCTTCAATTTAGTTGCTTGCGGTGTAACTTTTGTCCCGAGATGCATACGATATTTTTTTCATTACCTGCACCGAAAAGCAATTAGAAGTTGAAGAAAAGGATGAACCGGATGATGATAACATTGAACACATAATAATTCCATAAAATAAATAAAAATAATCTATAAATAATGAATTTTGGAATGCAAAGTACAGCGGAAGGAAAAGCACATTTCTTTCCTAGGGAGGAAAAGTAAATATTGGATTCCCGCATAAAGTACTGACCGGTCAGAAATGTCTCACTTTCGTCCTTAATAATAGGGACGAAAGGTAGCGTTTTCAGTGCAAGTATTGAAAAAAATATTGATATAGTCAACAATCGAGTATCATTTCTTGTATTTATTATACTTCGTGGATAAAATAATATTCAACAAAAAATATACAAAATAGCGTAGATACTATTTACAAAACAAAATCCTCTAATGACAACCTAACCCACACTCAACCATCTCATCCTCCTAAAGAAATCCGCAGTTAATAACATCCAATCGATACCTTAAGTGCTCATAAAGCCGCAGTCATATGTAAGCAAATATACGTCAGCACATACACACACACACACTCACACACACCGTAACGCAAGAGGTCCGCGCTGTGCCTCCCACCAGCGCTATCAACAGATGTCCTGAGCCATATGTGGCGTCGTAGATTTTAGGTGGTGGTTTTTGTGAAGAAACTCTGGGGATTACAGCGATAATTGATAGTGGAGTGCTATTGGATTAGCAGACTTTCTTTAGATTATTCTACACTTCAAGAAGTGTTAGTTATTTAGACAAAGCTCGCCAAAGGATGGACTGGGTGACGCTAGTCAAATTGTAATTATTTTAAGGGTGTTGCAATTTTGTAAGCAGGATTAATTCACACTTCAAGTGCGAAACCGCTAGCTCTATACAATATTTATTTAAGTAAATTAGAATTAGCTTGTCCATGTGTTACCATTTTAAAATTATGGTTTACCTAATCTTACGATGTATTATATATAGGTGATGTCACGACCATACAAAAGCATTCCGTGAAGTTGTCGTCTTAAGTAGTCTCTTTCAAATATTTCACTCATGACTTCTATATTTTTAATTCGAAATAACAGTCAATAGTTATTTACGAACCAAATGAAGGAAGATTTTTATCCCACATGAGCGGTTTCATTTACGCGAATGCTGGGATGGTGTCTTCCCGCAAGAGGTTTGCACAATGTTTTTTGTAACGAATAAAGCTATAATTAAATACATTCAAGTTGTAGTTGTGATCTGATCATTTGAAATTTGAGGTTACAATGACACCATTGACCACTCAAAAGATGGGTCTCTTTGGCGGCCATCTTGCCCACTTAATCTGTCAGATTTCAGTATATCGTGACCGTACCTATAGTTTATACATCGTGCCTTATCTTAAGCCAGTTCACTTCTTGCAGAATATGTAGCGTTAGAAAACTACATAGGTACTGGAGTTGGAATTGAGACTGAAGCAGATTAGTTTAGTTCTTGTTGAAGACTGGGCGGAATATATTGTAATGTTTGAAGGTTGAAGTATCCACCAAGTATACGTATAATGTATAATTCGCTACAATCTGTTCCACAAATCCCATCTCATATAACCTATCAGCTTCGTCGAATACAATATACCCATTTGACAAAATAAAATCCCCAGAAGATTTCAATAATGTTGTTACTTGCTATATTTAATATCCGAAAGATTGCTAATGTCCGCCCTTCGTACCATTATTTATGTAACATCCAAATGTTTCTAATTTGGTAATAAATATCTCAATTATGCATCTCATGTAATTCTTTGAGGTTTGTATTGAGTACGTAATTTTTAAACGTACTACGGATGTGGCAAAGATAGACTTAGGTTCGTAATATCACTTAGAGTACAATAATAAGATATTTTGAAACATCCCATGGACGATTCATGTCAAGTGGGTATCGATGATTTATGAAAATGAAAAGCTGAACACTTTCGAGGCCAATAGTGAAGGAGTCCTTCAAAGCAACTTGTAGAACAAATGGTATAATGTGTAAAGTTTTATATCATTATAAAGTTCGCGATGGAACGAAAATAATCCTGTAAATCTTCAAAAGCATGCAAGTGCCTAATGGAATTTACCAACCGAAAATGTAAACCAACACACAAATATTTGAGCAAATCTTCAGTTGATCCCTCGTCCTGGACGCCAGTCCACGAAGCATGAGGTCAAAGAAAAACCCGCGATAATAGAAAACACACAACAAAAACATACACAGCTTCGGCCAAAACAAACTCGAAAATGGTTAAAAAAAAGTTAATATCTGACATAAATTTTTAATTTTCGCCAACGCTGGCGCGCAGCAGCCTCCAGGCTGGCGCTGCGAAACTGACCAAATGTATTTGGTCGGCTACAAATCCCATATTGATTGTAGCCATCAATGAGCATCGCGGAAAGAAGTGTCGATGAAAAACCTGCAGCCCAGTGACGTACGTGGGGAGCAACCCTTTGCCCCTTTTCCCGGTTTGCCTTCCGGCCAATAACCCTACATTTTTCTGAATTATACAACGAAAATTTTGCTTGTTTGGTTATAATTTGATGCTTTAATTTGCAAGAACAAATATTGGCTCGCGAACCCCTTCCCGCGTATACATCTATCGTCACCAACTTCTAATATTACCAATCAAACGTTCAATAATGACAATGGGAGTAATAGTTTACGACTGGAACTGCAGACAAAGTATAAACAATACTAAACTCCTATTGATTATTCACTTCATCTGTCATCTATCAAAATAAGACCAATAAAAATGCAGAATATTGAATTTCGCAGCCAATCAAAATGAGTAGACTTGATTATTTTGTACTAGTAAGGTTGTGTGTCGACTATTCACTACTAGTACTTTTAGGTGACTATTTAACAAATGAACATTTTTATTATAATCTATATTTCCCGTTTTTATTGCACCATTTCTTTCTCTGGGATTTCTTCAAAGGTCTAGGACATTTTGCACTTGAAATTCACTATTTGATTTGTAAAGAAACACAAAAAAACACATAAAACACATTTGATGTTAACGACAAAATTTTATCAAAATATTTCTTTTCTGAAATCATTTTTTGCCATTTTAATTTAAAACTGGATCTGATTCAATGAATAATCTTTTGAATACCATTCTTAGTCATAGTTAAGTAGATTATTTTTCTGGTAGTTATATTGTACACTCATGTACCTTGTGCTTGCGAATATTACTCGTGCTGCGCACTCGTAATGTTCATATCCAAGCACAAGGAACATTCGTAATACTACCAGAACAATAATCGACATAACTACGACTACTTACTATATTATAAGTGAATCATTTACAGATATACCTTAATTACTTAGTAACTTACAAATTATATGTTTTGATATAACTAATATAACAAATTCTATTGACTAGTGATAGTCCACGTACATAGGTAAGTAACAAAATCCTCATGTAATTTGTTATTATTTAAAACTCGTAGATCAACTGAGTAATATTACTAGTGATAAACTTACGTTAGGTGATAAACTTGCGCTAGTCAATAGATCATTGCATCTGTGGTGATATGACTAGCGCCTGCTATGTGACTGTCGCAAAGTAACCAAATTTAGTTTCCGTGAGCCGGCGGCAATAATTTCAAAACTCGTTTTTCATTATTGAAACATTTTATACGAGTGATGGATAGTTGTTGCCATGGCGACTAATTCCAAAATACGATCGAGTGTTAAGAAACAAAATTCATATGAAATATAATTTTGTAGTGCATAAACAACATTGTATAGGATTTGATAATAAGCTCGGTGAATATAAGAGTGTAATGTAATAATTAAAACGTTGAAGCTCTGGAAAGGGTGCCGACGCTGCTGTCCGAGCAGCGCTGACCCTTGCGCGCTTTTATTTGAAAAGTAAAAACTATGAATGCCCTTTTTTAGCTCGAGGCAGCACATCCGAACCGATCCCTCGCCACAGCCGCTGCGATGCTAATTACCATGCGCGCAAAGTGAACTGAAAATTAGTATTGATGTCTTTTTTATTTCGCTATTTTAAATTGCAAATTAAAAAGATTGGATCGCCCCCGGTGAGGTTTTCAAAAACAAATGCACCCGTGTTTCTTTACTTTTCGAATTTTGTTTTTCGGCTTTTGTTTTTGTTGCATTTTCAAGTGATGCAAACGACGGACTATATCTAACATATTTTTATATGCGTTGCAGTTTCCCCGGCTTTAATTAAAATTAATTTTGTTTTTTCTCTACCTGGAGCTAATGAAATATATCAAAGAGAAAGAAATGTAATATAAAATATGATACGTTGTTGCAATCCGCAATTCTCTTCCCAGCAAATATTATAACATTATCTACGCGTAATATTGATTTTACTTTACTTCCAATTATGTTTTTTTGCTCGCAAGTTCCCGGTTTGAATTCTGCTGTTTTTACGCAAATTGAAAACAAATATTTATTCAAAAACTACACAAAGTATTTTTCTCTATTCCGCGCGAAATTCCGCTGCGTTACCGCCTAAATTGAACACTAAATTAACCAGCAAAATACAGAAAATATTTCTTACCCAGACAGAATGGAAACATTTGATCAATTTATTAATGATATAAAAAATTACACAGGAATGCAGTCAAGATGTTTTCGTTTCGAAAACATTTATGCCTTCATCAGGGCGCTATACACAAAAAAGGAAAATTAGAATGAGGTTTAACAATGTGGAAGCAATACAATAGAAATCATTTAGGTAACAAAATACATTAAAATATAATTAATTGCCATAAATTTTAAACTTCTTTCTTTTGCAGAGGCTTCAAAAAATAACAATTTTCGAAAACACGTCAAAGGTACAGCCATATTATGGAAAAACCAACTAACAATTATTGATAAAGGGACAGTATTTTACGAGATGCGTCCGGTTATAGCTAGTATTGTAGACGGAATTCCAGGGGTTGAGTGCGACAAAATTATAAAAAAGGGAGCGAAAGCATAAGTGTTGCCGAAACGTTGTTTTTATAGATAAATAAACATCTTGACTGCATTTCTGTCTAATTTTTTATATCATACTTCCGCCAGTAGATAAGAATACCTTTCCATTTAATTAATGTTTATGGACCTAATATCATTCAACTTCCGAACACTATAATTTGATGGTCTGCAACCATCTTTTAATTTCGTAACACAGATGTGCACATATTTATATTTATTATGAAAAAGATTTTACCAAAGACTACCATCACCTTTGTATGATATACATTGTTGAATTGCGTATATCTTGTAACGACCGATTCTTTAGATTCCATAACGAAACATTTTTCTTCTGACCTTTAAGTTCAGACTGATCTTTAATAAACCACCCCAAATATAACGAATTATCCTCATTAATATCATCCTCCTAATGTCCAGCCGGTGGTAGGTACGTTATGTTTGTGAGCATATGGCAGCCGCTGTGTCTTTAGCCGTCACGGCTCCGCACAATTCAGTTACACTTTGACTTCACCCCCGTTGTGAAGAGACGCATTACCACAAGACGCCAAATCATTCCAAGGGTGGCGGAGTATCACTTTCTTGATGACTGTATCATGACAGAGCAGTTTAGCGAGTACAGCTGGCTTAAGAAATTAGAGGTGTCTTAAAGTGTTAACGTTGAAGTGGTAAGAAAGAGCGGTGTTTTTGATCCGGCAGATGGTCGTAATCGAAATGATCAAAATATTGAACTGCTTGCTATTAACTGTATGTTGTTCAATAAGTTATGGTTTGTTCATAACGGAGTGCCCACTCGAATATAGCAGTTAAATATTTTACATGTGTATGTGTATAATACATAATATACATATTTGATATATTTTTTTACTTGTCATATTGTCAGATTTAATGAGTGCTTCTGAAATTTGCTATCTTCGAGAATTACTGTTTCGTTCTGCACAAACCATTCATAATTTTACAAATTGCATTAAAAAGTTATCAATAATATTACCTTATACGATCTATATTTCACCAATGAATAAGCACAACTGACTTAAAGATCCAAAATAAATAATCCATCTATAATCTACATTACCCAATGCTTAATATTTAATTAGTAAAATTCATAGAAGATAATAATTGTAAACAACAATTATACTCGTATAAAATACTTATGCGGTAACAATAATAACTATAATTTAGTAACTCTTAACATGTTGTTTTATATTACCAGTCATAAATCGAATACAATCATTATTTTAAATGTGCCATAATAAAGAATCTTACAAGAACATGTATTATTATATCATCAAAAAAAAAAGATGTTAATGATCATCATGATGATGATGTTGAATATGAATCAATAATTAATATCACTAAGTAGCTCTTTACATAGTTTAATAGTCTAAGGTCTAAGCCACCAATGAAGTACGATATATTTATATATATATATATATATATATATATATATATATATATATATATATATATATATATATATATATATATATATATATATATATATATATATCTTACACAAGATCATGTGTAATGTGTAATGATCATGATGAAGAACATGTTGTTGATAATGTATAATGTTTTTGTGACTAAATCTTTTATTTCTTTAGAGTTGAAGTA
Source organism: Agonum fuliginosum (assembly GCA_947534325.1). NCBI lineage: Eukaryota > Metazoa > Arthropoda > Insecta > Coleoptera > Carabidae > Agonum > Agonum fuliginosum. The sequence continues at coordinate 1,014,597 of OX384037.1, forward strand.
ATAATTTTGTGTTTTATGTTGAAATATTTTACACATGTGAAAATGAAATGAATTATTATTATACGTTAGTTAAAACAATTATTATTTGTTATTTTATACATTTTATACATATGATATAATTTATAACTCACTAATGAATATTGTTTATTTTATTGTTCTAAATCAAATACAATAAAACAAAATATTCCAGCAGATAAACAAAATAATGAATGCAACGCACAGAACTTAAATTTGAGTTTAAGTTTTTAAATGACAAATAATGAAACTATTCGCAATGGACCCAGCACGTTTCCATTAGCATATTTTTGATTATAAATATCCAATAGAGCATTGTGCTACGCGGTGTATAAATCATTATTAAATTAGGTGTCGAAATGAAATTATACTAATGATTATTTTTAATTACACGGCTTTTACGAGTATTTAATGTTTAATTGTACAGTAATTACGAATCATTTCGCGAAAGAGTACCCTTTTAATTTTAACTGAAAACTGAAAGATGTCTGCTGTTTTACTCGAGAGATAGTTAGTGTGTCAAACTGTCTTAAAGTTGAGTTAAATAGCTTTCTCAATTGCTTGGAAGTAGCTATGATTACTCGTCTAAAAGTTGAAATTGTTTTGTTTGAAATTTTGATTTTATTTTTAGAGGTAAATTTTGCGGTGAAAAAGTAAAATATTTCATGTTAATTAGTTGCAATTTACTATCGATAATTAATTATTTAATCGAGTATTACCTGTGTTTAATACAGTAATAAAATTATTTACATTCAAATGAAAATATAAATATCTATATCCCTAATTAATTTCATTATTTTGCAACAAATTTATTCTGTTTTTATTTCATTTACAATTTGCATACAATATCAACCTGATCTTTCACTACTACATTATAAATGTTCAATTTATTCACCGCATAAAAATTTACGTTAATTATTTACACCTGTATTTTTTCCAATTATTCCATAGAGTCGGCAATTGCGCTGATTTATATTTTAATTATTTTTTAATCGCTTGACGTTTTCAGCTAATATAATTATTTTCACGCAAAGCTTCAATTGCCATTTAAACACAAAAGTAATAGTATCATATAATATAACTATTTTTCTCGCTATTTACTTAAAAACTAATGACTGAGAATAATTTTTATCATATAATAAAATATTTACGACAAGCAGTAGCAGTACATTACGGTAGTTATACTCTACTCTATTCTATTTATAATAAGTGACTAGCGTTCTATATAGGTAATATAAAGTTCGTATAAGTCAGGTGAGTGACTAGCGTCATCTTCGTGGGTTATGATTTATCATAAGCTAATAAAATATATTAATTATTAGCGTAACCTATTATAATATAAAGTCAGGCTTGTGTTGGGTGAGTGTTTAGGTCTTCCTGGGCGTCATCGCCATGGTCTCGTGTGTGGCGTGGGGCAGGGTGTGGTCACGGTGAGTACACACACGACAGGAGCCGTCGGACGCTGGTCGGTGTTCGGCGATATAAAACATCGATCGGGCCGACCGGTCATCGCGTCAAAAGTACGCTCTTTTGATTCACTCACTCACTCGTTGCTGCTTTAAATCCGGCCGGGCATGCGCGCACCCTGTGGATTCCTGCAGTGTTCAACCCCTGCACCCGACCACCCACGCCACCCGTTCCGTAATTGCGAATTGCTTCTTCTATCAATTGTCAGCCGCGATAACATTGCACGTACGCCACGTAGCCTATGTTGGAGGAGCCGAGTTAATTGTAACGGGTTTTTACCACCGCCAACCAACCTACACTATGCTTAATTTAATTTATAAACCGCGCATTAGTTTATCAAAAAAATAAACAAGATTTTGAAACATTTTTCTTTTATTGACTATAATCAGTTTAAACTGTTATGATTCCACAGAGCCAAGTTGGTCCAACCATGGACCATGTTATCAAAAAGAATCTAAAATCAAATACCAGGATGCTGCCAATTCTGATATAAAGTTGTGGGATTGTAGGAACTGCCTATTGAATGCTTTCATGATTATTATATTGCTTTATAATAAAAATGAATTGAAACTAGGTGTATTTTGAAGCATCGTTGATCTATTTATTCTTTTAGTTTACACGAAATCATTCAAATCAACAAATACTATACGAGTATGTTTTTTTAAATTACATTGGATGCAACAGTTATGATACATCTTATACACTTTTGAATAAAACGAAAGAATTTTGACAGTTTACATTATCGATGTTTAAAACGAAGCACCAATAGTTCACAAAACTGTAAGATAATAATATATCAAAATAGCCAGGTAAAATTTTAAAATCAACAACAAATAACTTGCAGCACTTACAAAGAATGAAATTAGAACTGATAATTATTAAAAAAACATTAGAATTTTGTAAACCGCTCTTGACAACAGCACGTAGAAACTACTAGAATCACAAGAATCTATCTGTCAAAATTCTGTCGTTATATCAAACAGTGTATAGGTGTAGATGACCTTTGATCCAATAGCTGGATGCACTAATTCATATAATCTAATAGATATGCAAGCAAATAATAATAATAATTAGTATAATTTGGCTATTAATTAACCACTGGCACATGCAGACTATTTCAATATAGGTATGTTATACTTGTGAATGTGTGCACGCCAACCGTATTCAGGATTTGATAATAGTTCCCAAAATCTTTTCAATGTTCTTCAAATTTTACTTCTTTTTACAGCACGAGCGGAAGCTCCCGCTTTCTGCATTATGTTTCCGGCGTCATTTAATAGCCACTTACAACACATTATCTCCTCCACCTTTTCTTCATTGAAACTCTTCTATTCTAAGTGGATGATTTAGTGTCAAACCGACTGCTAACATAGTCAACATTGTTATCTCGTAGCTATAAATGTTTTACAACTCTCAGCAGATGTCTTCTGCTTGTCGGTCTTTAGACTAAATGACCAGAAAATTTGTCTGTTGAGATTTATTAGGCATCGGCTTACCTCGCACTAAGCACTGGTCAAGTTTTTGTCAAATATTTGGAGCAGACTTACGCCACAGCGGGGTATGTTTTAAGGAGAATTTGCACGCCTCTAGTTTAACAAGAGATTAGCTTTCTACTAGCGTACCAGTTGTGTTCATTCATAACGTCGACGTAATTTAGTTCGGTTATGGTCATTGATATACAGTTCTCTCGCTCTGCTTGTACTCTTGTTCATTCTAATCTAATCGAGAGTTGTTTATATTAATTGATATGCATAATATGGTATAATTTTAGCTAATACATATACAACAGACTCACATTTAGCAGTAGTTTTACTTTGACTCATTGCAAATAATTTATTTATATGGTACTGGATCCAATGTGATATTTTTAAATTTCAATTAAATAATAATTGGAATCAACCCATGGGATATATAAAATTATCTTATTCTTGTACTTAAATTGTAATTTAGCAACATCCTGAGTACGATCAAAAATTACATACTCAATACAAATCATCTGAGAGACACGTAATTGGGCTATTATTACCAAATTACTAATATTGGGATGTTACATAGATAATGTTACTAAGGGCGGACATTGGTAGTCGCTAGGATATTAATAGGCAAATATAGCAAGTAACAAGCATGATGTTAACATTCTTGAAATGTTCTGGGAATTATATTTTGTCAAATGGGAAAATACTATGATTCAAAACAATTAGCCATAAGCTAAATGCATTTCAGGAATACAAATTATTCAAATTAATACACGCTTGATGTTTATTGATATTCCTTCATAATCTGTATCAATTAGCTAATTATATTGTAAGTTTACTCATGTTATTTCTCAAATATGCTACAAATTATGTTGTTTCCCCTAAAATTTATGGCCCGTCTGAGGAAGAAACTTGTTCCAAGCAGGTAAGAGTCCCGGAACGACTGTAGTCCCTTGAAAAGGTAAAGGAAGCTGTATGAAAAGACTACTAGTTCGGAAGGGACAGGTGGACCCCTCGGTGCATCTTAAGAAATCGGTAGTTTGTAACAAACAAGGCGTTTAGTTGTATCCTTGTGGAGTGGTTTATGCCTTTACGAGCTTGAAAGATTGAAATGCCAGGTGGCAAACGTGTCAGTCGTAAATTCGCAAAACGTGAGGGTTTTCTTCCGAGTCTTATTAATATTAACTGCAATAAAATCTTGCAAAGATGCTAGTTTTATTGAAGAGCGCAAACTCCACCGGTAAAATTATGCAGGTGCGTTGAGAAAAGCTCTCTCATGTTAATTAAGAACTTTTAATTTAAAGAAACTCAAGCTAATTTCACGATTCAGATCGCTTCCTCAATATCCTTCTTTCGTTCTTTGAGACTTTTAATCTGGGCAGCTTTGTTGCGAACGCAAATTAGAAATATTTCACGCATGACTGAAGATAGAGTCTTGCAAGTTTTAGCAAACAGTAAACAGCATATGTAGATGCAGATGTAAATCAGACTCAAGGTGTGTTAGGGCAGCAGATGCGTTCACCCTTTTCACCCACGAAAACAAACTCTTTCATTTCAACCCTTGAGAAGGTTCCTGACCTCAAGAAAGCACAAAAATATTTGCAACCCTTCACGACAAAAGAATCTGTGGCCCTTCAAGAAAATAATATTTTTGGAGAAAGCTTTGGAAATGTTTTTCTTGATTGATTTTGATTATGGACTAGGGTGACAGCTATTACGATTAAGGGTAATTCCTTTTAATGTAAGTCGTTACTGCTGAGGGCAAGACAAATAAAATCAACGAAAATGTGTTTACTTTGTTACCAAATTGTTACCTTTGAAATAAAAGCCACTTAATATTTTGGCTTTTAGACATGATAGCCCACTATATTGGACTACTTACTTTAATCGATGCTATTGCATTACCTTACTGTTTCTCTTATTATTATTGATCTACACAGCCGTACTACGCATATTGAAAATGACAATTTTTTAATACTTGAAAAGCAAATACTAAGGTTAGTGTTAGTTTATATGACTAGCGGTTCCAAAATACATGATGAGAATTATGTTTAATATATTCAAGGACAAGCAAAAAATTTGTTAGCCTAAAGAAGTGTTAAGTATTTTATTACCTACTGCAAACCTTTGCAGACGCACAAAAAATTATTTCAATTAAATGGTGAGTTTTTTGGGCAATAAATCCGTGAGATTTGTCCCTTGTAAAAAACCCCCCATCTCGGTTTTCTCTTCCCCCGATCGTCAATTGTCAAATCGACAATCGAAAATCGGCAATCGCAGTGTTCGGCAGCTGCGACTTAAGTTAGTTATTATCTCCCCTATGCGAGCGGGTCTTTGTCTTCTAGAAGCGTGCCTACCCTACTTTAATATATGACGTCACATATACACACACATAAGCCATATGGCCTACAAAAGACCAAGCGTATCTTATAGTAATCCAAGCACGTGCTCGTGGTTTAATATAGAGAACGGACGAACGATTTGCTATAATATCATGGAGATTTAGATTTTCTCACACTTATGAGTGATAGTAAGAATCTTTGATTTTTGTGACTAGCGTCCATCGATGAACATTCATTGACTAGCGCAAATTTTTGTCACGCTTTGTTTTGTTGAATGGGAATTTTATTTTGTAATTGTATTTAATGAAATTACTAGTTTTTTTGTCGCTTTTTAATGTGAATAATGTAGGAAATTAACCTGTTGATATAAAAATATGAATGAATATATGTTTTATTGTGCATCTGTTTGAGTATTTACAAACATTATTTGATTTATTAATAAAAACGTGTAAATTTTTAATTTATATACTACGGGGTGCGGATGTGGTAATTGGACTATTAAACTTTTATCTGTGTTTCAAATTAATTATTTATGTATTATAAAATTGTAACCTAATATGCAACATATGTTATGATGCAAAATTGCTGAATTAATAATTAACTGCCAATTCACCATTACTGTATTTATTTTTAACCATCATTACCAACAATTTGCTCTGACAATTCACACACATTTTTGCGACTCGCCAGTTATTTAATCAGCTAGTTCGCTGTTTACCTATTCAAACATCGATAGGTACAAACATGCATCACAAGCACATCAATATGAAATAGAGAGCATTCAAGATAGTGAGACCAACTTTCCTTTTAAGCGAATTCTTTGAGGGTTCTCTCATCCCACCTGACAAACAAATCCTCAGAACATATCAAGACAATGAACATCATGCTTGTTACTTGCTGTATTTACCTATTAACATCTTAGCGATTGCCAATGTCCGCCCTTAGTAACATTATCTATGTAGTAGTTTGGTAATAATATCCCAATTATATATGCCATGTAATTCTTTGAGATGTTTATGTTTATTGTACTAAGGATGTGGCTAGGATAGAATTACGTAATATCACTTAAAGTACAAGAATAAGATATTTTTGAACATCTCGTGAACGATTCATGCCATTCTGATTCCTCGGAAACTGGTTTGAATCTACCAATTCATCTTTTTCAAGGCTCATTGAAGATTCAGTTTAGTGAATATTTGACAGGCGATTCTCGCTAGAATTCTTTTTCTCAGATATGGAAAGAATCCTCAAAGAATCCGTGTGTGAACAGGGCTTTAAATACTCATTGAGAGTGATGCCGTAAGACGAGACGAGAAATAGTCAACTTTCGCGACAAGAAATGTAAGTATTTTCGTCTTGGTCGTTTCTCGGCAGTTTAATTCTCGTCTCAAAGAACTCGATTCTCGTCTCGTCTCGTCTCAATTTCTCAAAAAAATTTAGTTGCCATATATTTGAAAAGTTAGAAGTGAATTTAAGAACTCTTTTTACATTTCTGTTACATTTGCACACAATTCTTGTTTTAGACAACAAAATAATGCTACGACCAAAGAAAAAAATATATTTTGACATTGCCCAAGAGTTTTAAGTTTTAATTTCGAGAATGCTTTCTCGAGACCTATTTCTCGTTCCGTAGTTTTGAATCATCGTCTCGTCTCGAAAATTCGAGTCAATATTTATTGGTTCTCGTATTGTAATTTCGAGATGAAACGAGACTGAAATGAGATATTTCTCGTTGCTATTTGACAGGCGATTTTTTCTTAGATAGGAAAGACTTTAAATACTAATTGATCAAATACGTAGCACCTTTGACGTATTTAAATACATCTACGTCAAAATATCAGCCGTGTTATTAAATTTCACGTTTGCTCTCTGCTCAAAGGGTTCACAATCGCATTCGCACATTGACCTAGTGTCTGAAGGGCCGGGTGTGAGTCTTTATAGACATCGGGGCTCTTGGCACGAGCCGCGCTGGTCTTCTAGCCGAGCCCCTCGCCCTATGCCCTCCGACCAAGTCAGCTGTCGAGAACGAGACAGCTGCGGCCATGGGCGCGCGTCACGCCAGAATCGGGGGTTTGTTTACATCCGGAGACAAGGTTAACGATGCAGAAATTAATAAGGAGTTTTTACGAGGAAATTGTTTTACAGGAACTAACCGTTAATATTTTTTTTTCGCCCAAGATACTTCGAAATCTTTGAAATAAAATGTGCCCCAATTGTTATGCCATGAAATAATTGTAAGAACTGCAATAATAAATATATCGCTGTTTTTTAAATATCGAGTATATTCGTATTCTTAATTCTATAACTCATTTCATGTGAGAAAACAGTGTTGGGTAAGATAGGGCGATGATATACAGAATCTGATTGGTCGTTAATATTACGTATACCTTCTTATTATGAATTTCATAGTTGCATCGAAGTACTACATTATTCTATAGAAGACTGCATATTCACAAAACCTTTTTTAAGTTCGTGTCAAATTTTGAACTAATAAAATGTATGAGTGAAGAACGAACTGTGCAGTGTTTTTTTCTTACGTCAAATGAGGTATAGTTCATATAAATTTTAGACAGTTAATAAATAAGAGCTATGTATTGAATATTAATAGCGACTGTAGGAATATGTCAAATACCTGATTACCAAAAAAGCGTACATTTCTACAAATTCTTAAAAAGTTTGCGTCCACATTAATATTTCATTACGAAAACGCGTATGTACGCTCTACAAGCGTACAGTTGGCAACTATAGGCGCCGCAATTTGACATAAAATTCTCACCAGGATTCTTTTTCTCAGGATTCAGAAGCATGTAAGAATCCTGAAAGAATCTATGTATACATTTAAATGAGAACGGCGGAAGTCACTGAAAAATACAAGAAATAGTTTTCGTACAAAATTCGAAGACAAGCATGATATAAGAAACCACTGAAGTGCGTAATTTAAACTCGTAACATTGCTTCACTAATTGACTGATTCGACAAACTATATACTATTTTTATGGAAGGATTCTATAGCGGCTTCAGTGTAACCAGACATTAGATGAATAATATTCCGTCGCCGTCTATGGTCTGCACCCTGCCTCAGAATGGCATCCACGTCGCATTACGAGTTGCGCGTGTAACAATATCAAGCGTGTGTCGCGCACGGGCCTAGTTTTTTGACCCTCCTCTTGAACAAAAGAAAGCGATCGGGTCGCCGTAGGGCGGCTGCTCGTCCCCCTTAGTTCATTCCTAATCTTGCCGTGCCTCTTTTGTCATGTAAATACAACTACGTCATGAGAACATCTGCCGGTTTACGCAACGCTTGCTTGCTTGTAAGTCGTGACGTTTCTTACGTAGTATAGTAAGATCAAGGCTGAGGCCCTTCCGGTGACGTCATCAGGCCTTGAGACTACCGTAAGGTGCAAGACTAGCGCAGGTCTTACACAATTCTCCCGTGATATCAGGTTAGAGGAGATTAGCTTTTGTGGCGTTCTTTTCTTGGAAGATTAGGTGGTTATCTACGAAATTTCTAACAAGATTACGTGGTAATTTGATTTGGGATACTATTTGATATCAATATCAAAATAATTAATTGGTTCCGAGGGTGGTAACTCTATTATTATGCTAATAAAACTGTTGAAGCAGTGGATAATATTTTGTTCTCATGATAGATCAATTATGTATCTAATATGATACACCCTTCTAATGTATACTGTTGCACGCAATTGAATTATGGTTTGGCGCTTAAAATAATTTGCTACTTTACTAATTTTAAATTTGTCCCCAAATATTGTACATTAAAGACTTCCTTTTTTAGCCCTTCATCTATATTCTACAATAGATTATTAAAAATGTGTAATATATAAAAGCTTGAAATTCAAATTTGGCGCCAATTTAGGCACGCTTGCACGAATACTACCCAAGCACAACTGACAAGTCTGATCATGTAAAGATTCGCGTTCAAGGTGACAGTGCTTTGTTTTAATTTGTATGTTTGTTACTACTACCTTACTAATAATAATAATTCAGATAGGTATTGTGCATTTATAAATAACGTAGGTATTGTAAAATTCTGGTTGTGTGCTAGTAGTAAAACACAAACACAGTAATTATTGACAAGTGTGAACTTGTGGTGCAATTACTTCAACTGATGTGTTAAGTATTGTGATTGTTATTAGGTACGAGAGTATTGTGCATAATTTAATTTATTTGTACGTAATTGTACATAATTTGTTGTAACTAGTAAGTAATTAACCTTAAAATTAATGTAAGTATAGTATTTTTGGCAATGATTCAGTTAAAAAAAACTGTATTTTAGTTATAAAGGAATAACGATTTGGGTAAGTAAATAAACTGTATTTTAGTTATAAAGAGAAAGATTTGGGTAAGAAAAATAATCTTGTTTATTACAGTGACATTGTGACAGAAAATGTCGTCCGCAAAGTGCCGGAATGGTATTCATGAAAGAAAAAAGCTGCGAATAGAAAACTGCTCAAAGTATGTACAGATATGTATGATTATTATGTAAGTATCACTCCCCTATTGAGGAAACAGCCCGTTTAGAACAGTTGATAATAGTCACGCACAATCCTAGCCAGCGTTGACAAGGCTAATGGCAGTAAATACGTTTGAATATGTATAATGAGCAAGATTATCATACATAATTAATTTCATTAAACGGCAGTTACCGATGTCGACCAACCCGGTAATCAAGTTACGCCACAACCGTGTGATCTTAGGAAAAACCTCCAACAATCGTGACTATCGTCAGGGCAATCTGTCGCGCCGTTACCTCACTTCACATCGATTTAGATTCAATTTCTTCGTGCGCTGTGTGTCAGCAAACACGGATTATACATTTTCTATGGAAACTTAATTATTTATCCGGCATTAAACCTGTTTAAAGATGGATATCTGACGCCACTCAGTGGGGACAACGAGGTGTTTTCGATACGGCAGAGGTTTTCAAACATAAAAAGAAAATGGTTTGAATTTATTGAAAAATCACAGAAAAGTTTGGTGAGCAGCATTGAAATAAATTAGTACTGGACATCAAAATAAAATAAGAATAAAATCAAAATGCCGAAACATGTATTTTAGTTTTGAGACTGTAATGATTTTGAATGAAAGTGATTTACCAAGAAATATAAACAACAAAATAATAAAAGATTATAACTATCGTAGCTCAGTGGCATACTGTTTGTTTTCAGAGCAAGAGGTCCAGGGATTGAATACTTTTGACTGCAGTTTAAAAATCGAATTTGGATGCCATACAAAAATATAACTGTTCCGAGTGGTTCAGAATCCACGTGATTTGACTACACGCTCCACTAAATGTAAGTCAGATTATCAATGAAACCGGTATAATTTTGACACGATGCTCCTTGTAACAGTGCCTCGATAAATAAATAAGACAAATAATTTCAAACTAAGTCATATCAGAGAGTTCTGGATCAGTAAGAAGAGTGTTTGCTACCGTGGCAGAAGATTTATAGCTCGATTTATAGATACCGACTCCAATTTAGAGATTTGTCAATAAAACCCAGTACTTCTTCAAGGAGATATTTGATTTAAAAACGTAAGAAAAATAATTCTAAATAATATTAGATAGTTTCAAGAAGATGCAGATCAGACTCCAAATTAAAAATTTAATTTGTATCTATAAGGAAAACTTGTACAAAAAATGAGTCAGGGTTATTGCTAAGACTTTCGACTTGGTATTCCTTCCAGGATAAATTTGTAAAGAAACGTAAGGATAATAATTTGAAACTACATAATTATTACTTACATAAGAATATATTTATTAAATAAAAACCAATGTTACGACACATCTTGTGTCTTCATCAAGGTAAATTAGCAGTTAGTAAATAATTGTATAGGTATAATGTTATTTAAAAAATGTTTCATTTTACAGATAGGTTTGTAGATTGGTCAATGATTAATAAATTTGCACGTCTCATAAAAAATAACGGAGAAAACCTCGAAGAAAACCAAACCAACGTGGAGATAAACTAATTCATTACCTACTTATAGTTTCAAGAATATAAGATCCACACTAGATTCAAATTTTAAAATATAGTCAAATAAAATCGTCAAAAAGACTGGACATTATAAGAAACGTAAGAAATATAATTTCAAGGATATAATATCAAAATTAAATCTTCAAAAAAGTGGACCACGGGTCATTACTAAATCTTACAAGACACCTCAACACTTTTTCTCTTAAAAACCATCTTCCGTCAACCTCCCTCGCTAAGAAACCGGAAGGGCCGTGACTATTAGCGCCAGTGTGGCTTGCTCAAGTTGGCGTGTCTCCGTAGAGCAAGGTGAGCGCGGGGTATGCAGAGCATTATGGGTTCGCGCCGCACGCCACCGGAACCTCTCATTGTGCGCCGCTACTTAGCTGCTTCCGTTACCGACACCCGCTTCCGCTAACAGCGAAACAACCAACGAGTGATTGCTTCATCAACCAAGAGGAAGAATTGCTTCACTAGCATGCTAGCGGTACCCAGTTCGATTCCCAGCGCAAGTGATAGTAATAGCACTGGGTCCGAGTGGTTGGATTACACTATAATAACATCGATCATTCCGCTAGTCGCGAAACAACCAACGAGTGATTGCTTCATCAACCAACTGTTTATGAAGACTAGCGTGATAGCGGACCCCAGTTCGATTCCCAGCGCAAGTGACAATAATACCACTGGGTCCGAGTGGTTGGGATTCCACTATAATAACATCGATCATTCCGCTAACAGCGAAACAACGAACGAGTGATTGCTTTATCAACCAAGAGGAAGAATTAGTTTACTGTTTGTGAAGACTAGCATGCTAGCGGTGCCCAGTTCGATTCCCAGCGCAAGTGACAATAATAGCACTGGGTCCGAGTGGTTGGATTCCACTATAATAACATCGATCATTCCGCTAACAGCGAAACAACGAACGAGTGATTGCTTTATCAACCAAGAGGAAGAATTACTTTACTGTTTGTGAAGACTAGCATGCTAGCGGTTCCCAGTTCGATTCCCAGCGCAAGTGACAATAATAGCACTGGGTCCGAGTGGTTGGATTACACTATAATAACATCTACCGTTCTGTAATTGGGAGGTAATCCTGTAGAATGGTTACCATCAAAAATAAAAAATAAAATTATGAAGACTGGATTATAAAGAAACATTTTATTTTATTTTAAGATAAGCATTTATGCGTAAATGATATGAAAGACTAAATAGATTAGACTAAACTAGGTTCAGTGGTACCTACATAGCAAGATTGCTTTTCGAGAAATGATCCTTTGGGACACCACTTTTATTTTTTTTATGCTGAATGGTTCGCAACCTTTTTGATGTTTTGAACGAGTAAAGAAAATTGAAAATTTAGGAATCACTACACAGTCATAAAAACTACATTCTTAGATGGTTTAGAACTGCCATGCAACGTGGAGTTTTTTTTTTTAAAGGTATGACCACCCCAACATTTTTAAATAGCAACCCCAGTCGAGTTTCACCTTATTTTAAAGGTAATGTAAAAAGAAACACATTCCCATAAACTAAAACCCGATATCTTAGTTCATTTAATAATTTAATTTTAATAAATTATAATGTTTGCTGCACGTTTATTACGATTTTTATAACAAATAATCAAATTTTCGACCTTATTCGGTCTTGCAATGACAATGACTCAATTTTTTTCGTTCAAAACTTATAGCTCCGTCCCAGGACTTTTAGGAAACCGTGTATACAAATGTTAGAAAGTGTGAGTTGAGTCCCGATGAAAACTAAGTAAGACTAAATGGTTTGGATTGCATAAAATATTTTTGTATTTTCAATTTTGAGAGAGAATTCACATGACTTGGACACATGAATGCTTAATAGTATGCCGAGTATGCTTAGCACAGAAGCAGAAGCACGTTTACTATATTTATATAATTTTAAAGACACTGGGAAACATACATCGTGCCTAAACAGTCTATTCTAATACTTTTTTTTTGTTAAGAAACAGTTTTAAAAAATATTAAGATGAAAGTACACATAAATGCAAAACAACTTCAAATCATAATTATTTGACTACGAAATTTGGCAGGTAAATGATTTTCTCAAGTCAGAACGATCATACCAAATTTAATTTTTAAAGTGTCTTTTTATAAAATGCAAATCGAGTAATGCGCTAATTGAAGGCAAATATAGAAGTGTAGGTGCTGCGCGATAACTCACCGTACAAAGAAGATAACAGATCAAGAATATCAGTAGGCGGCATAAAATGTGATCAGCCTAATGGCATGAACTTCATTAGAAAACACACATTGTTATTAATATCTTTTTCTTAATGAATGAGTTTCACACGAACTCTAATTACCCCACTTGAGGACATTAATCTTGCCGCTAGTCCATCTTACATATTGCTCTATTGATTTGTCATTAAATACTTCATTACATAATTCCTTATCATATACAAACAAAGGTGGCGGTAGCGTGCGAAACGAAATTAAAAGTCATCTGATCAAACACCAGCTTCTTAGCGCTTGCATTAGACTCCGGAAACCACAAACTCAAACAATCTTAGACCCTCGACAAATATCCGACGAGTGACTGACGTTTAGCTTTAATGCAAGTTCCTGTGCAACAAGAGCCACACCTGCGAGGAGTGTTTACATTAAACAGACCAATTAAGAGGCAGGAATCTGGGAATTCCTGAGAAATTCGATCGAGACTAGCGGCTACACCATTTGTCCTCGAGACGAGCTTCAAGAAAATACGATGTCACACCGGCGTGGCATGAAGCACGGTGCTCGATGTGGCATTTTGCCGCATGAAAACTGTCAAAGGGGTGTCACACCGGTATAGCAAAATGACATACCACAATCGCATGACACAAATAACAGCCAATGGAAGATAGGATTACAAAAATAGTAATCATGGTTTTTATATTTTTACTAGTAGCTTGAGGAACTGAAATTAATAAGCGGAAACTTTACCGTCATATGTCAGTTTGACACTAAATTGAAAATTGTCATTTTGTGTTAAGAAGGTAAATAATACATATTAATTAATGTTAAATACAAATTTTGTAAATATTTCAAGTTGATATTGGAAAAAGAATTCAAAAATAGAGCGGCGGTGTCATTGCGATTTTTTTACCGAATATGCACTCATATCCAGGAATTTTTTTATCGTGCATTTCAACAACGTCTTAATTAGCTCGAGTGCTATACGAGCACTCAAAAAAATTTCCGGACAAAATTAATGCACATGTGATATTATAAGTGAAAATTTGTACATTACTATGTTCACTTCGTACTTTGAAGGTTTCTGAAAATTATTTTTGACAGCTGAGAATGAAAATTCATCAATTCTTTGTGTTAATTAAATCCATAATTAATTCATATATTGCCAAAGCTTAAAGTGTATTCTTATTATCTAATTATTTACTGTTATTATCTTAACATCAATTATTCACCAAAAATGTCAAAAATTATATTGAAAACTTACTGTGAAATCTTTTTACGTTATTCATTTGTTCCATCGAGCACCTTGCTTCATGCTACGCCGGTGTGACATAGGCATTAGACAATTACACATCCTTGTGAATAATAATGATAATGCAAAACAAAGTAGTGCAACTCGAAGATTATTAAGCTTAGTGCTTATAAAATGAAGCATTGTACAGCTAAAATTATTACAAAATACATGATGGGTATACGGCGTGATTGATATGTATGTATTCTTTGTTTGGTGGCGATCATTAAATGCTGATAACTAGCTAATAATGTGGCAAGTAGCTGATTCAATGTTTGCGGCCATCCAGTGGCATGTTTTGATGGGGATGTTTGAAGGCATTAAAAATATAAACCGGTTTGCATAATGAAAAAAATGCACGCGGGAATTTTAAAACTGCAAAGTGCAGAGTGTGAGGTCCATGTTGGCCTAAATATTGCAAAATTTTTTGGGAAATTCGTCGGGGTAGAACCATCACCGCATCAGCGACAACCAAGGGGTGAAAAGTTGTGCAAAATAATTTGAAATTTAAAAATGTTGGGATTTGGACTGGCAAGTGGACGCGCAGGGCATTGTTTAATTTAGCAACATTGGTTGTGTTTTAAATTGAATAGTATCAATATTTGGGATTCTTTGTTTGTCGGTGCATCATTTCCAAATCAAATTGAAACCGGGGGATAAATTATGGCGAACTTGCAGCGACAAATTTTTGTGCGCTAGTCGTTGATATTTTCCCGGGGCGCAAAAATAACGCGCGCGAGAGAGAGGGAACCTCCCCAACTCCACAGAGCGCACAGATAATCAGATTACCGGGGAAGCAAATATTGATAACTTGCGAGAAATCAATCGAATCGAACACCGGACACAGTCTCGATTGCGGACTTGCGGGTTCTCCAACGAACGAAGGCATTCGTAGGTGGATCTAGCGGCATAAATAATCACCGTTCACGCCGCTTAATTATGCACGGCCAGCGAAAGGGTTGCAGCCTCCGCCGACAGATGTCACGGGTGTCAACCGACCCCCAACGAACAAATAAATTATTCGGAAAAGTGCAAAAAACCCACCAGCGCCACCGGTTCAAAAATTAAAAATTTTCACGTTCCTGTTCCTCTTTTAATAATAAATTTTTATTTCGCGCCGCAATCACGACCTGACTCAATAATTCAGCGCACACTGTCCACTCTAGTTTGGATAGAAATTCAATTATTCATACAACTAAATAAGCAGACAAAACGACCACAGATTCTCGCCGAAAGCGAATAAAAATTCTACAAAATAAAAATAAGTCAAGAAGCTAACATACGAGTAATCTAGTTTGGAAAGAAACTAAATTTAGGACACAACCAAATAAATCATCTTACAAAAAAGCATGTGGATTGACATGATCAGCAAAGAATAGATTGTATGAAATGCCAAATGAAACCAAATCAAAATAAGCCACAAAACCAAAATGCGAAAGGTTAAAAAATCTGTGAAACTGGGAGCATAAATAAGTAATCAAACCATATTTACAGACACTACTCGATATATAAAGTATAAACGATAATCTATACGAGTACATATAGTAAGTCAGATTATATGAAATATACAATATTCATTGCTGAATTGGTACGATATATTGATGCAGTCTTCCACGAAGTTGCAAATTCTTTAACAAACTGATAGTCCAAGTACATCAATAACAAGATACTCCTCGTGCAAACTTCCATCATGTTGTAAGTGTCCCAGAGCAGTTATGAAATTTCCATCACCATTCTCTTAATTACACTTTCAAAGTGTCATTTACGTGAGCATCCTTTACAACACAACATAGTTTAGTGAGAACATTTTTGCGTCCACTGCTTGTGCGGGTCTTATGTATGCATGCTCCCGTGTCTTCCTGTTCTAAGCTAATTGTCTTCAGGAGAGAATGGGCTGTGATATAAGTTCGCAAGTTGTAACAATGCGCTGCGTGATTAATTGTGATCACATACGACGAGGGATAATCGCTTTGTTGTTGTTGTTGTTGTTGTTATACATTTAGACGGCACGACATCGCCCTTGCAAGAGATTTAGAACGCTGATGATGTTTTTCGTCACTCAAGACGTATAAATAATTCATCCGGCCAACTGTTGCGTCTTGGAAACTTGTAAGACCCTTGTAAGACATCGCAGCAACAGGTTGCCACTTGTTAAGACTAGCGCTTTCTTAGAGCTTCCCTTGTTTCTTCTCCGCCGTCTTGACGACTAGCGCCGTCGTTTCTCGGCCTCCCTTGATGTCTTACAAGCGTCTGGAGGGATTACGGAACCCTCAAAGTTAAACAGACCATTACGGAAGTCACACCCGGAAAGTCGAGAAACTGAGAATGAACTATCGACAAGAAGTTTTATTTGCTTATCAAAAGGAAAACCAAGTAATTTGTAAATGAACCACAGTACAAATGACGAGGAAACTATGTGTATAGTTAAGTAAAAATGAGGCAAAATAATCTGCTTTGATTAGATTAGGATTTAATTACCTTGGATTCTTGGGGTCAAAGTTTAATTGTTTATAGATGATCAAATCTCTGCGCATTAGTTAAACTTCAGTTTCAATTAAACTGGAACTATCGTTGGTAAATTAAAGGAAAGTTAGAAATCGTTTGGGCATTAGTGTCCAAATTAGATGTCCACGACGATAGTGAAAGATTTTGTGTCCCCTTCACGACTGGCTACAAGTTTTAATTGTAAAACTTTCTAATTACTAAGATGGTTCGGACTATCGATTAGTGGACGAAAAAGCAGATAACTTTAAATTGAATATTCTAGCCGACTGCAACGCACACTTGTCTCCAAACTAATGAAGCTTTTTTACCATTAACCATACATCTAGGGAAACAAAATTTTAACTAACATGACTATATACTGCCTCAAACCCTTCTACACATAGCGAAATACGTGAATCATATATTTTAAAAAAGAGAGCAGGCATTTTTATGATTAAAAACAACAACGCCTCATAAACCTTGTAATATTATTATACAAGAGAAACCTACAAAAAAATTATTTTACATAGAAACATAATAAAACATCATTTCTACAGTCTGTCAACTAAATAGTACAATAGCCAACATTATCATATTTGGCTCTTAGTAACTTTCTGATTAGTATGATTCATTTGTACCCTGCGTTCGCTAAAATGAACGTATATATTTTAACTAAATTTAAATGAGTTAAAGGCAGCATTCTCGTTTCTGATGAAGAAGATTGAGTATGCGTCTACTACTTCAACCATCATAGCTCCGTCCATAGCCTACTATTTCCAATACCGGTCTCCTTGTGCATGTCTCGTTAGCGCCAATGATTTATAACTGGTTTTTTGCATCGCAAGTGCGTATTTTATTCCGACAGTGAAATTAATCAAACGCTAATAACATAGATTTATCTTGTCCCGCGCTCGGCGCGTATAGAGTAGAGCCCTGCCGTACCGACGCTGCAAAAACTACACAACGATTTTAAAATTCAGTCGCCAGACAACATCATCAAAAATAGAATACAGGATAGATAAATACTATGTGTAATAGTTTATAATATACTTGGGGAGGAATGCACACCCACACCAGAAATTTGAAAACGGAGGTATTGATTTTTTTTCGCAATTCGAAACATTTGAGGGTGACTGACAGCGTGAATTTTAAAAGCCGGGCGTGGCACGATTGACGGAAAGTGGACTTTACTGACGGGAGTAAAAGCATTTTACCTACCGGCAGTTTTTACGGCAACCACTATACGGAGAGAGATATTTAAAATATAGTTGTGGTCGGAACATTCTAAAATCCGAAAGGCAAAACTCATTGTTTTGTATTGAATACTGTGTACAATATTACTTAATTAATTATAATGTGTGGATTCTCAGTAGAGTAGATTTGATATTAGAGTATAGTAATATTCTAAATTATTTCATAAATATTCTGAACTGAATTGTACTGTATACTGTTTTTTTACCATATTGTAGCCAAAGTGCGTATTCACTACAATTGATTATAATAAGTTAGCAGCATGGATAAATGCGCAATAGCATACTAGCGGTTTCGAGTTCGAACCCAGCAACCGAGTAAAATACCACTGCGACCGAGTGGTTGGATACTAGCATAATAATATCTACCATTCTGTATAAGGAGTTAGTTCTGTTGAATGGTTACCATAAAAAAAAAACTAATTGTAGTTTCTTTTAATTTTTTTATGGATCAAAACAACTGGCTAAAATACCACTGGATCTGAGTGATTGGATCCCACTATAATATCTGCTATTCTGTAATTGGTTCAATTGAATCATATACAAATAATAAATGATTTTATAGTTACCGTGTTATATAATAACATCTACCATTCTGACATCAATAAAAAAAACTAATTTTTTTTGGAAAAATTTGCAGATAAACAAGTGATTCTCTAGTCAACGTGTGACTGTAGCCCGGGGTATGTAAAGTGAGCGCTAGGTAAAGAAAACATCCGAGGTGGCACTTATGTGTCATTATCTGCTCTCGCGACAAGCACTCTCTTGTAGTTGTAGTTCCCGTAACCGCCGCCTGGAGTGGCGCTGCTGCAGCCACACGCGCAATGCACAGACTACGGAAATATTGGGATATATTGATGGATAACAAAACCTCTTACTGATAGACGAGTTCCGCGAGGAAAAAGGAAAACTTGGAGCTGCACTAAGTAATTTACTATTAGGAAAATGATATTCTCTGGCTTGATAAAGCCGCTGCCAATTTTGTGATAATATTCTGTGTTTGTTTTCGCGTTCATTTGTTCTTCTTGCTGTTATAAATGAAGGGATTTTACCGGATTTTGTTGTTTTAGGGTTTAATTATATTTTTTGGTGATCTGTTTTTCCCTTCGGGCGTATTGTTTTAAACAATGCTAACTAGTTACAAATCGCGCATTGAAAAAATTCATGTATTCGTGCTTTTTACCATAAACTTTAATATTTTATGTTCATATTATTTCAAAGGACGCTACTCAACCTAATTAACTGATTAGGATAACCCGCTATGCAAAAAATTGAAGTTACAAAATATAAATTATAAGTGAATTATAATAAAGAAACTGCATTAGCTATATGTACAAGCAGTAGCTGCGCGGTATGCGATGAGGTACGAACCCGTAGTTCCGTGGTTCAAGTCTCTCAAGTTAAATTCTTTTCCTGGCATATATACTGCCCTCCTAAGCACAGAGGGGGTATCTACAATTTTTTTGAAAAATGAGTTAGACTCGCTTAGTAACTATAGAGGTTGTAATATATGTAAAACTAAGGTTTTGAAGCCGTATCTACGGTCGAAAGAGTCTAAAACGTTCATTTAACTTAGGGGTATGTACAAGCCACTACAAAATTACTACAGTATTAAGTGAAAAACATCGATTATCTCGAAACTGAAACAACTGTAGATACCCCCTCTGTGCTTAGGAGGGCAGTATACGCAAGACACTTTGTGACCATCAGTGGTCAATATAGATAACATATTTTAGTTGGAACAGTGTGTCAAAATAAAATTTTCGGATAACGGTTTAAAAATGTTAAATTAAATTAAATTTCAAGTAACCTTTCTATTAACTCGGTTTTTTTGTCCCGAAGTTTTGGTACCCCTTTGAATTAATTCATTTTTCAAGTCTGCCACTTTCCAACTTTGATGTACCTATATAATTTTTATATTCTTTTGAGTTATACGTCTCCTTAATTGCACTAAATTATTGATTAGTTTTGAATATTGACACATAAACTATAAAAAGATAAGTCAAAATTACACTAAGTAACATTATGCGTAAGTCTTCTTATTTTGACTTAAGTATGTACCGTGTAATACGTACTTATGAGACTACCACCTATGCTAAGCTTTGTTCCTGTATAAAAAATCCATAAACAAGCCTATAAGACATGTTCCCAATTTTTTCACAACCTGTTCCTTCACTAAACATCTCACTTAAGCTTCCATTCATTCCGTCCAAAATTGGGCAAAAAACGCCATCACCACCCACGTATAACATAAAAGATAACCAGTGTAACTTTATTGATAGTGTGACAAAAAATTCCGACCGCAACATTTTTAGCCCACAGAGGTTCACCGCAGCAAACAACGTCGTTTATACAGTGGGCCATGTGCCAGAACGCGCTGGTCGGCTGTAAAGCTGCTACTTTAGATTATAATCTTACAGTTCAGTGAAGCCTTAGGGTCTGGTAACCTTGCAAGGTAAGAATGACGTCTTGGTGTGACGTCAGAGTTTAAAGGGACAGTTTATGAATGAAGAGGTACTTTGAAACACCTGAGAAATACAACTCCAGCAGACTTAGAATTTTGACTCTTGGAATAAAATATTCAAACTTTTTGGCTAGTAGATAGACAAGTGAAGAAAAATTGGATTTTAATTTTTAGGAGCTCAACTTACTTGTTACGGAACTGAAATAATTTTTTTTAAATTCGAAATTTTAGTTTCCAGATTATTTTTAAACAGTTTTAGGTCACTCTTTAAAATGGAATTTCATAAATTTACTATTCTAACTATTGCACAATTAATTGAATTTTAATTTTATTCCATTTATAGTTAGTCAGATATCTATCATTATGCAATCAACAATCCAGTGGTTTAAAAAATGTGTTTTGTGAAATTAACGAATTTAAACAAATTGTTTTTATTTCGTGATCAGTTACTATATTCCATTAATATATGCACGAATTTATTAATCATCCTGTAGGTATTATTACAAGGTTTTGACGCTTCGTTTTTACTAATTAAATAAAATTGTTGCATAGTTCCTTCCTAATAATTATTCCAGAAATTCAATTATGCCCTCAATTGAAAAATTGTGTTTCTCTATACTTATAGGTTAGCCAGCTATTCCAACCATTTTTCTTATAAATAAAAACGTATTAGGAACATATTTCTTTGCAAATTTTTTGTTGGTTCAACAGATGTACCATACAAGATTCTATTAAATTACGGAAATCACGCATACCAATCTTAAGAATAAAGAAAGCCGAATCTTTTTGTCCATATGTTGTTCCACCCATATCAATTTCACTAGCGCACTGACCACTACCGCTGGTCAGTCTTCAAAACAACTGAATACCACCAAATCAAAACAAACACGAACAGTCTTTTGGAAATTTAATCTCTAGCAGTTGTTTTCCTCGAAATCATCCCGCACCTTGTGGCAAAGGGCAGATGCGCGCGTGTCAATACTTGTCAAGGAGAAATCTTCGATCGTCGATATCGAATATCGCACAGATTGCCGATCGATCACAAGGTGACACATATACCTTTAATAGACTTGTGTATTCTTGTGTTTGTTAAAGGCGTTTTAAGGCTTTGTGCATCACTCCTTCTTTGTGGAAACGCAATAAGTAGGGCATTAATAGTGATGTATTACGGAATAGTCAATAGGTGATCTACATTCGTAAACATGTTTTTAGACCACCTTTTCAAAAAGCAGTAGCCTCTTAAGAAGATGAAAATATTATTAACCTGATTATGGTTCTGTCCCAATTGTGAGACCAAATCAACTTATTCAAGCAGTTTTACTTCGTTTTTGATTGTTGAAATGACAGTACTAGGAATTGTTAATTGAAAACTGTGTCTATTATAAGAAAAATTATGTTGATTATGGTTGTAATCGTATTGTCAAATTTTATACTCGTGCGATCTTTTTTGCTTTCGTTCCTCGTTACGAAGAACTATTTATTTTAGAAACAACCATTCCAGGAGTTGGTTTGTATGAAAATTGGTGGTAGGTTTAAAATATTCCAATTGTTTTTGTTGTAGCTACTTTGATTTAAATTAACTGTAATTGAAATTAGTTGTTAATTGAATTTCGGCTTGAATGAAAAATAATTCTTTGTGCTTAAATGTAAATTCAATTAAATTTTTAAATAGATTATGAATCAATTACACCTCAAAGTAGCAAACCTTATACACAAAATAAGATTGATTTTCCAACCAATTAAAAAAAGACTGTCTGGCCGGTTTTTGCGAATCATAAAAATAATTGAAACAAAACTAAATCTCCGCATATTAAAACATGCAAACCTTTTTATTTAAATTAACCGAAATTATTTTTTAATAATTTTAACTCGAAATTTTTAATCCAGAAATCACATGAAAAACTCATCACAACCGCTAGTCATTAAAAAACAATCGGTGGGCGATTTACGCGCAGCGGAACTGTCATCTCAATTACCGGGCGTGTGACGTCACCACCCCCTCTTCGGCGGAGGATATCCGCTGGAGATGCGCTCCAAGAATCGTGCGGGATATGCACCTTCGCGGCTCTGGGAAACTGTGATTTCTGACTTTGTATAGGTGATATGGCTTGCGCGGTGGTTAAACATATATCTAAGGATATTATTTGGACTGTACTTGTTCCGTATTTCCTGTATTTTGTTGTATTGTTTCGCTGGCTGAATAGATCACTGATTACAAAGAAATGCGTTCCATGGGAAAGTGATTTTAGAATGTGTCTTATTAAGTAATATTTAGTTACTGTCATTTAGTTTATTCTCATCCTTAAGGAGGTTGGTGACCGTTTATTAAAATGATGATGAGAGGCTGAAATTTATACAGTGCCTTCATTTCACTATTTAGATTCTAAAATTATTTTTTTAAAATTTTCGTCTATCCGGTTTTTGAGTAATTAAATGTTGAAATTTGCTCGTTTTACATGGACTCTTATGGCAATTCACTAAATTTTTTTAAAACTATATGATAAAATGATGAAAAATTCACAGAACTTGTATTAATATTTCCAATAAACCTTTAAAAATAAGTTCTTGAAGATTTTGTGTACTTTGTCTAAACCATTTGCAAGTTATTTAAAAAAAATGTAAGCATGTCAAGCATTTTTGATTAGGGAATTAGTAATTATTGAAAAAATAAATATCACAGCAATGCAATGACATCAGCCAACGTGCGTTGAGGCGTTGAGCTAATTTTGTTTTACATTATCAAAAATATTTTTATTTTCATATCCTCCCTCTAAGGCTAATGTCTGGGTACGCCACTGCAGGCGTCCCCAACCTCCTTAAGAGTGTCGTTTATGTTTACCTAAATGACCAAAACATACTTCACACAAGTTTGCGATTTATTTAACAAACGTAATAATCAAAATTCGCGATGTACCTACATTCCATTCTTTCATGTCTGATTTATCTGACTATGCTTTGTGAAACAAAATGTGTTTATTAAAACAAGATAATTCCAAACTTGTGATGACCACTGGCCATTCACTATTGGTCATTTAGGTAAACGACACTCTTAGCTAGATTCAGACCTACCCAATTATAAGTATAAGTGCCAATTAAATTAGCCACTTACACACACTTATAATTCAAATGGTGTGAATCTAGCTTCATTCCTTATAACTGGCACCATCACCTCTATCGTAATTTTTTTTTGATGGTAACCAACCTACAGGATTAACTCCCAATTACAGGATGGTAGATGTTATTATAGTGGAATCCAACCACTCGGACCCAGTGATATTATTGTGGATTGTGCTGGGAATCGAACTGGGGACCGCTAGCATGCAAGGCGGACCTTCTACCGCTGAGCTAACCACTGGCAGCTTACCATAAACCCACCTTTAGTTTATTAAGGGTCTCGTCTCCGTAACAAAATATTGCGTGTTTAGAGGTATAGCAGTTTCTGCTTTACTCATTGCATATTAAAAATTTGAAGGAAAAACAGGTACTAGATGTTTGTGAAAGAATTAATCTAGGATTATGCCGAGTTAGAATTCTGAAAAAATCTTTGGAATCCATATAAAAAATTAATGAAAAAGTGTGTTTTCAGCAATTTCTTACACGCTTTATCTTATTATTAAAAGATTTATTAAAAAATGTAACTCGGCAGAATCCTAAGTGCATTCTTCGTCTGTAAATAAATTTATAAAATTTAGATTTATCTATAAAACTTCGTGAGTATTTTAGAAATTGCTAGACTGCTTTTACGTATTTTTAGCGAGCGTTTATATGCATTAACATAGGACAAACGCGGTGTTGAGCTACTTGAAGACGATACCCTTAAAAGAAAATCCAATCAGCAAGCTACATGTGACAATAAATAAGCAAAAGACTACTTAAAATAATTTCCAACCGCAAGATTTTGCTGTATAAATATTGACTCCCTCAGCAACAGGGTGCAACAAACATAGCAATACAAACCCCACGTGCCTTATGGTCAATAAGCGCGCACGCATGCATTTCCATGCATGCACACATACGCACATACACCCAGTACCTGCCGTTGTACAAGTCGGACGTCGGCGAGCATCCACCGCATCGGCGTTCAATTAGAATTTGAAAAAAACTTCAGCCGACGCTAGTGCGAGACCGAGCGATAGGGACAACGGTGCGTAAGATAAGGATGGAGTGAACAAGAGCGCAAATTGTGCCAGATGTTTGGATGCCAACCCCTTATGTGCACGATGCGTGGACTTGGCCAGGTGCGATTCTTTTCTTTTAAGGGGGGGCAGAGGCGTCCGTTACCAGGGAACAAAAATTGTGCATCCAGTAATGTTATAGAAAAGCATTTTTGTTAGATTATTATTTTGCTTCTTAACACTGAGATTGTAAAAGCACTTTTGGGGACCAGACGCTAGTCCTTTTTACAGACTAGCGTCAGTCCCCAAAAGTCGAACTCAAGACCACTAGTATAATATTTTGATTCAAATTGTTGCATCCAGTAATGTTATAGAAGTCTAAGCATTTTTGTTAGATTATTATTTTGTTTATTCACATTGAGATTGTGAAGAAGGCACTTCTGGAGACCAGGCGCTATAGTCTTTTTTATAGACTAGTCCCCAAAAGTTGATCTCGAGACCACTAGTATAATATTTTGATTCAAATTGTTGCATCCAGTAATGTTACAGAAGTCTAAGCATTTTTGTTAGATTATTATTTTGTTTATTCACATTGAGATTGTTAAGAAGGCACATCTGGGGAGCAGACGCTAGTCCTTTTTAAAGACTAGCGTCCTGGTCCTCAAAAGTCGGACTCGAGACCATTTGCAAGCATTCGATAATAAAGTTTGCTATAGAGCTGGACAGAGCGTCAATTATAATTAAAAAATCTAATTGCTATTTCCATGTTAAACAATATAAATAGTATGCGAGTGCTCATAGTTAGTCAAACATCAAATAATGGAAACATAACAAACAATGTTAAAAACTTCTCAAATTATTTATTTATTTATTTAACTAGATAAATAAATTAAATTGAAAATAATAAATTAATTTAATAGCAACGTTAAAGTATATATTGTAATATTGAAATGACATTTTTAGTTTAAAAACGGACGTTGTTACAATTTAGCAAAATATAATGATAAACAAATATTTAAATAAATACAATTATTATTTGAAGTATTAATATCGATATGAGTGTAAAATATGTTTACAATGCCCCAAGTGCACGGCACTGGAAAACGCATAGGTGCTATACTGACAGATGCAAGTTCCGGCCCTTAAGGTACCCTTCCCCCGTCTTTGCTTAGGATGTTCCCTAGCAATATTAGAACGGAATTTTACAACACAATGATATAAATTATAACCATATTGAATATAACCTGGAAAAGCCTAAGGCAAATTCATTTATTCGTTTTTGTAATTGCAAATTGTTTGAATGTCATATTAAAATTATCAAAGCGGCGGACCTTTGTGATATTTGCAAATCTGCATGTTCGAATCAGTAATAATGCAATACAAAAAATTCA
Organism: Agonum fuliginosum; assembly: GCA_947534325.1. Lineage (NCBI taxonomy): Eukaryota > Metazoa > Arthropoda > Insecta > Coleoptera > Carabidae > Agonum > Agonum fuliginosum. Next base: position 1,041,091 of record OX384037.1, read on the forward strand.
CAAATTCATAGTGATATACTATCTCTGATTTCGCAAATTGGCAAATCACTGGAATTACAGGTAATAAAGTGTTTATAAACATTTAAAACAACACCGATTTCCGACAATTTAAAAAAAAAATTGTAACCATTGATATTTTGTTTTAGCTTTAGGGTAAAAGAAATAGCAGAAACACATTAGAACCAGTTAGCAATAGGATGTTACTAAATTTGGAACAACGAAATACTGCAAAATCTTTTCCTTATGTCTCACGAAGCCCTCAATTACCAGTATCCATATCAAACGATGATCGTCATTGAATCTATTTTTTAAAAATCTGACGTGGCCATCACACAACCTTCCGCCATATCTAGACTTATAAACACAAATGTATACGTACAATCCGGTGCCCATTTAAAATATACAAATAAAACTCTAAAATATTCAAACACAGAAATTTGCATCACCTTGAATAAAAAGATTCATTCACAGGAAAACTCTGCTGTGCTGAAGCCATCCTCCGTTCAATTACTACATTTATTATCTTACTTACGACTTATAGCGCTAGTATGTCAACTTGTCACCCGTTTCACCTGTCAATATTTTTTACGCAGAAACAAAAATCAACCGATCATGGATTACAAGATATCAACGTTTTATTTGATAATTTTTTTTTAAATTTTACTGCAGTTCTTTAATGCTACCAGATACAGACAATTTTTTTATAACGTAAGTTGCAAATAACTTTTCCTCTTATTCTTATTACAAATAAATACTACATTTTTCCAAATTTATATACAATTTTGACAATTAACCTTTTCAATCTTCAAAAAATATCACTTCCGATGAAGATATTTGTACCAAAATCTAAGGAGCTCTTCCAATTTATATACAAATGTTAAATACCAAATATCAAAATTTTCGGGTAATTCGTATTTGAGTTATGCGACTAACACCCCTTGACCACACACACACACACACATACACACACATACACACACACATACACACACATATACACACAGACATCATCGTGAAACTATCAAAAATGAGTTCGTGCTCATCCACTAAAAACTCACTACCCGATTTTTTGCATGATTCCAATACCTTCCTTTACAGGTAAGCGGAAGGTAAAAAACTTGACATTGTAACCATTGATATTCCGTTTTAGCTTTAGGGTAAAAGAAATAGCAGAAACACATTAGAACCAGTTAGCAATAGGATGTTACTAAATTTGGAACAACGAAATACTCCAAAATCTTTTCCTTATGTCTCACGAAGCCCTCAATGATTAGTATCCATATCAAACGATGATCGTCATTGAATCTATGTAACTAAATATGGCGATATGACCAAATAAAATTCCCTAGTAACAGCTTATCAACAGATCTAACCAAATCTCTAAGCAGAGGAAAAAAGGCTACATTCCTGAATAATGACTTAGACCGGATGAACAATCGCTAATCAGCAATCAGGTCTATTAGTTCCATCTCTACGGCTTTGGAGACCTACCTCCCTACTTCCTGCGCGGCACTGATTGGTGGACTGAGGTCGCGAATCACAAGTAATGATAAACAAATTAGCTGAAGTAGCACACACACTGAACGGTTTATTACTTACAGCGGTCGCGTATTGTGTGCGAGTAGCCAAGCGCGGTTCCTGCTTTCCCGCAGGATGGTTGCGACTCTTATTCTCGCGAATCCTGCGGCTCGGTCGGCTTTCCTGCGGTACTCGCGAGGTCACATTTGTTTGTACTCAATCATGTTTATTTCCAATGTGTCTAAGATTATATTGGGAATGCATCAATATTTTTGTATACCGTGAATTTATTTTAACATGAAACATAGGACTTTTCATATCTATGGTTACGAATTTGACAGCAATGTATTAGAGCGTTCTTTTTAAAATCGAACATAGGGAATCAATTTACCGGACTATTCTTGACTAATATAACATATTTGGGCAGCTGTAATAGTTCCAAGAGACGCCTTCAACATAAACTTTTAATTGTTTAAACTATACCTACATCATATTTGCAGATAGCACCATTTGAATTTGATAATTGGAGTCAAACTGATGCTACCTGGAAATACGATGTAGGTATAGTTTAAACAATTAAGTTTATGTTGAAAGCGTCTCTTGGAACTATTACAGCTGCCCAAATATGTTATATTGGTCAAAAATAATACAGTTAAATTGATTCGCTATGTTCGATTTTAAAAAGAACGCTCTAATACATTGCTGTCAAATTCGTAACCATGGATATGAAAAATCCGGTATAAGGACTAGCGTACTCGTGCATGCAAGTCTTCATAGTAGTTACCATTTTTATGAATAACTATATTATATTTGTATCATTGAACAAAATAACATCTCAATTATTACTGAATGGAAGATCCACTTTAGTTAATTATTATCTTGCAATACTTGCAGTTAAAACAATATTATAAATCTATACAGAATGTTTCTGTACCTACTTGGATCAAACTTTAACTTTATGTAACACGTTCTACTAATAACGGAACAAAAATAATTTTTCAAAAATTCGCAATATTAAGAGTGGTTCACTTAAAGAAAACATTGAGTGCCACTGGTTTCATTACTGTGAATTTGTTCATTACACAATATCAGCGTTGGATTAGATAATTACGTGCATTGTTAATATTCGAATAAAACAACACAAACAGCTAGGGCACTCAACATGTTTCCTTTAAGTAAACTACCCTTAATTTTGCGAATTTTTGAAAAATTCTTTTTGTTTCGTTATCAGTTGGTAGAACGTGTTACATATACCCATAAATTTGATCCATATTATTCGTTCAATTCCTTATACCCACTATTTTAACACCTTCTACAATAAAATGCTACTGTTCAATACAACAAACACTGATAATAATTGATAATATCTGGTATATTATCACGACAAGACATAATTATCATGGTGTGTCCGAATGTCGGGTATGGCGTGTGAAGAAAAATTATTTGCACTTGTATCATGTTTAGTATATCCAGAGAAAATAACATATTCCACGAAAGGACATAAATATAGCATCGAAAAAGCAAGAAAAATACAACACCATATGTTACAGATAAATGCAACGATTATGAACACGATTCAAACTACTAAAACAACCTTGAATCCAAAACGCAAAGAAGAGAAAAAACTACCAAGTGGAGCAACAGAGAATATCAAAACGTAGTATATAAAACTCTGTTCCTCCCACGATTCTTCCATGATTCTTAATATTGACAAAAATAATCCTGATGATAATCAAATCTTCAATGAGTCTTGTAAAATAAGAGTTTCTAATACATTAATAGTTTCAAAACAATAAATTTCCTTTCTCCAGGATACAAAATCATGAAAGAATCTTCAAAGAATCAATGTGAGGGTCAGAACAGGGCATAACTCTTCTTGATGAAGACTGCGTTGGTTTGGACTGGGACGCAGCCAGAGAACAACAAAACAAATAACAGGTATGTATTAGATCGTCGGTGATTCGCATAGAAAAAGTGAACAACAGTATTCATCGATTGTTATCGTTAGTCTAATGTCCAGCAAATGTCGACGTTCCATTGTCGTGCTGCGCGGAGGAAAGCGGCATACAGAACAGGATCTATACCTCATGGACACGTAGCCCATCACACACATGATGATTAGAAAATGGCGTGTTGTTGCGTTCGCGAGGCCAACTTGATGAAGAAAAAATTGTGCTACGATGGTTGTGCTGCTTGCTAAATCTGATCTCTCTTTTCCGTTTCGTGTATTGGTATTATCAGGAACGTTTTACTCGTAATGCTAATGCGTTTATAATTGTATAGTGGAGCTAATAATCTCATTTTTCTGTTCTGATTACGAAAAGAAATTTCTGTTATTGCCATATTGATATTTAATTCTCTTATTCATACATTCCAAATGAAACATGGTATCGCTCGAAAAAGTGTAACAATCTTTCTTATTTTTTAAAGACAGGGTTCAAGGAACAAATTCAGTCTAAGGGTATTAACAATATTTATTTTAAATTGAAGTTGAAACAAACGAAATTATATGAATATGAGACTGAAGCTTTTATATATCATTCCTCCATTGTACACTGTTTATCAGAATACGGATTAATACAACTGATGGATTTTTGTGCTTTTGCAATGATTTCGAAAAGGTTTTTACATAAATTATACAAATTGGACATCACAAACTATTGGAAATTAAATTAACTCATCTTTTAAAGCTAGATGCTAGATATATTTATTTTGATACCAAACCCTTCCCATAAGTCAATGTTCTTAGATTTTATTACCTACTAATTTATTGTCCACAAATAAACTGTTTATTTATATAGATAAGTATGCATAATTGCACATGTTACACAATAAAATTAATATTTTCGAGACGATCTCAGCCTTTCCACATATTATTATAAAACGTCATATAATTTTTTTTTTTGAGTTGTGATAAGTTTTCTGAGATTAGAATAAACGAGTCACAAAAAGTGATTAATTTCTAATTTTGCGAATCCACAAATAACAACAAAATTGGCGCCCAACGTGGGGGCGTATAATGGATGGAATTCAAGCTTTTATGATGTATCCTTGCATTGCATACTGTTTATTAAAAAAGGATTGATACAACTTTTGGAGTTTTGTGCTACTACAATGATTTTAAAAAGGTTTTTGTACCAAGTATAAGAATTGGCCATCACAAATTATTGGAAACCTACTTATTTCAATATTTTGTACATAATCCTTCCCATATGTTAATATTCTTAGTTTTGATTAATTTAAAAAATGAGATTGGGATAAGAATCTTAACTTTCATATAGTCGGCCCTAGTCTGCAAGTAAACTGTCACCCAATAAAAAAATTTAATGAATCTATGATGCGTCTTGGCTGGATACGTATAAAGGAAGAATAATAAAGTACTGGAATTCAGTCAGATGTGTATATGTATTATATTTCGACTAGTTTCAACTCCACTTGTATTTTATATAAAAATTCAGTCCCTCAAGAAGGCTCACGTGGGGTTGAATCAAAACTAGTTGAAGCCGAAATATAATTAATAAACAACTGACAAAATCTCGTTCAATAAAGTAATCTTCCCCTCCAAAATTCCCAATAATTTATTAGCTGACGCTAGTCTCTTTCCAAGACTCTCGTTCTTATTGGCGGCGTTCCAAACGTCTTAGAACTTCACTTGTTCGCAGTTCGGCCCACTTCCTTGTCACGCAAGTCTTCGCACCAATGACGAGCGTACGGCGCACGAGCAAAGCCAATGGAATAAGAAATAACATCACGTAAGATTTCCTCGGGTGCTGAGCACCTGTGTGACGACGACAGGTGAAGAGTGGGATGAGAAAATAAAATGGAGAGATGATTTTTATAATAGCCTACTGCTTTTGAGGAGATGTACAATGTCTGCTGTATTACTTATTTGTGATAGATGTTTACAATTCATTAAAAAAATTATGCAGTTTGTAACAGGATTTATTTAATAATGGGCCAAAAATTAAGTTTCATTTTTTTTTTCAAAAGAATAATATTTCATGTTTGATTTATCTTTTTAAATATTTATATATTTATACCTTCTTCGAGCATAAAGAAGTTCACAAATACACTAGGGAAGAAAGAAGCAGAGAAGAAAAGTCAATAATAGACTATTTTTTAACGAATACGTCACAAAGAAAGAAAGTGAAAGATGTAAGAGTGAAATGGGGTAGCGAAATAGGAAGTGATCACTACCTGGTAATTGCGGTAGTAAAATTGCCAGTAAATGAGATAAAACAAAGCCAAGGAATTACCAATAACAAAAAGCAGACAGTAAAATTTAAAATAGAAAAATTAAAAGATGCCCAGACAAAGGAAAAATACCAAAATTGTATCAAGGAACTAATAAAACACACTCATAAGCCGGACCTAAACAATATAGAAATGTGGAATACTTTCAAACAAATATTAAGAGAAGCAACAAAAAGATCATGTGGAATCGTCAAAAATTCGCATAAGAAAAGACAAACACACTGGTGGAATCAGGAAATAAAAGAAGAAGTCAAGAAAAAAAAACAAAAATGGAAAAAATATATCAGTACCAAAAGGGTAGAAGACTATGAAGAGTATAAAAGACAAAGAAAATTAACAAAAACAGTACTAAAAAAATCAAAAGAGAGAACATGGGAAGAATTCGGAAACAAAATGGAAGAAAACTTTAAAGAGAATCAAAAATTATTCTTCAGAACACTCAAGAATTGCAAAGAAAAAAATACAACATTAAAACAGTTAGCAAACAAACAAGGAGACATAATAAAAGAAGACAAAGAAATAATGAAAAGATGGAAAGAACATTTTGAAGAATTATTGGAAGAAACCTATTATACCAATGAAACTGAAGAAGAAGAAAATACAGAAATAGAAAACACAAGAACAGGAAAGAAAGATGATATCACAGAAGAAGAATTGAAAGCAGTAATAAAAAAATTAAGAAACGGAAAAGCACCAGGACGGAATAAGAGCGGAGCAGTTGAAATACATGGGAGATTACTTAATTTCAACCGCTTGCAGGCGTTTAGAAGCACCTATACAGATTTTTCTTTATATTTCGCAGAACATGATATTTTAAACTTGAATCATGTAGTTTAAAGTTTAATCTACGTTGGGGTAGTGTTATTTTTTAGAAAAAACTTTCTGATTTCGAGAAAATTAGAGGTAAAAAATGTGAATTTTCGTAGTTTTCTTTATTTTATAAACTAAAACTTCGGTACAAAACAGAAAAAATGGTACTAATAGAAGGAAGATTTATCCCTTATCTAACATATAAAAATTTGTTTTTGTTAAAATGTGCAACCATGTATCGATGAGGTGTATGCGTGTAAAGTGCTTTTTACGTGTATATTCTTCCTGTACAGAATGCTCTTAACACCAGCACATTTTCGTTATACCTATCTATGTTATTTTTATTTTTATTTCAAAGTCTCATTAAACTAATTATGAGGTACTCATTTCAGTTGTCAACCTGCGGGAAGAAAACTGCACTTTCCTCCTCCATTTATTAATTATTCCAACCCCCTTTCAAATTTAAATTGTCTTTTGCAGATACACGTTTCCAATTTAATGTGCGCGCCCAGAAAAACATGATTAGCTGTACGCGCGTATAAAGAGAAAAAAGAATTATTTACTCCGGAATATATTAATGATAAAGTTTACAAAATGAAGAAAAAAGCAACGCTAATAATAACTTGAATAAAAAATCCACTCGTATGAGAGAAATGTATCAGAAACAAATACCTCTATTACAACAAAGGAAATAATGAGAATTTAATGGCGAGCGTTTCTTTTTTCATTCGTTAAATTATTGAAATCTGCTTTGTGGGGAGATATATCAGTGTAAGTGCAAATGTTTTACGTGTTGATATTTTTTTAAATGAAGGCAGAGACGACGCGACACGTTTGTATGCGTGGATTACAGAGTACGCCAACCGGGAGGCGATTTCAAACAGAAAATAATCGAATAGGATTTATTGACATTTATATGGTCGTTTGCTGCTAAACTAATGTAAATATATACGCGCAATTTTACTACTTTTACATAGAAATATACATTTATTCTATCTCTCATTCTAATAAAACATAATCAAAGATATTACTATAAAATGTCAATGGTGCTTTACATAAGAATTTAGTTTTACGGTTTAGATTTATGTTTACGTTTAAGTTTGAATACATATAACTAAATATGAGCATTCACAGTGCTTGAAAGTAGGAAGTGTGAAGGTACTCTCGAAAAAAAAATATCCATAACTCGGTTGATTTTGGTCGAAAATGGATGAATCTTCGAGTTCTGATAAGACTGTGGTTTCCTCTTTAAGGTCATGCAAGTTAATCTGACTCCAAGTTCATTTCACCCCTGTCACCCTCCTTAGAAAAAAAAGTTCTTGATGTTAAAATATGACAACTTGTACCGGGTGCAAAAAAATCGTGGAGTGTATGTAAAGTGTCATAAATGTAAACCTTAAAACCAAATGCTTATGTGAATGAGGTTTAGTCTGAATTTTGTTCGTTTTTTAGTCTAAATGGATAATAACGCACTAATAGTTCAATTGAATTTTTAAGAAATAAATTTTTTGCTATGCCATGATAAGTACCTACAACAAGTAGGTACCTATATTTCTAAAGGAAAACTCAATTGTGAATGTGTCAATAATAAATTTAGAACCAGATCACAATTGATATAAGTAATCAATTTAAAAAACAAATATGTGAATATGTTCAAAAAGAAGTGGTCAAGAGACAATTTGAAAAACAAATCAGTAAATAATGATCGAAAATGGTAAAAAGCACTAGAAGATACGTTCGGACTCTTTCTATAGTGACCATTATAAACAAATGGTCAGACTATTTCCTCCTAAAATTAGTTTTAGTGTAAAATAACAACAAATGTACAAGTTTTGTGCAAAATGAAGCTTAATATTTATAAATTGTATAAAATATATGATTACAATTCATCTAATAAACAATAATGGTTCTAAAACATTTATATTTGATTGCCAGGTAGAAAATATTTTATTTCAGAATTGGATAAAATTAGATTTTGTGCTAAATTATGATAAGAAGAACCTTTAACATTTAATAATAAAATATATTTTATTTTATATCAAATTGATTCTATAATGTACGATACTCCATCCTCTCAAAGCACACTAGAAAGAGACTTTTTAAGACCATGTTATTTCCTATTTTCTCTATTTATTATAGGTTATGAATTGTTATATATTATAATTGTTATTATTATTATAAATTTATTAGCCAAAGTGTAAAGTTACAAGAGCTACAGAAAAGCACAATTTAGAGAAATACTAATGAACCAAACAATGAACATGTTGCAATAAAATAACGTTGACTGCTCAAGCATCCCAACCTATCTTCTAGTAACCGTGGCAAAAAGTAGCCAGACATATTTATGTTTATTTCCCGTCTTTTGTTTCGGGTGAAAAAGTTCCCCACAATCGCACACTTGAGGATAACACATAACGCCAGCAATAATTAAGTGATAAGTGAGCAGCTCTCTATATTGGTATCATCTTCCGTTTCCGGTAAGGCCCCTATCGCCCTGTAGTGTCCACTCTTATCGCTAGACGCGCACAAGGCGTCACTGGAACGTTTCTTCCAGATATGATTAGTTTTAATCTCAACAAGACATTACCATGTTTATTTTTTCGCGATAAGGGTATTGAGTGAGGAAACAATAAAATTTTCCGCTGATGCTTACAAACAAATTACTAATTCTGTTTTAGTTCTTGTTAAGCTAGATTCAGACCTATCTAATTATAAGTGTAAGTGGGAAATTTAACCAACCAGGGCTCAATGTTTGCAGTTATAATTGAAATTGGTATTTTGTGGAAGCGCTGGTTGGTTAATTTAGCACTTATACTTATAATTAGGTAGGTCTGAATCTAGCTTTACTCTTCAAGAACTGCTAATTTGTTGCATAGTATTAGAATTTGATAAAAGTAACTCCATCAAACCCCTATAGTCTTTAGTATTTTTTTACCTCTCGCCTCATATTCTATAAGAGTGGTATTGTAATGGGTCAAAATTTTCGAGTTTGAGTATTTGGTGGATAAGCACGTTTCAGGGTCTCTAGAATACGAATTTACTATTTTCACGATGATGTCTGTGTGTGCGTATGGATGTATGGACGTATAGATTTATGTGACGATTTTTCGCCCACGATAACTTAAAAAGTGTCTAACCTTTAATAACCAAATTTCATATTTAAGATTTTAATATGTATCTTAACATACAGGGTGTAACACGAAATGCGGGCCATAGGCGTTTAACATGGTAAATCAGTTTTTTCGTTCGCATTGCTTCCCTAATTATTTTAGACAAAAATGTTTCAAATAAATGTTGTTGAGCATAAAATTCTACATCCGGATCAGTAAACAAAATTTATTTTGGTTGCTTTATAACTGCAGAAATCAAATTTGAAAATACACGGAATAGCGAATTAATAGTAACAACCATGGAATTAAAAACAGGAGATGAACAAATGCGTAACGCCTTCGTGTTACACCCTGTATAATATTTTGGTAGAAATCCGCAAACCGGAAGTAGTACTTTTGAAACTTGATATAGTTTTCCTTAAATAAATTGGTACATTATTTATTTATGACAATTTTTGCAATTAAAAATAGAAGAAGATATAATTATCTATAGGCCCAGATAATTTTAAACACAATTTGCTGAATCTGGTATTATTTAACAATAAGATATTCTACTTTTTTGAAATTCCAGTATCTTGTTGTCCACGATCATATGAAATTTGTGTCTACACAAAATTTATTTATTATGACAAGTGACAGTACAATTGACATCTTCTGCATCTTATTGGTTTACATATTACATGAACATGAAACTATTAAAATGTAAGTAAAACTATTTATCTACAACAATAGAATAATGTATTCATTATATACGTGAAAGTAGTATAATAAACCCCTCCATAAGGACACATTATGAAATAATGAATTCATTATTTCACACTGTTAAATAATGAGTACTTTATTCTCTGAAACTGTCAAACTGCCATCACATCTGTTACATCAAGTTATCATTTTATGACGTTGTAAGCAGAAACAGTAAAAATAATAAAAATTTGTAAAACGCTGTATATGACTAGCCTATAATAGTTCTAAATTACTCGGATAAATTGTCATGTCATCACACCAAAGTTTGAGGTTAGGTTAATATCAATAAGTTGTAGATAAAACGTCGTATTTGAATCGAAAATAATGGCTATAATTAACTCGGATGATTTATACACTCGTCTTCGACTCGTGAACAAACTTTCATCCTCATTAATTATAGCCTACATTATTTACTCGTTAAATAATACACTATTATTAAATTAGTTGAATATGCAGAATTAAGCGAGAAGTCATGTAGTAGTCAACATTATTTGTTTGAAAAAACACTGTGCAGGCAATAGTGCATATGTTATAAGTATTAGAACTGGATAAAATGTGTTTTCCCGCAATCAAAATCAGTTTCCGCATTTTGTTTAATGACCGCTAGCTTTCGAATCATAAGAAAGACTGAAACAAGCTTTAAAATCGCGAAATAACGACAGCACGACAGAAGAAACCCGCCGAGTACAAAGCCGCACGAAACATTACAAAAGATGTCCTGATCTACTTCACTACTACGGATTTTAAGTGCGGACATCAATATTGATACGAATGGCCACGCAAACCCTACCACAAACGTCGCACCGAGTGCCGATACTTGTTTCCGAATTAAATCATCTGTTGTGCAAAGACGATGTATAATTAATGAAATATGTGTGCTCTTTGCATGAAGCCGACATTGTAAAGAGTAAAGTCTCTGGATGTATTACCCGGTAGAAATTAAAACTTCACTTAATTTTTTTCTATCCACAGCGTTACACAACATTGATTTCTTTCATGTTTTAACTCATTGTACAAAATTTATAGTAACTTTCTTTTAAGCAGAATACCCTTGCAAGATTATAAGCTAAATCATTTTTACTTCCTTGTACGGAGTAAAAATGTAATCGCAAAAATTTCGGTTCTCAGATTTTGACGGAAATATACGTTTTGACTTTTCCTGGATTCATTATGATTAGTTTCGTCGTGACGTCTGTACGGACGTATGTGTGTCGCATAACTCAAATAAGGTTGACGTAGAAAGTTAAAATTTTGTATTTAGGACTGTTATAACATCTCCTATTTTTGGTTGCGATCGTCCGTGCCAAACGGGCACTTTTTGGTATTTTTCGCATCAAAAACGGTATGTCGTAGAAAGTTGAAATTTTGTATTTGAGACTCATGTGGCATCTATAGTTGATCACCTCATATTTTTGGTTGCGATTGTCCGTGCCAAAGGGGCACTTTTTAATATTTTTCGTATTTATCAAAAAAGGTATGTCGTAGAAAGTAGAAATTTTGTATTTGGGACTCATGTTGCATCTTAGTTTATCACCTCATATTTTTGATTGGTATTTTTTGGTATTTTCCGCATAAATCAAATACAGTTATACATAGAAAGTTTTTTGTATTTGAGACCCATAGTATCTAGTTGTGCACTCCCTATTTTTGGTTGCAATAATAAAGTATGAACAGTTTACTAGGCGTACAAGGAAGTCATGTGGTGTCCACATAAGATTTTTTTATGATTAACAGAAGTTTTCAGAACAAGAAAGTATTTTATCATCAAGTACAACACTGACTCTCGATTATAAAACTATTGGCCATATTAGCATAAGTGTCCTGTCACAATCACAAATATTGCGTGTTTTTCAAACTAACATGCAACAAACCTAGTTCAATTTTTTATTTGTAAATTAATTTTAAAATGTTTTATGTAACTTCATTATAGGTATAATATAACTAAGTGAGAGACAACATTAAGATCCACTAATAATTTTTATTCAATTTTGACGTTTTAAACTGCTATTATTAACTCCATAGCAACAACATTAAATAAATGTTTATTCAAAAGTGAATTTTGTTTTTTGTTATGTCAAATTTAATTTATAAAGTTAGATTTATAACTGCGCACAGCGAACAGAAAATAATTTAGCACAACACAGCACAGTACAGCGCACAGCATTTTCGTCACGGGGGTTTTATAAATCGCACAGAAACACAGATTGTTGACGGTTTATGACAGCTGTTTTTAAATTTGATTTGGAGTCTTTGTGTATTTCTTACTGTGTTTTGCAAATATTTCTTTAAAATAATGTACAAAAAAATAATTCAAAACCGTGTTTGACCAAAAATAATCTTGACAAGAGACTTTGACATAAATAATAAATGAATAAATACTAAATAAAAAATTCGTGTGCTGTGCTAAATTATTTTCTATGCACTGTGCGTCTTATAAATGGATGCACTAATTTCCATATGACCAATTCATATGCTATGTTGTGCTAAATTATTTTCTATGCGCTGTGCGTGTTATAAATCCACCTTAATTCATATATTTGAAATAATTTCGTCAAAATTGAATAAAATATTGTATAAACCACGTGAGATATGAATGTTTATTCACTCGAAGAAATGATCCCACTCGCCCTTCGGGCTCAGGGGCTAAACTTTCTTCTCTTGAATAAACATTCATGTATCTCACTTGGTGTATAAATATCTATTAAAACCATTGTAACCATTGATTTATATTATTACTATAAAAATATTTTTATAGTCAATGTTATTTTGGAGCACTGTTAAATAATGTAAAAGTTGCCAGAGGTGTGTTCCAGCATTTCAATATTAATAATTATAAGATGAAAGCATAAAATGGGACGAGATAAGTACAGCCCAAGCAGAGAAAAAAGTCCTCCTTTGATTCAAAGCCAGCATTCTCAAGCATGTAAAACCGTTTCGAAAGGGAAGAATCTCTTACAGATTGCGATTTGCCAGCGTTTTCTTAATGACTATTTTACTTTCTTGTCGCTGAATGTCTGACTGTTCGGAGTCCTTTGTGCTGATGAGGACGAGGACATATTGCGATGCGACTGGAAGTATTTATTACCATTCAGTTCCGTTTAATTAACTAGCGAATACTAAATTAGAAATTCGAACCGGGATTTGACGTAGCTATTTGAATTGGAATCAGGTTTCTCCGGAACAGACAACAAATTAAATAGCTACTTATTTTTTACAACTATTCAAAAGAAATATCGGTTTTCCAATAAATGAATTTTAAAAAAAGTGTCGTTGACTATGTTAAGAGGCCTGTTTACCTCCTAAAATCCAGCATAAAACGTACTGACGTAGCGAGTGTTTTGTGGTCAGTACAAAAATGGTTTCAACAAGGATTTTATACTTAAAGGATCAATAATTAATAGTTGTGTCTTTTTAAAACTTTAATAAAAAAATTGTGCTTTATTATAAAAATTCCAGTTTATGCAAAATTTACACGGTTATATCTCCTGATAGAAATTTATTTTTAGAATTTTAAAAAGGCACATCTAGATCCAGTCTTTCTCTATTAAATGTTTATAAAAACATTATCCTGAAGTCAATAATAAACTAACAGTTTATTCGCAACGAAAAACTTTTACAGTATTTTTCAACTTCAAAATGATATTGCATTGCTAGTGGGGAAAAGAGTGGAATAAAAATAGGAAAATCAAGAGTATTCGAGAAATTCAGAAAAAACGTATACGAGCCGTTTAAGCTAAGGTGATCCTCTACCCCTGGCAGTAAACAGTCAAAAACATTGATTCCGCACGCTATTCTATAGCGTTTATTGTTTTGTTAAACAATATGTTTGAGGGGAAAAAATAATTTATAGAGCTATATTTGTAAAAAACTGCAATATTTTTAAAAAAGGTGGTTTTCGCGCGCCACTGTACAACTTTTATTTATAAGTGAATTAACTTCAAATTGTAATATGTTGTTATCAAAGCTTGAATAGAAGATATTTGTGTTCAAAAAATAACAAAAATTGTCAAAATTCAAATTAACATATTTCGATTTTAAAGCAAAATTTTAAAATTCTGCATCGACCATTTTGTAGATTGTACTTTTATCTTCAACAATATCTTTAGATTATTATATTTAACAAAACAATAAACGCTGTGGAGTGGCGCGCGAATTCCATGTTTTTGGCTGTTTTCTGGAACGGTAGAGGATCGTCTTAAGTTTAATAAAAAGAAGTTTATATTTATTTGATTACGTTATTAGCACCTTGATGAAGACTGGTTTGCGCATTCGAAGAGTTGGTGTTTTATTATATTTCAAATCTTCCTGTGGTCAAGAATTTTTTAAATGTCGTTTCGTTTGATTAAGATACCTACGTGAATAATTTGACCTTTCGAAGCAGTTCGTAGTGTTTCAGAATGTATCTTGAGGTACTATTAAATTAGATAAGCAAACGCGTTTTCGGCGAAAATCGGTAATATTTTAATTTAATATAAGTCTTATAGTCTTAATACGATGTTTCTGTTGTATTCGTAAGCGATTGGGCGGCATAAAAACGGACGAAGTGTGTCAATAGAGAAATCGATACTGAAAAAACACTTACCTTTATTTGGAAAAGGGTAACTTGTAGGGGAAACTGCTGTCCATGTATTTAACCTGAAACAGAAACATAATTATTAACATTTTTCAACATCAGAAAAAGTTATAATTACAGTCATTATTTACGCATCAGAAAACTAAAAATAAAACCAAAAGTTTGATTTCGTTAAAGAGAGAATTTGATCTTAGTACGCCCCTAAGAGATTAAGATTATGGTTGGTGTGTAATTGATATACTTGGATACGCCTTCTAAACTTGGAAGACATTATCGTTCAACAAAAAACACAAATGCATTAAATAAATAAGATTGGGATTTAATTACACATGCCAATTTTATACCCAGAACAGATCTTTTTGTGAATATAACAATAACTACAAAATAAAAGTAGAGTTTTAGAGGACTGGATTCCCTAAAATATTATTTTGTGAACTGAAAACAGTACACAAAGTAACGATTTTACACAGCATAATACTAAAAAAAATTGTGTTCCTTGATAAGCTGAAAACCAGCATTGGCTGAAACTTAGTATAGGTACTTTTTTGTACAATAAATATTATTATTATTATTAATCCCCAGTTTAACTGCCTTATTATTATTATCTTTCTTTTTCTCTTTTCAGGTAAATAATAGATATTTATGTAACAAGTAAGGAAACGAAGGTTGTTAGCAAACGTAGGTATGTGAAATTTGCAGCACGAGGCGCACCCGAGTTTTATAAACACATAAATAAGGTAGCTACAGAGATCCTTACGTGTTGCATACAATATTTTTTCTACTTTAGTACGAATAAATGCAATTTTTTTTAAATTATGAAATTTTTACATTTAATGACATAAAACAAAAACATCCAAATAAGGTTTTCTACAAACGACATTTTTATTCGAGTTTTGCTCAATTTAAACTGCATAAAATATCCAACTGCAAAGTAAAAACCGTTTTATATAGAAGTATTTTTACAATATGGTCATATTTTAAATAAATTTAGTTTTATATGTGTATATTTTATTAAATAAAAAGTAGTTAAATAAAGACCATTGCGTGAAATAATTAAGTTCATAATCTAACGCAAATTAATGAAATAACGTGTCTATAACCTAACGAAAATAGAAAAAATTATTATTTTCCGTTTTTCTTTGCATTTTTGTTTTTGTTATTAAGATAATAATTGTTCCGATAAATCTTTAAAAGAAAAAAACTGTAGCCGCTATATTGTGGCTTGCTTCGCTCGCTTAAAGTGCTGAACTGGCGCCCAATATTTAGGCATACGTCAAAAGAATCTACTTAAAAAAATTAGAATAAATTTTCTAATTCTATTCTCGTTTACTTATTCAGAAAACTGTTTTAATAATCTAACAACTATTAAGTGAAACTCTTCTACTAGTGACAATTTTCTATTCCATTTAAATGCAAACGATAGCAATAAGCACATACAGCATATTCTTCTTTCGAAACAAGAGATACGAAGTGTATTAGTTTAAAAGAAACGCGGCATTATCGCGGCTGATTAAAATTTTAAATTTGTTTGTATGCGGGCGCACAGGTGAAATCTTTCTAGTGTAAATGAACTGAAGAATACTCAAGCAGTAGCGATAAACTGCTAATCAATAGCAAACAGCCTAACATGCAAACTAAATCATTATTCTGCCCACGTAAAGAGAACTTGTGCACTGCAACTGAACTCAATGGAAACGTGAAGCGCTGCTGCTGAAAATATATACTTTAACCTTTACATTTTCAACTTTGGATTAAGAGGCTCGTCTACCTAGTTTTTGAATCCTAAAATACTCTTGATGTTACTTTTTTTCTAATTCACTCTTTTCTCCAGTACTACGGCTGCCCGAAACCAGCCCGAAAATCGTACTTTGCCGCATCCTAGCTATGCAATGTCATATTGAAGTTAAAAAATACTGTAAACATGACTCCAGTATTCTCATAATAACGTATTTTTTAAAGAAATTAAGTAAAACAAAAATTATTCGAAAAAGGAAGGTTAGCTGTAGGCTTCTTGTTTTTTAAATTTTTCTTTCCATTTATAATAACCGAAAAAATTATATCAAATAGTATCAAAAAATGACAAAAAATAAATATTTTTTACTTCAAATACCTAGGCCAAAGACGAAAAATAAAAAACTAGAGGCATTAAGACATCCTTTGTTGATACACTCATATTTAAAGCATCTTATATTTCAATTATAACTAAAGTAGACGCGGAAGACCTATGTAACGCTGTAAAATTTTAGGGTAGACGAACACCTTAAGTTACATACATACATAAAACACGCCATTTCGCTGAATAAATAAATCAAATAATGCAACTATAAAACATAAGTGCAGCTTGTATGAATATAAAATATAAAATAGCAGACTACGTTATAATCAAATTGTTTCTGTTATATTTTTTGCTTGTCTTAGTTAACTTGTGAGATCATTCTTTTATGTAACAGTGATGGCACAATGGTTAAATGTCTGCTTAGTAAACAACACGAGTCATAGTTATATCTCAGTAACAGATAAATATATCATTTTCAATCAATCAAATATTGAAGAAATTTTGAACAATATGTAAGAAACTCATACAATTAATCGCAGATATCACCAAATACATGTAATCTATAATGCTTTATTAACTGACTAGTGTGACAACACCAGATATACTGACTACTCAACAGATTAAATAGTAGTTCTAACAACAACATCTTACATAAACATTACTTCATTCATAATACATTCTTTAAATATCTTACAAATAAGTAATTAAAAATTGATTTTTGTTATTTTTTTGTAAAGTACTTTGATTATTACTTCGTTGAACAGTAATAACACAATGGCTATGAGTTCATTTAATTCGATACAGAAAGAGACAAAAATATAATTGAGTTAGCGCATCATAAATTGCTTATTAGCAAATAATACGTAAGTTAAAATAAAATTTTGTTACTATTTTTGGTAAAGAACCTTCTTTGATTATCCTGGCATGAACCAGTAGTTTTAATTTTTTAATAAATATCTCAAATATCAAAGAATAACATTATTCGTTTATCAAACATGAGTTGGGTTGTTATGACATAATATTCCCTAATCTACTGCTAACCTCCACATACGCAATGCATTTCAGCGCGTTTTAGTGTCAACTTCAAATTCAATTATCTTTGTTATTTCAACGGTTACCTATAAATTTTAATTTTTATCCAAATTCTACGACTTGCAATGAATGCTGTATATTAATTTGAGTCATATTTTGGGTTGTCACTACCCATGGATTTACTAAGGATAATTCTTTGGCTCCACCTTTTATAGTAAATAAAAATCGTGCAGTGATATTTCAACCCCAATCATTCATCACAATTACGGTGTGAAAGGGTTAGATTCTCGTGGCGGGTGGTTCGAACGCAAGCTTACTCACCTCGCCACCGGGCGGCGTTGGCGGCAGCCCTTAATTTCTCAGTGGTAATAACCGGTAATCTGGTGTAAAATAACCGTGTTTTCTTCTAGGTAACACGAAGTATTGTGCAGGAGCTGGGCGCAAGGCGTGAGCTATTTCCGCTTCCGGAAACGGGTACCGGTAATTGCAATTAATGCCACGTGGCACATGCGTGATCTAGTTTGAATTTGTTTGCTTTATTAAGGCTTGTTTTTCTTCACTTAGCTTGTTACATGCTTTTACGGTTTTTTTCTTTTGCTTGAGCTGTGGTCAGACGGCTTCCTTTGTAGTTTTTTATAACGTTTTTCCAAACAGCAAAAACGTAAGCGAGGAAGCTACTACATTATTCATAACACTATCTTATATTTTAAATTCAGAATCTAGCTTTGCACTGGTATGTTTTTTAAGCATATTTTTTATACAAGAGTTTTCTAAATTCGAAAAAAGTCCTTATGCATTATGGTGTAGATCCATAAATAAACAAATAAATAAAAATTGTAATATTATAACAATGTACAACAATGTTTATCAAAAACACATACTTGTGTTTCTGTTTTCCCTTAGTCTTAGGCACGGTACAAGACACTGAAGGTAACCCAACTTGGCTTGCAAAAGTGACTGCTGAACTGGTCCAGTTTCGTGGTACTGAGGGGTAAAGGGAGTACTCAATATGGCAGTCAACATAGGCCATCAAAAACCCGCGAGAATCGCTGATTAACGTGTAAAGTATAATTTCTATATATATTCTGTAATTTATTATAATATATACAATATTCTATAAGTTATTGAAGATTTTAAGTGAAATTGCTAATAAAATGTGGCCTATGCGATATGACACCGCCTAGCGGCGACAGGGCGAACTGTAACCTCTTGAGCAGTCATAAAACTAGTGGAAGGGGCCTGGTCTTAGGCAATAGGTACGCTACATGGTATACAACCAGCATTACTGCAGTGTGAATTTTAAAGCTATTCAATTTTATTTAGACTCAATTGCAAATATATATTTCCTGGTATAATACCAGTATATAAATAAATATTTAAAAAATATATTTTGTTAATAATACTTAATCTTAAATTGTTTAAATTGTGAAGTCGCCAGCCAAATTGTTTGAATTAGGAGCATGTGTGAAGTATCTGAGTGCAAATGCCAATGTAGTGTTGCTTACTTTATCATAAATAGCAATAACTGAAACTAATTAATTTCTGTATTTTGATATCATAATTACAATTGTAGCCTAACTGTGTAAATGTGGAATTTAATGAATTTAAAAAATGTGTAATTTATGTGAAAAATGAGTAGTTCGCCTGTTGACACAATTTTTATTGAAAGTAAATATGTAAATAATTTGCGTGATTAAAAAAAGAGAATTATATTTTCCCTTTTAATGCAAATATTAATATTAATTGCATTCAAATAACATTATTATTTAATTGTGTATCTACAAATATAATAAAATAACTGATGCAAAAAATTAACTCATGAAAAATATTCACACATAATAACATTTTAATTTAATAATAATTTCTAAATGACTATCATTTTTAAATATACAAATAAATAGCAAAAGTGAAAGTTATTCGATTTTATTTATTTTCCCTCATTTATTTACATTTATAACACAATGTATTTAACACTGATTTTCGCAAAATTATTTATACAACAATAAATAACAAAAAGGCCTTAGATTCTTTAACTAGAATAATATTTTGTTTAAGAGTCTAGTCTAAAATAAATGACTAGCGTTCGTTTCTAAAGTGTCTTCATTATAATCTTTTTATTTAACCTGTGTTTTACTGTATTATAGAAAAATAACAAAAGCAACACATTAAAAACAAAAAGGACTTAGATGCTTTAACTAGAATAATGTTTTGTTTAGAAGTGTCTTACCCTAATCTAAAATAAAGGACTAGCGTTCGTTTCTAAAGTGTCTTTATTAAAATCTTTTTATTTAACTTGTGTTTTACTGTGTTATAGAAAAATAACAAAAGCAACACATTAAAATAAAAAAAACTTTGTGAAGGGTTGATGTATCCAGTGTCTTGAGTAAATTCAGGACTGCTTTTATCTAGTGATCTATCTACTACTATGCGTAGTACCAAACCACGTGTTCGTCCACGTGTACGTATAAATATAGCCGGTAAATGAGCATAGTACTGCGGTTGTCCGCAATTAGCTATAATGTGTATAGAACCGACCAAATTATGTACACACTAACACATGCGCTTAGCACTACACACATACACACAGAGGGGTAAACACAGCGTACCTACACACACACAGACATGGTAGATAGTGAAAGTGTCAACCTCTAATTATTACCGGTAATCGATATCCATTGTGTTAATGGCGATTGTTCATGTGAAACGGAACCGAAATTCTGACACTAGCTCTGCGTCACATACGCCGCTAGTCACTCAAATTGAGACGCGCTTCTTATCAAATGTTGCACAGTTGTTGGAGATAAAAGTTACGAGAATAACAGGAAAATATATTGAGTATTGTTATAGTTATCGCAGGGTTTACATGATTTAGTTATCTTATATTTTCTGGGATATTAAATTTGGCGTATTTAAAAAAATAGTTTTATCACTCAAAGACAATATTATATTTTTGTGAGTTACCTCTAACTTTAACTCAAAGTACATACTGGTAGAGAAACACGAACCGCGCCAAATGACGGTTCAAAAAAACGTTTTCGGTTCAACAATTTATTAAATAGTAAGCAATAAAAAAATATTCGTTCCAGTTTTGGACTAAAATTAATAAATCTTTAAAAAAATTAAAAACTTTACTAAACCATAGAAAATACAATTTTCATAAAAATTTAATAAGTAATTTGATGAAAAACCGTTCCCAACTAGTTCTGCTCCGGTTATGCAGTTCGTTCCGGTTTTCGTTCCTGTCCCGGTTCGGTTCGATTTCCTGGTTATTATAGTTTATAGAGGAGTTCAACCACTCGGTTAAAATAAGGACTGAATAAATGGCCGTTAGTATGCTATTATATTAAACTAAACAAAACAAAAATATAAAGTGCTTTTAATAATCATAAATAAAAATTAGTTTAGTAAAAAATTTAATTATAAATACTGCGCAATAGTTATTTAAAGTTATAAACGAATCTCTCCTAATTTGTTAATTGAAACAATTATTTCATCTCTTTCCCCAGTGGACTTTGAAGCGCCCGGTGAATAGGCAAAGGGTCCGACACTTCACGCATGTTAAACGGGTTGCATCTAACGACAAGATAGTTCCTTACTTTACCGCCGAGACCTACTGGCGCTACTACAAACATCAAGTATGAATGGAAGGAAAACAACAAAAAAACCTTGCAAACACTAAATTGACATTGACACATACTTTTGTGCATTTGTTGTGAGGATATACAACAGAAAAGGAACACGGAAAATACACCCAACAACAGGTTGAAACTTGATACAATATTTTTATAAGAATTTTGTCAAATTTCTATTATTTTACACTTAACTTCCCAAAACCAGTTTGGACGTTTCTAAATATAAAAATTTGAAAGTAATCCACAAGCATGCAGCGAAACATTTATTCAGCATTTTATATAAAAAAGTTTGTTTATTAGGTACCAAAAAATCATTTATTAGAACCGTATAAGTATGTTATAAAAGTTAGTCAGGAACTAGAGAAATTTATAATAATATATTGTTTGATTATTTTTCGTTTAGTTATTTTGTGAAAGAAAAGTAGCTCGCCAGTGTGTTTAAATTTATTATAAAAGTCAGTAAAACAAAATGAACTACTATTATTTATCTTATAAGTAGTGCTGGTTCACAGCAATTTACAAATTAAAAATACTCTCTTTCTCGGCTGCTAATTTTCTCACAAATTCCCTCTCTGCCACTTTTGAAGCTTTCTAACAACAAGCTCAAGCTCATTCCCTCCGTAAACCTGTTTGTCTAGAACTCGTTTAACTCGCTGAGAACAAAGCCCAGCGCCCTGTCCCATTCAGGTTCATTTCGCCCTTATAACGGACACGTGCATGCAAGTATGAATATATGTAGTCGGGCGAGATTTTGTCAGGAGTATCGCAGTTAAGGTAGACGGTAGTTGTGTGCTGTGAGCCGCAGAAGATGTGTGTAGTTTGGTTTGTGGTATGTTTTATTTTATTTTGTTTGTTTCGTTTGATTAGACTGTATGCTTTGATTTAGATAAAATATTTCTTATTAAAGACTAGCGTCAGTCCCCAAAGTGTCGTCTTAATAATAATTGTAAAGATATTTGATCAAAAATATTGGTATGAAGACGAAAGGAAACTTTAAATAATAACGTAACACACTGGGCTCATATTGCAAGCTACAAGCATTTATTATTTTATTTGAACAAAGTTGTATTACTTTACGTAATATTAAAGACTAGCGTCTGACCCCAAAGTGTCGTCTTAATAATAATTGTAAAGATATTTGATCAAAAATATTGGTATGAAGACGAAAGGGAACTTTAAATAATAACGTAACACACAGGGCTCATATTGCAAGCTACAAGCATTTATTATTTTATTTGAACAAAGTTGTATTACTTTACGTTATCAAAATTTGTATGAGGAAACAGTAAATTTTCATAATTTATAAGAACTAGATTTAGTAGGATTCTCAGTAATTTATAATTTATTTTAAAACTGTTTAATATTAAAATAAATTTTACGATAGTTGTTTTTAAAATAATATTATTTGACGGGTTTATATATTTAGTATCACTGATTTTAAGCACGCATCTGTTTGATTAAAGCAGTGTAGAATATTATTCACTTGTGTTAAAGTCCGCGATTGGTTACACTTATCCGTCGAATAATTTTCCCTCCGAAATTTAAAAGCCACGTCACTGAAAAATGTTTACATATTCGTGTATTGTTTTTTGTGTTTCTTGCGCCGTCGTATTCCTCCGCAACACACGTGAAATAGTAAGTCGACCGCGTAAACGTCAAACACAACATCAAGACAACTACATGAAACAGTGGTTTAATTTTGAAAAGGATAGCAAAGAGAACGAATAAGTTCAAGATGAGTTAAAAACACAAAACCTGATTATGCTTTTTACTGGTGGGAAGAGCGTAAACAGCATATTATAAAAATCGGAAATATTCACTTGTAACTGTGAGACACTAAATCAAACACGAGATAATATGAATTTGTGAGTGATTTTGTAAGGGTTAGAAATAAGATTGAAGTAAGTAACAATATGGTTATAATGGACTAGCGTAAGTTTGAAACACAAATATCAAATATGACAACAAGAATTGGTGTTTTACCTTGGTAGGGGTTAGTAAGCTCCATAAGAAATGATACTAAGAATAAAGTAAGTTGAAGATGAAAACACACAACATGATTATAATGTTCACTAGAGGTGGGTACTTAAGAGAGTGCGGTATCACTCGCGGTTGTTGTCGGTACGACAGCACGATCAAGAGTGAAGTAAGAGACTCAAGACACTGGTATAAGGAATCGGTAAGGGGCGCCCCGACGCCCAACGCCGGACTGAAGACGGCTTGTGCGAGGCGACGCCGCGCCGGCGCTGCCCCCCACCCCGCGCCTCAAGCCACGCCTACTCACAGACGCCCAAGCCCGTCCTAAGTCTCCCTAATTAAGTCACCAGGATTTAAAAAGTATCAGCTAAGATTTAAAAACTGCCCCCACCGCTCCGCGCAAGACGACGCCGCGGTTCTACGCCACCGCGCGAGCGGGCGCCAGCTCTGCGACGCTCCAAGCGCCGAATATCAACACAAAAATCATACTTTTTGATCCTTTGACCAAACTTTCATATATTGTGCTCCTAATTTATATTCAATTGAAAGATTTTTTCAGAACTCACAATTATTCAAAATTATTATAGTTCTCAAAACGACATATATAGTTTTAGTTTTAATACAAATTTACACAGTTACTTCTATAAAACAAATTTAATATAAAATCAAACTCGAGTAGATACACAATTTATTCTATAGATTGAAAAAACTTTCCGAACTCATGGTAACTGAATAAAAACTTGCAATATTATTACAAAATGACAAGGTTTCAGCAGTACTACATGATAATTAAGTACAATTTTAGTTTGTAATTTAAAAACATATGCGAAGTAAATTAAGTAATCAATTTGATAGTGTCGATTCCAAAGAAGAAAGCAGCTCCAACTAGAATTGACTAAATCAATTCAACAATTGCGCGATCGTCAAATCAAAAATGGATTGTAATCCAAACATCCCCGGCAGGTTGTATATATATGTATTTCTGTATCATGTATATACACTTTCATTTTTTTCCATATCAATACCTGACCTCTACCGATACAATACATAACATGGTCCGCTGAACTCTGATTGGTTCATTTACCAACGTATGCGTGTGTGGAAAAAAAACTCGACATTTTTATTTTTTTTTTCTTAAACAAAGCGCACGCGATACCACTAAAGGAATTCTTTCACCGAAGACTTTGACGGGGAATTGTCGATGAAGATTTTTTGGTATTGATTTTTTTACCCGAAACGTGAACACTATTTTTTGCAATGTATTGAATAGTTTTAGTTGTAATTTAGTTATGTTTAAAATTAAGTTTGACGGGTTTATAGACACCGTGCGCAATCCCGCGCGACTTAGTCCGAGAGGGATTCAGAATCTTGGCGGCTAGCGACGGTACATTTGCCGAGTAAGCAGCCGAAACTGCGTCGGTCTTACACGGAGTCTAAACAAATATTAGACAAGTTTTTGATCATTTTTTGAGATTTTTACTTTTTTACATGTTTTGGGTTCATAGTTTACGCATTTTTTATATTTTTTTAAAACTTTTTTTCACTTTACAGTTTTTTTCACTTATGTTGTATGTACTCGTAGATGATTTAATTTTTTTGTTACACTATTGGTCACTTTTTTTGTTTAGTTTTTTTTTTATTGTTGGGTAGTAAGATGATATGTGGTGTGGTTATAGGTGGATGTAAGTTTAGTAAATTATGCACTTCTTGTCACATTTTTGTATTTAACTTGTAGTTTGTTTTAGTATATCCTGTTCCACGTTTTGGTTTTGGTGTTATATTTAAATATTTTTTGTTTTAAAAAACTTTTTTTAAATCACTGTCCCATCACTGTTTGTAGTTGTACTAAACTCACTGTGTTTATAAAAATAAAAATAATCAAAACATGCACGCATGTGCTCGGAATAAAAATAAATAAAAAAACAACCAATAAAAAAATAAAAATAAAAATTCGGATCACACATTCGGGGGTAAAAAATAAAATATTGGGGTTTTTCGGTTCTTACCTTCCAATGATCCTTATAACACATTAAAGACCGCACGGACACAGAGTAAGGCGAATACACACTTTCGCAGCATGGTAGTGAATGCTGAGACTAGCGTCATATTATCAGACCTTATCGCATGAGTGGGGGTGACGCATGAGCATACAGACGCCTGGCGTCGTGCAAGGATGCTGAGCGGTGGCGCCGCGCCAGGCCGGTGGCGGCGCCTGCAACTAACTCCCTCACACTACCATAGCAACAGCTCTGTCTCTCTCCACGCGAGGGTGATTCGACTCGAGCTTTTCAGAGCTTTTTGCCGCTGATGGACGCTGATGCAACGGAGGGTTTTATCATTTTGTTACTCCGAGCTTTTGTTTTTTCAGTTTTGTTTACTCATTATCTTTTATACCATCATGATGTCTTTGGTTTTCTGTAAGGACTCGCTGCTCTCGTTTGGTTTTTGTCAGTGACCACTGGCCAAGCCTTTGCTGGTTTGCTGTTGGTTAGGACCAGCACCGTCATCGTCATTATTGATTTTTCATGATTCTTTTAGTGGTAAATGTGCGCGAAACTCGCCCAACGCAACTGCCAACCGGAAAAACTTTGCTCCGAAACTTTTCCACTACACTCGGCTCGCCTACTGCATTTATTATATCGTTATTAATATTGCACATCTATTTATTACCATGCGTTATATTTTTCAATAATTTGATTTTTGAAATCAATCTCTATTAGTACATAAATGTGGACGAGGGGAACAAAGTCTTTATGAAACGACTCATTAACTTGCATTTATTTTTTGTTATTAATATTGTACATATCTATTTATTACCATGCGTTATATTTTTCAATAATTTGACTTTTGAAATAAATGTAGGTAATATAAATGTGGACGAGGGGAACAAAGTGTTTATGACACGACTCATTAACTTGCATTTATTTTTTGTTATTAATATTGTACATATCTATTTATTACCATGCGTAATATTTTTCAATAATTTAACTTTTGAAATCAATCTCTATTAATAATATAAATGTGGACGAGGGGAACAAAGTGTTCATGACACGACTCATCTTGCATTTATTTTGTGTTATAAAAATATTATATTTAATATCACGTAATATTTTAAATCATTTCTCTTTTTTATTATTTCCAATAAGGTACATGTGAAGGTGGTGAATGAAGTGTGTCAAAAATGAGCTAAAACTGGTACATTTATTATATCCTTTTTAGTATTGCGTATTTATTTACATTTTTCGTACTTGTATTTTTTGTTATTTCTGGTCCAATGCAGTCCGTCTATATTTGTATAGAAAAGGCGGGAAGTCAAAGATATCAAAAATATTTATCAATTCTCTTCCAGATACGAGAGCTACGATATGGCTGATAATGTTCTAAATGGCAAAGTTTGGGACATTACTTTCCTTTCAAAATATTATTTCCATACTTATCTTATAGGAAATGTCACTTATTTTTGTTATAGTTCAATACGCACGTTAAAAAGCATAGTAATAAAATAAATAAATAATGACGCAGATTCCGAATAATTCGTCAACTAAAATATTACCTTTGGCTGAAAAATGTTGAGAATTCAGGTTACATATAAATAGTGGACGGTCCTAAGGTAGTCTTAAGCAGCCCGTCTACATTTTTTCCGAATTTCTAGAATACTCTCGATTGTACTTTTTACAATTCCACTCTTTTATTCACTACTACGGCTGCCTGAAACCAGCTTTTCAATGTCATTTTGAAGTTGAAAAATACTGTAAAAGTATTTTAGTTACGAATAAACTGTCAGATTATTATTGACTTCAGGATAATATTTTTATAAACATTTAATAGAGAAAGAATGGATCTACAGATGTGCCTTTTTAAAACTTTAAGAATTAATTTATATCATGGGTTATGAATTTTTCGGAATTTTTATAATCATGTACAATTTTTTTATTAAAAGTTTAAAAAGACACATCTGTAAATCCATTCTTTCTCTATTAAATCCTTGTTGAAAAAAAATAAAATTTACCATTCTTGTACTGGTCAAAAATCACTCGCTACGTTAGTACATTTTATGCTTGATTTTAGGAGGTAGACAAGCCTCTTAAGCAATGATCTTAAATAACAATAGACACTTTATTCCCTGATATAACGATGAGCTATATACAGGGTGTCCTATGAAACTGTTTAAACATGGGGATCTCGAGAACCATGAGAGATACGAAGTTGGTTAAATTAGACAAAAGTTGCCCCTATAGGGGGCCAATTTAGAAATGTATTTGTTTTCCCACAAAAATGCATAGGTGACTAGATATATGCAAAAATGTAAATTTTGCCAATTTAGTTTTTAGTTTGAATTAGTACAAGTTTCTTATTTGAACGTTCTAGGCAGTTTTTAACGAGGCATTCACAGCAGTCTTCAAAATTTTTTTTATCTCCTATAGATTTCGAGAAATTTAAACCAAGTTCAAAGCTTAAAGCTTATAGTTGGCTATGACCCGTCTAGATATTTTCTCTCTTTTCAATGATATAAAACACAAGTACAATGAAATTAAAATAAAAGCAGAAATTACATAATCATTATTTTTTTAAATTACATAGCTTTTAAAGAAGAATGACTAAACGTCATCTAAAGAAATTATTTTTTTGTGAACTACAAACAGATTGAATTTTGGCAGTATTGGCCAAAGATGTAAACGAAATGAGCTCAAAAAAGCTAAAAATCTCGGAATAATCCATTTTCCTTCTGTGATATACAATAAATGATAGGTTTGTTGAAATGTAAGGGCAGCATATCCACCATCAGATCATTCTTGTGTCACGATTACGCATTCAGCATATAAAGGCCCATTTACACGGTAGGTTTGGTCTCCGGCAACCACAGCCGACAGCGGCAATACAGGTGGCAAGTGTCAGAGTGGCAAGTTGGCAAGGGTGTCATTCATATCAAGCAATAGAAAAACCCGCGATCGGGATCGCGCTGCTGCTGCTGTCCGCATGAGTGACACGTTTCTGCGGACCTCCCGACGTCAGCGTTTTTATTGGGTTGTGGTAGTAGGCTATGGCCATAGGCGCCCGTCAAAAACCTGATTTACACCATTAAATGGGGTTTCCACAATTTTGGTTTTTTATATGTTAATCTATACATTAAAATATTAGACTCGTATTTTTTCTTTTTGCCAAAAAGTTGCTAATAAACCAGAAAAAATCTGATGTGGCCAACACATGACCTGTCGCCATACTCTACTATTTTACTAATATAAGTTTATATGAAGGTACTTACTCACAAATATACCATTGTAAGGGAGTTTTTATAATATTATTAAAGTTTATCATAACCTTATAAATAATAAATGACATTTCATATTTTAAATTTTAATTTGTCAAAAAGTCGAAAATTTATTTGACATTAACACTCAAATAGTTTATTTTTTGTTTTCATTGGTAGGCAGATAAATTAAAATTGTAATAAATTTGTAGCATTTTTAACTTGTAATTGGAAAATAGTGCTAGATAGAAATAACGTTTTGAATACAAATTGTATAATAGATTGTAACATTTAGTATAAATTGTTATTAAAAAAATTCCTATTTGAGGATATTCCAGAAAAACTCTTCAGATCTTCAAGAAACTACCACTTTCGGTTGCACGATCAATACCAAAATCTAATCAGATCTAATCTAGCAATTTAGGGTGTCATGCACCACCTGATGATGAGACACTAACTTGTGTTTAAATTATCTCTCCGTTGCCGCTTTGAATTTCAAAAAGTTCGACGCATGGATTGAGATTCTAACTGCGCCAAGACGAATCGGTCAAAATGAATACCATCTGGCATTCTATATAATGGGCTACTTGCATGATTTTATTTATTAAATAATTTGTAAGAAGGTACAAAAACTTGGGATCAGTATTTGTTTTATTTTCACAAAATTTTATTAAGAAGCCCAAAAATAATTAATGAAAATTGAATAATATGCGAGGTGACATAGAAAGCTGCCATATCTCCTGTACAAAATACAGCAAAACTGCTTTCTCAATTTACTGAAAAACATAATTTTTTAAAAATAAAATTTGTATTTTTACCAATTTTTTAGACCTAACATTAGGTTCATAGTGACAACAATTTTCATTACCTTGCAAGTACTGAAAAAAAATTACACGAATTTGACTTTATTGTATATATGACTTCCTAATGTCCTAAATATAGTACCACACTATTTGAGTGACCAGAAATAATTTTTTTTGTTAACTTTCAAGTTTGCCAAAACTTCACTTAAAATGGGAAACAGTGGATTTACCCCGTGGAAATTTACCCTCGGCGCACATGAATTGAGGCGCGCTTTCCACCAAGTGCGGTTTGATTTCATAAGGCCGACATATCAACTGCAGACAACGTCGTGTTACACTCATTTATTAGTTAGACTTGCGTTCGAGACCAGATAAGGCTAATTGAAGGATAGATATTTTCAAACTACATCCGCTTTGGTGCCAAAGTTCCACTGATAGGCAGACGGAAATTTTTAAATTTGTATACCTAGTTTCCCAGGAATCACGTAAACTATCTGACAGGGCATGTTCTATGGTCTGTTCCAAATAAGAATATAGTATGGGGCAAGATAGGGCCTACGATTTGAGCGTTCTGATTGGTCTAGCCGGAAACCAAGTTTACATCAGCGAAAAATTTGTGATATGCGCGCATCATTTAGCTGTCGAACGCCGTAGTAGTAACAACTGGTATTGTTGAAAATGTGAGTCGTTGATTAGCGTCAGTAACGCGTGACTTGCGGAACATAACACTATTTCAAAAATACCGCGCTACGTTTAAATTTCTATTTAATGTGTGTAAAACGGGCTGGCTCCGCAGCGCTATCTACTATACTCTTATTTGGAACCGGGTATAGTCCATTACATAGCATGATTTAAGCTATGTAAGTTTTCGTAATAGTAAAGCCGCAATCACAGCCCGAAATTTGGTGAAATTTGTACCAAATTTCAATGATGTGAACGCAAGTACACATTGCCATATGACAGACTTCACAAATTTTGTCAAATTTCACCAAATTTCGGGCTGTGAATGCGGCTTTAGTATAGTCTCTTACGCTAGTATTTAAAATAAGACTGGCGTTCATTTTCCAAAGTGGCTTCATTATAATCAAAAGTGTAAAATTGCATTTATTCCTGTGATTTAATTTATTTAAACAAATGTGGTTTGTATTTTGAAACACTCGGTATACACGCAGTTCCATATAATATCAGATTTGAATGTCGAACTCTATTCTTGTCTGGAGGCATGAATCTTCAATGTGCAAATTAATATTAAATTTTAGTGCTTAGTTGTCAAGAATACCTGCATATTGCATTAGCTTATGTAATGATTTAATTGACACATGTAAGAGCATATTTAAATTAAATTATGAAGGAAGCTTTCACGACTCACATCAAGAAGCCTTTATTTCATTGAATATTTAATCTGTATCACATTTTGTCTAGTTAATTCTTAGTTTACCCTTAAGTCCAGCGGACTCATTTTAAGGGGTTCGTCTACCTTTTTCTCGAATTCCTAAAATACTCTCGATATTACTTTTTTTCTATTTCACTCTCTTTCCCAGTACTACGGCTGCCCGAAACTCGTACTTTGCCGCATAATAGCTATGAAATGTCATTTTGAAGTTAAAAATACTGTAAACATGGCTCCAGTATTTCTATAATAACTCAAATCAAAACAAAAATTATTCGAAAAAGGAAGGTTAGCTGCAGGCTTCTTGCTTTATAATTTTTCTTGCCATTTATAATGAGCGAAAAAAATCATATCAAATAATGACGAAAAACGTCATTTTAAAATATTTTTTACTACAAATTTCTAGGCCAAAGACAAAAAATTAAAAATAGAGGCATTAAGACATCCTTTGTTAATACAATAAAAACATCATATATTTCAATTATAACTAAAGTAAACGTGGAAGGCGTACACCTATGTAACGCTGTAAAATTTTAGGGTAGACGAACACCTTAACGTATTTAGCTATTATATTCATAATCCTGTGTTATATATTCGATGAAGCTTTTAGAATTCTCTTATTTATGTATTATGTTGTATTTAATGATAAATAAATATTTTTTTCTTTTCATTATTTATAAATAAACAATTTCAAAATTTGTAACGCAGATAGGCCATATTGTGTTTAAGGCCTACAGACGTGTACTTAACAGACGTAAATTTTCTAACACAGTAAATTTTATCGTTGATATTTAGGTCTGTATACTTGTCTAGTTGTTTCATCAGGAACCTTGATCAAAATTCATCGTATAAGAGACGAACTAGCAGAGATGGCCATTTGCATGCATTCCAAGGCTGGATCCAAATAAAAACTACATTTTTAAATTTATTCTTACTTAAGAATAAATCTTTTTGGCACTCTACAATATAGTCTCAAATTCGTCAATATATTAGCATTTCAACCATATACTTAGTTTGAAAAGTGATTCTGAGCAATGGGTCCTGCTAGCATATAATACTCGTATAAATAAAAATGCTAACCTTTGGTGTACTTTGACCTCTGACGATGGTGCATCCTGTATAGGGTCCAAGAAAGTCTTTAAATTGTTTATGGCACTACACTTTCACGTTAAAATAGTCGTTATTAAATTTATATCATTTTCCGAATTAAAAAGTTCAGTTTATAGACATTTCTACATTAAAATATATCAAAATATATACACAAACTTTTTAATTTCACCTTATAAACATTGATACATGCACTACGACAATCCACGGTGAACTAAACCTGCAAACATCGGTTCCTAGCTCAGCGCAAACAAGGCACAGACAGGTTCACTTTACTTCTCTATAAGAATATTGTGCTCAAAATATTATTTGATTTTAGTGGAATAAATCAGTGATACCCAAACTGTTTTTTATGAGTATTGTGTTGCTGTTGACAATATGACTTTAATTTTTACATCCGCCTCTAGTAAATTCGAAAGTAATTTTTTCAAACTTACTAATGGGTCGATTCTGTTCAAATCTGTAAGTGCTACAGATATGTAAAATTATAAATATGAAACAAAATCGCAATGAAATATATAATCATATGAACATTTTTATACTTGTTAACAAACATTGATGTGATTTTGTTCATTATTTAAAGATTTACAAATCTGTAGCATTTACATATTTGAACAGAATCCACCCATAAGTTAAATATGTAGGTATTATAAGTATACGAACAAAATCTATAACCTACATTTTATTAAAAATGTTAAAAATTTAAACAAAACATGAAATAATATGAGTCTGTCAGAATCTCCAGTACGTCTGAGTTAATAATATAATTTTTTGTCCAACACCAAAATAGTTTTAAGAATCTTTTAAGACCAATACAAATACAGGCTGTTTCATAATTTCGAGTACATACGTTAAAGGTATATGTTGTTTGATAAGCTGATTACGAATCAAAAATAATTTTTTTAAATTCGAAAAATTGTGGGTAGTTTACCTGCAGCATTTTTTGTAGTACTGCACTAGATTCGTTTACCTACTAAACACAAACAATCAACATCTTAAATTACATAATACTAGTAAATTTAATTATTTTTAATGAAACAATAATTACTCCACCCAGTGGCGGTGGCAACGAAATTTTTTTTGACTGGGAAAAATGAAAATTAATTTTGCGATTAAAAAATAGTATATTATATACTGAGGGACTAAAGTGCATGATTTAATCCTGAGGGTGAAGTTTATTTCACGAGCCGAAGGTGAGGGAAATAATCACCTGAGGGATTAAAGGTACTTTAGTCCTGTGGTATATACGCTATTTTTTGCACTTCATCCCCAAACGAATGCAAAATAGTTTAAAAGAATACACATTTTGTAATTTTGACAGTAAATTTTATGACAAATATTTATATTGTTACCATAGATACTCTGTAACAAATAGCACGTATTTACTTGATAACGGGATTAATTAATTCAATTCCTTGACAACGGGATTAAATATGAAAAATAATCCCTTGGGATCAAATTAAGAACCTTAGTCTCTAAAAATAAAGACTAAAGAAGAGTTTTAGTCCCGGAAGTGCAAAAAAATTCTTTTTGATTCGTAATCAGCATATCAAACAACATTATATCCTTAACGTATGTACCTGAAGTTATGAAACACCCTGTATAATATCTAGTATTAGATACATATACATATTCTTTGCAACATGTCCATTGGTGTTTCTTCTAATAAATTTTTTAGATCATATTTATAATTGTAATTATATCTTCCTGGTACAAAAATAGGTTCTTAAATGGTAAGTTACTTTACAATTGAACCTTCCTGTAAAATGTATGTATTTTAAGTTCAACTATCGTTACAGGTTTTGAGAACAGATAAGGAACATTCACAAAAATTATTTATTGTGAAATATTATTTCTAACCGCGTTCGAAACCTAAACACAAACCAGGATGTCTTAAAACTAATCAAGTCGATAAGAATAATTCTTTCCTTAATATTAATTGTTTCTATGGTCAGGCTATCGTATTCTGTGGTTGAATTTCTATTGTCCTGTGACATTAGCCAATGCAGTGTTGGTTAGTAAATCTTGTTAATTTAAGTTAATTTTTCCTGGTTTGCGTTTTAGATACAAACATCCGTTGCATTTATCTTTGCTCTGTTTTACAAACAGAAACATACTTTCTTATCTAAATCGTTTTCTAAATATAAATAGGAGAGAGATTGTTATTTTTGCGGAATCTGTTCAAAACGCCCAAAAATTGATTTTTATTTAGCTCCTTAGAAGCTTGTTGCTTTTCCGTGTCGTTATGAACCATAAATAGAAACACCTATAGTTCAACTTTATATAATACAGAATAAGTTACCGGTTACATCCATTATAAACCAGTCTTATGGCAACTTTCCTCAAGAATACTTCGTTCTGATCATTCATAAATTCCAAGTCAGGTGTGAAATTTGCATGGATCTCGTTACCATTCAAAGTTGGGATACAATTAACTTGGCAACCACAAAACTATCGAGTACCGGCTAGTGGTTGTAACAAGGGTTTGCGCGAGAGGGAAGAACAGACTTTGGCTGAATCTTGGCCATTGTCAGGAGGCAATTAAAGTAAATAAAAAAATGTTGTTTCAAGACCTATTGCCATGATTCTAAAACTATTAAAATAAGTACTGATATAGCTCACTTTGTACGGTATTTATCTGGATCAGAACGTTAAGGACTTAAAGTTGTTGTATACCGAAACTAGCAATATCGGACAGTGCCTTCATGAAGTGTAGCTTATTTCAGGTAAAAAAGTTAACAGATTTGGCATTACCGTACCACAGAGGCACATGTATGCATTATAATATTAGTAAGGAAATAAGCTTTACGTTTGAAATGCCTGATAAATATCGTTGCTTTTTTGATACTGCATAACCTCAATTCTTTGATACATTGACTTTAAAATTATATATCATTTTTATAAAACTGACGATTCCCTTTAAACTTTAATTCAATCTTCTTCTATATTCACATATATTGTGTTAGTGTTTCGTTAAAATCTGTCATCTGGTTTAGATACACTATGCTTGCAATGCAAAAAAGGTCAACTTTACAGCTCCATAGTTACCAAACAAAACTGACGATTACCCCAATAATTTATTTTAGAAAATATTAATAACAGATATGATCTGTTAAAGTATATTTTTAATTAAGGAAAAATTTTCTTGACTGATGTTATTTTTAGGAATGGAAAGAAATTACTGGGATGCAGTCAAATTATTTATTATCTCACTCTCTACTAGTTTCGACACCACATGTGTCTTCTTCAGGAGCTAAATTTACAGAACTAAATTAGAACAATTTACGGTAAAAAACATTTTAACTTACATGAGATTAAAGGAATAATATCTTAAGAAACTAGTAGAGAGTGAGATAATAAATAATTTGACTGCATCCCAGTAATTTCTTTATATTTTTAATCATCTAATTTTATACAGAAAACCAATTTATTAGATTGTTTTCCTAAAAAATATTTTAGCAAAGTCTCCTTAGCCATCATCTGTTTTCTTTTGCGCAGCCGAATCTAATAGCCGCTCTGCTGAATTTAATTCAATTCTATGAAGTGATATATCTCAATGCTGGTAACACATCGAACCAGAAAACGATAAAACATGGTCACGTGGTCAAGACACTGGCCATCGGCAGCGAATTATCCCGTTCCGGAGACACCCGAACACACTTCGTCCATTCCCGGAGCTCTCGATGGGGTAATTGTACTAAGATAAATAGTTTTCGGTTAGCAATCTATATCAATTCTTTCTTCATTTCGACGGCTTCATTTGCTTAATCAAAGTGAGACAAGGAGAAGAGATGTGTGGGTTGGGTCTCTCTCTGACTTCGATAGAAAAAAGTACGAAGGAAAACTAAATCGAGTTGCTAAAAGGTGCAGATTGAATTTAACAGACTGGATTTCAATTCAATGTCTATGTAGCTACCTATTCTGTAGTTGGACGAAATGGTCTCCTTATGATTGAACGTAATTAAATTACTGTGGCTAAAATAAGGTACATTTAGTTTATTAAAAGTTATGTTATGTTACATTTCTGTCTGTGCAACGAAAGTTGGCCGGAGGTAATGGCGAGGAAGCTTCTGCTCATCTTCTACAAAGAGCTGAGTCACAGGTCGCCAACTTATTACTCGCCTGAACGAAACTGAGCCAAGAGAAAAACCGAGCTAGACGACTTCTATATACACTATTTCAAGATAGCGCAGCGGTTTCTGCCAAAAAATTTGCTGATAATTTATGACCGCTCGATTAATATTGTATACCAATTTGATTTCAACAACAAGGTTACGATGTGTTGTGCTAGTCCATTTTAAGCTTGTATCCCACGACGGAAATTATCAACTGTAATTACACAAGATCTTTTTATTTCGCCGGATAAATATCTGTTTGTATTGAAACCTTGTTGCCTAGCAATTTGAAATGAAAAATTGTTTAATAATATCACGACATCGTAGGTGGAGTGATCTTATTTTAAAACAATTTTTCGAGACAAATTGCTGTCAGGTGACAAGGTTGAGATGCCAAACAGAAATTTATTCGGAGGAAATACAATGCTCGAGTGCAATTCAATGAGATAATTTGACGACTCCTTTGGTGCTTCTTCACAAATATTTCCAAAATCTAATCAAATTTTAGAAATATGGAGCAAATGACATTTTAGTGTCTTGTTTATTGTTTGGTTGCTAAGAAAAAGGTAAATAATGTTTTCTCACTTGCAAAAAGTTACCTTCCTTTTTATTCGCTGTCAAAGCGATAAAATTGTGTTTTGTTTATGGCTTACTTTATACAGGAATTGAATTAAAGACATTTTATTGCTTTTGTTCTAAGAAACTTTTTAATATCAATAATTTATTTAGCTGCATGTATCCAAACTTATCTATTAAAAAATTTGTTGCCATTACTAACAAAAGTTGCCGAAAATTTCTGTCGTGTGATACAGGTTCTAAAGACTAGCAGCGGGAACGTCTTCAACACTGGAATATTATAAACTAGAAAATTCAAGAAGAGAATATTCTTGACAGGAATCATAAAAATCACGAAATCCCAAGCTAAGGAAAATTCATTCACAAAAAAAACATTACTAGAAAAGACATATCTGGAATCAATTAAACACAGAAACTTTACTTGGCGGCCAAACCTGAAGTTGGCTGCAAGCTGTCAGCTGAACAACGCGTTGTGGCCGTTTAAAAAACGAGTTCTGTTGGACTCAAGAAGGGTTTTGTTAGCATAGATTAGTTTATGTCAAAAAAACGGAGTTGTTTTGGACTCAAGAAGGGTTTTGTTAGCATAGATTAGTTTATATATTAAGCCGGAATTCGATTTTTTCCGCAGTCATTTTTTTCCAGTTTCTAATATTCCTTTACATGCGTTTTCTGCATCAATCAGATTCCAAATTTAAATTTTCTATAAATGCATTTTTTATGTAAGCATTTTCTTGTCTCTGAATTTTCGTTTGTTTTATGATTCCGGGCAAGAATTTTCTTGTAATTGAATTTTCTAGCTCTGAGTTTTTTAGATTTGAGTAGGCACCCATTAGCAGCTATTCGCCAAAGTGTCCTCATCGTAGTCAAATAAAAGTAAAATTTAAAAAAAGTCGAAAAGTATAAGACGCGTACTACGAGTAGTAGCATGCGTTGTTTGTGGTGTAACGTCAGTTGTAACGCTAGCACAACACAGATGAATTGGACCACACATTATCGATTGGAATCAATAGCAGTGGTAATAGTACACATTGCAACCAACAGGTGTTCTATATGAAAGTGCAACAAGAGAAAAAAACCGGAAAAAAATTTAAAAAACAGCGACTTTTTTCAAGCTCCAGTTTTTTCAATGGCAGCGAATGACACCCACCAATACACCGAAGCTCCCCTTCACTCCGCTTCGCCGCGCGCCTGTATGCGGGCCACACGCGGCGCCTGTGTGAGTGCGGGTTGCGTTTTTTTGTCTATTTGTCCACAATAAACCGAGGCATCGCATATATATCATACGCTGCATTGTGGCGCGCGATCAATGGACGATATAATTAGGTTTCGGCTATTTAATTAATTGTCACATTTTATGAACGGCATAAATTTTTAAAATTTTTCACACGCTGTTTTTAAATGCGATGTATCAATATTAATGAGTGGTTTGATTTTTTCGTGTGGACTTGTTGATTCTATCGTTTTTAAATAGATGTGTTGGTGTCATCCACTTGTAGTTTTGTTTACAAATAACCACTTTCAACAAGCATCTCTTCTTTCATAATATTTTACTATAGAGTCGCGCTTCATAAATAAGGGTTTCTAGAATCGTATGAGACATCAAGTTGGCAAGTAGATTTATCATCTGTTTATAGTTTTTACAGTTTTGTAGTTGAACTAATTACAGTAAGCAAACTAAGTTATGGCAGGACGAAAGGATTTTAAAATGGTGACAAAGATTATCATGAAATTTTTTGCAGAAACTGCTTCACTATCTTGAAATAGTGTACGAGTCCACTCTACTATAGGTTCGGGTTCGGACACTTATTTTTTTATTCAATTAAGCCTATTTATGGAAAATTAATTGAGTATAAAAAATAGTTACATAATTTTAAATACAATAACTAATTATCTTGCTTTTAGTTACCTATATTTATTATGAAAAAATCTGACGTGGCCATCACACAACCTTCCGCCATATCTAGACTTTAAACAGAAATGTATACGTACAATCTGGTGCCTATTTAAAATATACAAATAAAAATCTAAAATATTCAAACACAGAAATTAGTATCACCTGGAATCAAAAGATTTATTCACACGAAAACTCTTCTGTGTTGAAGCAATCCTACGTTCAGTTAGGAACTACATTTAATAGCTTAATTATGACTTATATAGCGCTAGTATGCCAACTTGTCACCCGTCTCATCTGTCAATATTTTTTATACAAAAACAAAAATCAACCGAACATGGATTACAAGATTTCAATGTTTTATTTGATAAATTTATTTTTTAAATTTTACTGCAGTTCTTTAATGCTACCAAATAAAGACAATTTTTTTATAACGTGGATTGCAAATAACTTTTCCTCTTATTCTTATTACAAAAAAATACTATATTTATCAAAATTTATAGAAATTTTTTACACTTAATCTTTTCAATCTTCAAAAAATATCACTTCCGGTGAAGATATTTGTACCAAAATCTAATGAGCTCTTCCTATTTGTATACAATTGTAAAATACCAAATATCAAAATTTTTGGGTAATTCGTATTTGAGTTATCCAACAGACGGCATCGGCCCGGACCACACACATACACACACACGCACACACACACACATACATACAGACATCATCGGGAAACTATCAAAAATTAATTGTAAGGACCCTAATTCGTGCTCATCCACTAAAAACTCACTACCCGATTTTTTGCATGATTCCAATACCTTCCTTTACAGGTAAGCGGAAGGTAAAAAAGTTAGTACATAAAAGGGTATATATACATTTTAAAAAAGTACTCAAATCGAAAATTATTTTAAACAAAATAAACGTTTATAGTGACCAATTTAGTTTATTTTACGAATATAATGTCATTTTTGTCAATTATCTTGATATTCGTGATTTGATTATAATTTACCTTATATCTAATAAATTTATCTGGTACTAGTGGTAGAAAAATAGCAAAATATCTTGCATAACCCGTCTCTTATGTTGCGGACATTATTAAAAAATAATATGTAATAAATAAGACTAATTTAAAAAAAGTGTCCGAAGATATAGTTGACGGGGCTCGTATCTAGTAGCCGGCCAGCTCGGTTTCTCTCTTGCCTCTGCTGTGTTTAGGTAAATTATGACTCAACTCTGTGTAGAATATAAACACATTCTTTCACTAATTTACGTCTCCGGCCATCACTGGCTGCACGAGCTGTACTATCACATTATATTTTTTTTATTATTCTATTGACATTTAATAAAAATCTGACGTGGCCATCACACAACCTTCCGCCGTATCTAGACTTTAAACAGAAATGTATACGTACAATCCGGTGCCCATTTAAAATATACAAATAAAAATCTAAAATATACAAACACAGAAATTAGTATCACCTGACTTCATTCACACGAAAACTCTTCTGTGTTGAAGCAATCCTCCGTTCAGTTACTACATTTAATAGCTTACTTATGACTTATATAAGCGCTAGTATGCCAACTTGTCACACGTCTTATCTGTCAATATTTTTTTATGGAGAAACAAAAATCAACCGAACATGGATTACAAGATTTTAACGTTTTATTTGATAAATTTATTTTTTAAATTTTACTGCAGTTCTTTGATGCTACCAGATAAAGACAATTTTTTTATAACGTAAGTTGCAAATAACTTTTCATCTTATTCTTATTACAAATAAATACTATATTTTTCCAAATTTATATACAATTTTGACAATTAACCTTTTCAATCTTCAAAAAATATCACTTCCGATGAAGATATTTGTACCAAAATCTACGGAGCTCTTCCAATTTATATACAAATGTTAAATAAAAAATATCAAAATTCTCGGGTAATTCGTATTTGAGTTATGCGACTAACACCCGGCCTTGACCACACACACACACACACATACACACAGACATCATCGTGAAACTATCAAAAATGAGTTGTAAGGACCCTAATTCGTGCTCATCCACTAAAAATTCACCACCCGATTTTTTGCATGATTCCAATACCTTCCTTTACAGGTAAGCGGAAGGTAAAAATGAAAAGTACCTTTTACCAAACTAAACATAACAAGCTTCAGAAGAAACTATAAGTTCAAATAAGTACCTACCCATACAACACATCGATCGTATTAACGTCTGTAAGACGTACATCTTGCTACTGTCTTATAGACGTCATAAGGAGACTAGTATTGGTCGAATTTTAGACGTCTTATGCGGTAGTCTTTAAGTCGTCATTATGTTGTCCAGTTTTAAATTTGCCGCTTACAATATACAGGAGTCCTATATTTGTCTCAAAATTAATCTTGGTTATGACATGCAGGAATCCTATATTGATCAAAATTAAGTCGTGTATTGGTTATAATATTATTAAAAAAGACGGCATTTGTAACATCTTTTAAACATCCAGAATGGAGGACATAAGACACGTATGTGACGTCTTTGTAATTACATTTGGATCAAACGTTTTAAAGACTTGGACGTAATAAAGACGTTTTAACGACATATTTGTGTTGTATGGGTAGTTATTATACAAATTTCCGTTTTCGACATTTTTTGATATTCAGGTGGTTCTCTATTAGTACTTTTAAAATCAAATCGTCATCTCTAATAATGTAATTGTCTTATTATTTTCCGGGATACAATTTTCTATGCGTCTGTAAGACGTAAATTACCATAGTTCAATTTTTCAATAAACCTTTTAATTCCACAGCTTACAATGATTAAGCCTCACTTGGGTACAATTCATCAAATTAAAGCCTTAAATTGCATTTCCACTACTACGTCGAAAAAGTGATAAAAAATTCCACATCGTCTGAGGCGAGCGTTTAATTCCTCCGCAACGTACGTCGTAACTTGGTTCGTTTTCCAAGCGGCCGCTCTTTCGCTAATTTCATTTAATTTTACTTAATTCTTCTACGCGCGCCGCTTTACAAGAGCTGTGATATTTTAATTACAATTCCACGTATTTAAATATACTTATTTCAAAGTAATAACATTATATTTACTTGAATAAAAGAGCAAATTTACACGGCTGATATTAAATATACTCGCTTTGCCTCTGGCGCGCTGTGCTAGCGAGGGGTGGGGATCAAGCAACGATTATCATAATTAACACGTTTAAAATAAATATGCACTTACAAGAATACATAATAAAGAACTATCCAGGACAGTACGCGAAATAAGAGGACTGGACTCAGGAATTTCAAATTGGTAATAGTTATTTGTGTATTAAGAGCGTAAAGTGACTCTTTGTTACTCGCGCACGGTAATTGCAGCGCGAGCCGAAGACGAGAGATGCAATAGTGCGAGAGAAACAATTTCCGCTCAAAAAGGCACTTTTTTCAAAAATTCATAACTTCGCGCCAAAATCATCGTAGGTACTTGAAATTTTGCGGACCTTTGAAAGAAAAAGTCTGATCTTTATTACCCTGTTGGCCAATAAAGCCCACGATTTTTTTGCACTGTGTATGAGCTGCCAACTTGGATCTTTTTGGACATTAGGTACATTTTTTTTTTTAGGGTGCGGGACAGGGTGGAGTGGATTTTTGTCACATTGGCTATCATCACATTAAAGATAAGACTTCAACGTTTTCAGAACTCGAAGATTCATCCAATTTCGTCGAAATTCAACCGAGATATCGCATTTTGAAATTTTGCCATTTTCGAGTGGTGCGTTTTTTTTCCTCGAGTGTATATTCTTGAAATACTCAATAGTTTATTTTATATTTATATTTGGTCAGTTTTTATCTAGCTTTGTAGATTTTTTTACAAAAATC
This sequence comes from Agonum fuliginosum, assembly GCA_947534325.1. Classification (NCBI taxonomy): domain Eukaryota; kingdom Metazoa; phylum Arthropoda; class Insecta; order Coleoptera; family Carabidae; genus Agonum; species Agonum fuliginosum. The sequence goes on from OX384037.1 coordinate 1,083,793, forward strand.
GTAATAATAATTGCAGCCTTAGGAACAAAGCAAGAAATCGATGAGTAATTAAAACAGAACTAATTAATATACGTTAAGGCTGAACTTCAAGGGTCTAGAAATAGTGGTATCATTTATTCGGAATTCTGGGCTTATTTTTAAAGATATTTAAAAAAATTTTGAAGTACTGTAAAGATAAGGGATGGTTCTAAACCCGTCTTAAAGTATTAATAAAAATATCAATTGTTTAAACAATTTATATTTTTATTAAAACTTTATGTAAAATTCGAGTAAAATTTCAGATTTTTAATTTGAGCAATATAGCCAGAATCGTAAATTCTGGTTCTATTGCAGCAATATTGCAGTCAACAAGTGTAGCGCCTAAGATTCTTTTACCCGATAGTCAGTAGTATAATGAAGCTTATTATTATTTGACTCTCTTATACTCTGAAAGAAACCAGGATTCAGGTTAAAATAATTTGGAATGACTTAGATTTCCTGCGAAACAAAATTACAGACGCTAGTCGAAAAAAAATTAACAACCCTTATGTTCTCATAATCCAGTCCCTTTCGTAAAACATTTTATAAATATATTAATTACCTGATTAAGTGTAACTCTCCTATAGCCCTTAAAAAAATTCACAGCACTTAAAAAAAACTAATCAGTCTTAAACCTATTGCACATTCCTTTTCAGACACCACCACCGTCACCAGCTAAAGCCAACTAACCCTCTGAACTTAAGAAACAATCCACCATCATCTCAAGACGCGTGCCCGGGGTAACGTATGTCATATGTCTTACCCCCACTTTTTAACGGTTTCTTACAAAGCTGAGTTAAGACGCTGGGGTGCGATACAGGCTGGTGAGCAACGTCGCACTCCGCTGAATAACATACATGGGGCACGTGCTATGCTTGCCACGGGTTTGGCACGAGCGAGGATGAGGAGAAAGGTAACGAACTTTTTTTATAAAGACTAGCGTACTGTAATGTATTCGCTAGTCATTTATTGTTAGCGTGCGGATCAAATGCAGGTATGCGATTAAATTTTATTCATTTTTACTAATAATTTGTTTATGTAAATCTCAAAATAAACTACATTTTGTTAACAATGCACAAGAATATCATATAAAATGAACAAAATAATGTATAACTTCTGGAATATGACTTTTTACATACCTATCTTTAAAATAAATGTAAATGACCAAATAATTTTTCAAAAGAGCGGCATGCATTACTTGAGTCATTGTTTACATATTCCGCAACGTAACATAAATTTCTGTAGGTGGTATGAAATTTGAGTAAATATAAATTATATATACCAGATTTTAAAATTAAATAACATGAAATTTTGGGTTAAAAGGTATATATGCAGTTATAATAAATATATGCAAAATTATTAAAATATGTAAAAAATATTGATATATGCAACATATATGCATAATATACCATATTTTGATCTATTTTTGTATGAAATGCAAACATTTGTAAAAAAAAATACTAATATGCACAATAATACAATATATGCAAATGCATATAATCCGCACTCTATTATTAGTAATTTTGAGTGAATATAAATTATATATACCAGATTTTAAAATTAAATAACATGAAATTTTGGGTTAAAAGGTATATATGCAGTTATAATAAATATATGCAAAATTATTAAAATATGTAAAAAATATTGATATATGCAACATATATGCATAATATACCATATTTTGATCTATTTTTGTATGAAATGCAAACATTTGTAAAAAATACTAATATGCACAATAATACAATATATGCAAATGCATATAATCCGCACTCTATTTATTATTAGTATACATTTAAAAGTAAACATGTTTGAATAAACTTTGTAAAAAATAAGTTATGTACCTCAATATATTTTAGTTAACTGATTTTCTATCTACACAAAATTTAGATGATGCAGTTATAGTAGCCAAATTATTATACAGGACTAACGTTCAGATGATATTTCTTATATTCTAGTTCTAGTGTAATGATAAATACTCGCCTGCGGCTCAGTGCCGCTTTCTTTTGAGTAATTATTAACATTAACGGTCGATGAATAAAACATCTATTGATAATTTCATTTATTGCTAAAATACTAGCCAATGTTTTTAAAATTAAAAATATGTTTTGCTTATATTATATTTCAATATATCAATAAAAATATTTTATGTTAACACGTTCTTATTTTTGTAGGTAAATAAATATCAAATCATAAAAGCTTTTGTTACAAATCGAATGTATGTTTATATTTTTTGTTATGTATATTTATAATATTTTATTTATAATAATAAATATTATTATTTTTGTTGTTGTATTATTTATTGCATTTGTGTCATAGGAATTACATCTGTTCATAATTTTATTGTTGATTTTTTCTGATTTACAAAATTCTAAATGTTATTGTTTGCAAATAATTTTCCATATGAATAGTAATTAATTTTTGAAATATATTATTTAAATTTATATACAAACCATTTCCAAGAATATGTAATGTTATACATTCTGCATAAGTTAAATATAAAATTATAATTATTATTTGTCTGGCGGTATAGAAAAAATTTGATTAATCCCTAAAATTTTGAATATTCAATAATAAATTGACAGACACGATCTCTATGACAACTGGTTATTCAACCGTTCCCAAAACAACATAAGAATTTTTAATATCCTGTCAGATAATCGATTGAATAAATAAACTAAACGTGGCAAAATAAATTTATTCGCAAAATTGAAGAAAAATATGAAAAATAAAAAATAATTCCCCAATTTAAACAACGAACTATAAAACAATGAAAATAAACAAAACAGTTGAACCGAGACAAAATAAACATTTTTCATGGCAGTTCCTCCAAAATAAAACAATAAAAACACGGGAACTAATCAGTAGCGAGCGGAATAAACAAACATTATTACCTGCCACTATTAACATCTCATTAAAATAACATCGCCGCCCGCACCCCTTCGCGTTTCAACCATCCCATGCCCAACACCATGGTGGCTAATTATAACATAACCATATGTTCAATAATATCTCAAAGAAAGCATGAACAAAACTAGGTAAAGTTTGTACAAAAATATATCGTTATAGCTTTGACTTACTAAGCTTGCGGAATGCCGCACACAGCAGGGAGTAGCACTACCTGGCGCGAGGGGTAGGATTAGCAAAATTTGAAATACACTAGGATTTTTCATTTCAATTCATAGACATTTTAAAATTTCTATTAGTAATGAATTCCGAAAATCAAATAAGGGATTTGAAAAAACCAGATTAGTGAGAACATATCTTGAGTGAATTAAGATTTTTATATTAAATATAATTGGAAAATATTTAATAAGTACTTCTTCTTTCAACGCCATAAATCAAACTTAAATCCGCTTAAATGTTTAACAATAGGCCTGCTGTGAGGGCCATAACGATATACCTTTGGACAAACTATACCACGAATTTTTTTTTTTCAAATTTTTACAACTTATTTGCATAAGGTGCCCTTATCTTTGTCTTAGGAATTTATAGTTACAATAACATAAAGGGTGTCAAATTAAGAGTGTCCTAAATTTAAAGTGCAATTATTAAAAATCTGATGTGGCCAGCACAAGACCTTCCGCCATACTCTACTCTTTTTACTGTACTATACAAATCAAGATACAAATATTTTTGTAATTTTTTTTAAGTACACCACTGGATTCCTCATATCAAACTACATATAAATGCATATTTTCTTTTAAAAATTCTGTCGGGTACAATTTTAAATGCACTTTGAAATTTTCTTAAAATGTCGAAAATTTTCGAAATTTTCGATTCGCTCAAAATTTGGTTATACCCTATTTTGGACCCGAGGAATCCAATGGTGCCACTAATAAAAAATTTCGGCTAATACTTTTCGAGATAAATTTTGCAGGTAAAAGACGGGAGTAGCCAGGACCGTAATTTTTACACTATTGGATTCCTCACATCGAATTACATATGAATCCAAATTGTCGTGAAAAAATTCCAAGGAGTATAATTTTTATGACGGGTTTTCGAAAATGGTCAAAAACGAAGGCCTACCCCTTGAAGAAATTTTGGCCAAAATAACTTTTTCTCCCAGAATTGGCTGAAAATTTGGATTTATACTAATTCGACCCCAAGGATTTCAAATCTGTAGTCGAAAATTTTTTTCGACCAATATTTTTCGACATAGTTTTTTTTAGTCGAAAACTGATCGAAATGGAAAATTTATTTTTTCATCATTGGATTTCTCGGGTCAAATTATGTAGGAATCCAAATTTTCACGAAAAAATTCTAAGGGGTACAATTTTTATTGAGGTATTTAAATAATGATACGAAATACTACTTTCATTAGTTAATTACTTTTTTACATGTATCATTCAGTGGATATTCTTTAAAAAAAATTCTGCTACTGTTTCTATTGCACCTTTAAAACCATATCTAAGACGTTAACTTACGTTCTAAACCGTCACAACAGAACATAAGACCCGATAAAACCATATGCTCCCTCAAGACATTTGATTCCCAAACTCCTAAACTTCCCACTGTCCAACGCTAGCGTTTTCGCTAACAAACGTACACAGTAAGTAAGATTACCGCAGGTAATGAGTGCTACGGAATACAGGTAAGAGATCTTAAGACGTTGCACTTCTTGGAGGGAGGTCCATGGCGCGTGACACACCGGAAGTCAGACAATATCGCAGCGGAGTGGAACGGAAGTGTGTCTGAGGTGAGTATAGAGACCATACGGTAGGGTTGCAATGTGTAAGACTATGAATTTTAAATGTACTCGCAAGATATCAAAAAGGTAGTATTGTTTATGGTAAGAGATGTAACGGTATGTACTTGATACATATTATTTTGAAGATAAAAAATCTGATGCGGCCAGCACAAGACCTCTCGCCATATCCTACTCTTTTTACTAGTATACAAATATATTTTAGTCATTTAGTTAACGGTAGAGGAAGATATAAATAATGATGTGTCACTATTGGGACTGTCATTGTCATAATAAATTAAAATCGAAGTAACAAATGTTAACATTATTGTTCATGGACAACAATATATTGAAGTTTCCTAGTCTAAATTATAAATAATTATAGCAATTAATATAACAAGAATATTATGTGATTTATAATACCGAGGATGTTGTTAAGCGACGAGGTGAAACGAGTCTCCAAGGGGGGCCTAAATCGCATATATTCGTGTTATATTCAAAGCTTAATGGTATCATCAACGACAGCGATGTTAAAACAAATCAACAATTTTATCTGTAAAAATTATTTGACAGTTTGCATATTATGGAAGGTTTTGATGTTATAATGGTTGTATCTAACATATTAAGTTCGAAACTAATGAATTATAAGTATCTAAGATATTATGAGTAGGTAACTAATGTATTATGTTGCATATTAAAAAGTAATAACAGTTGATGATACGGTTAATTAATAAATTCGTTAATAATAATTGTAGATAATAATAATATAATCTTTCATTTGAAATAAAAAATATTGCGAAATAGTTATTTAACTATCTAGTGTGTTAATGAGGGCGATTAATAATTGATACATTTTGACGCGTGAGAGAAGCGAACGCGTTAATTGTTGAGATTATTAATCGCATATTAACACATGAGTTAGTTACAATATTTTTCCGTTGATCATACCTTTTTAATTTGGAGGAAATCTAATTTTTGTCCATAACTAATATATTAGGTTAGTAACGTTTGAAACTGCTGAGCACAATGTTGCCTGAATATTATTTAGCTAGAACTGTCAAAATCATTTCGTTTAATTTTGTTTATTATTTTTCTACAACTTAACACTAGTTAATATGTTATATTACAAGGGCCTGAACGCGCATTCAAAAAAATCATTGATCAATAAAAATCATTCATTAATAGAGGTCATTCGTGTATGATTTGTTTGCATTAATAATAGGTACTCATTACTAAACGATCAAAGAAAAAATTAATTATTTATCAAAATATTTGGGAAAAGTACTACTTTCGGTTTGGGGATTGCTTCCAAAACATAACTGAGTTCTTAAGATTTGTATTAAGACGTTATATATAAAATTTGGTTGTTAAATATTTGTAACTTTTTGAGTTATAAAACCCAGAAAAAATGTTCCATCCTAAAACGAGCTTATCCACTAAATACTCACACTTAAAAATTTTACCCATCACAACACCTCCCTTATAGTAAATGAGCCGAGAGGTAAAACATCTTGGAATTATTTTCCCGCTCGTTCACAAAATTAATTATCCTCCTCAAGAAAAACAAATGGAACGCCTCCACAATTAGTGTATTTACGACTGAGAGAAATGATCTTCCTTCTGTTAAGGAAGTTGTAAAGTGAAGAAATCAGCGGGCAGTTAACTCCGCATCACAGATGTCTGACGGCTCAGCAACGTCCCTCCAAATGCCATCTCGACAACGAACCTTTAATTTGTCAAAATTGCCCAAAACGTCTTGAGTTTGCAATTAAATTCGCTACAGGAAGACAGTTCGCTAGTTAGACTATTATAGTTTTTGTTTAGAAGTGGAGTTTGAATTGTGTAGGAGAAAATTGGATTTTTGGCCGTTGCAAATAATTAAGAAGAATTGATAACCGTTATTTTAAAAGACTCACTATTGCAATGTAAATGTAAAAATTTAAAAAGATATTCCAAACGAAATTAAAGTACAAACCTTGATGGTTCTCAAAACATTTTTCCATTTTTTAAAAAAATCTGCTGTGGCCAGCACACGACCTCTCGCCTATTTCTGCTTATTCTACTAATCTAATAAATTGTTTTACTTACATTTTAATAATTTAATGTTCATGTAATATGTAAACGATAATGTAAACCAAGATGTCAACTGTACTGCACTGACGTGCATTCGCTGAGTATTCGAGGCGACTATATCAAGTTTATCAAGTTATAGAAATGTACGAATAGGTTATGCTATACATGTTTGCACAAGAATTCTTTGAGGATTCTTCCATGCTCGTGAGAAAAGAATCGTAAGACTTGCCTATCAAATAGAGGCGCTGCTAAATTGAATCTCTAATGAATCTTGGAAAAGATGAATTTCTAATTCATTGATTGCTTCGAAATAGATAAATTTTTTCCTGGATTCAGAACACCATTAATTAATAATTTTACTTAGGTTTGACAACATGATAATTTCTAGCAGTCAGAATGTGTAATAGATCCAGGTGTCTCTGGCTGTATCAGACCATACTATACAGGGTGAGTCATCGAAATGCCCGTCGTCGATATCTCCCTTGTCGTTAAAAATACAGCATAAATTTATTAACAGAATTTTTCGTCTTTTCAAGGAGCATAACTTAAAATTATTTTCACATATACAAGGTGTTGCATAACGACTTGGCAATACTTGTTCGTCTTTTTTTAAATGAAACACCCTATATATTTTTATATATTTTGAATTGTATTTTATTTACCTATACGAAAATATAAGTTTCATTTTAGTTTTCCGCGGCGTTGCCAAGTTATTCAATTTTTTCTCTAAAAAAAGCCGAATACACGTATTGTTTTATAAAGGCGTACTGAAGTTATTTTAATAGTAAAAATTAAGAATTTTTTTTTCTGTACAGCTGTAACTATACTCTTTGTTCTGACATAACTTTTTTTAAATGTTATTATACAGGCTGTTCAATACAGAGAATCAAATTTACTCAATTTCAAATGGCTATAACTCGTCATTTTCAAATGGACCACCCTATATTTTATTATTCTGTTGTGTGTATTTTTGCATCTTCTTATGTTATAAAGAGTGTCCTATGTCTAAAATCATTAATTTCGAAATTAATTAAATTAATGTTTTAAGGCATTGGACACCCTTTATAACATAAGAAGATGCAAAAATACACACAACAGAATAATAAAATATAGGGTGTTCCATTTGAAAAATACGAGTTATAGCCATTTGAAATTGAGTAAATTTGATTCTCTGTATTGAACACCCTGTATAATAACATTTAAAAAAAGTTATGTCAGAACAAAGAGTATAGTTACAGCTGTACAGAAAAAAACATTCTTAATTTTTACTATTAAAATAACTTCAGTACGCCTTTATAAAACAATACGTGTATTCGGCTTTTTTTAGAGAAAAAATTGAATAACTTGGCAACGCCGCGGAAAACTAAAATGAAACTTATATTTTCGTATAGGTAAATAAAATACAATTCAAAATATATAAAAATATATAGGGTGTTTCATTTAAAAAAAGACGAACAATTATTGCCAAGTCGTTATGCAACACCCTGTATATGTGAAAATAATTTTAAGTTATGCTCCTTGAATAGACGAAAAATTCTGTTAATAAATTTATGCTGTATTTTTAACGACAAGGGAGATATCGACGACGGGCATTTCGATGACTCACCCTGTATATAGACATTGATTTAAATGTAAAAATCCATTTTAATAGTATCTAAAATTGTAATTTATATATCTAAGCAGCTATGTTCTATAATTTACCTTTAGTTCGAAAATATTATGACAAAACGTGTTTGAAAATGCTTTATTTTCTACGAGGGAGATCGTCGTTACAAATAAATAATTTCACAATATATGAACACAGTCTCGTAGTGCATCTTGTCATCTTCATTATTCAGTTTATAAAACATGTCGATTTTTACTCAGTTCTCCTAAAATTAAACTAACCTATATCTACATTGACAGCTCTTTTGAAACACTTTTCATTTTTGCCCAACAATATTTACCTGTTACTTTATATTGTAATAATAATCTTACATGTTCTTTATATTTTACATATATTTCGCACAAATTATTACATTTCAAAAATACTATTCAGTGACAGCAAGTGACAGAATGAATTTGTACAACTAGTCAAGCAACTAGTGACCAGCAGAGACACCTAGGAACACCTATGAACTAATACAACTTCAGACCGGGGATGACAATGTAAAACGTGGCCAGTCGGTAAACCTAATAATTCTTTTACCGTGATTCAGAAGCATGAAAGAATTCACAAAGAATCTATGTGTCTATCAAAGGTTCAGAGGTTCAGACCATTTATAAGATCTACCTGTCATGTTTCAATGTACCTGGACAAAACGTTAAATAAATTTTCTACTCTGCTACAATCATATGTGGCATAGAGACCCACATTCATAGTACACATTCTTATAGACACAAAGTAACATAAATTGAAAATCATTCTAATTCGCTCGGCGGTGTAATTTTTCAATATTTCCGTTTGTGATTACGGCATATCCGTGATTATGATCGTATCAGCATTCTTTAGTCTTGCAACCCTCTGCCCGATGAATACACACAAACACACGCACACGCACCCCGTGCTTAGGCTCTGTGGTTCGATAAAGATGTCGTTAAGAGATTTGAACCTGTGCATTATTTATTCTTAGCTTTTTTGTAGATATTTAAATGCGTAGGTGGTTAACGGATTGTGTGTTTTGTGAGATATTAGGGTCTTATCTTTTAGGGCGGAGAAGGTTTTCAACAGCAATATTTTTGTCATTTCTCATAATAAAACAAATAACTTAATAAGTTACTAAGTACGGAGAAAAGAAACTTAATTTTATTTTTAAAAATTTGCGATCTACTTGAGATAAAGTGTGATTTTCTAGGCTATCCATCATTCAAAATATTGCAATGAGAATGGGTAATTCGTACAGAGGCGGATTTAGAGGGAAGGGCACAGGAGTCCGGGCCCACCCCGAAATAAATCTGGATGATTATTTTTACCTCTCGCCTCATATTTTTAAGAGAGGTATTGTAATGTGTCCAAATTTCAGAGTCTCTAGAATACGAATTTACTATTTTCACGATGATGTCTGTGTTTGTGTGCGTATGGACGTATAAAACCGTTGATCATATTTTACATTTCAGGTTTTAATAAGGATCTTAACATCGGGTAAGATTTTGATAGAAATCCGCAATCCGGAGTTAGTATTTTTGAAACTTGATATAGATTTCCTTAAATAAATTGGTACATTATTTATTTATAACAATTTTTGCAATTAAAAATAAAAGAAAATATAATTATCTATGGGTAGGTACAGTTAATTAAATTTAAAAATTCACAATTTGTCCAATCTGGTAGTATTTAACAATAAAATAAAATACAATTAATATTCTACTTCTTTAAATTTCTGTTTCTTGTTGTCCATGATCATATGCAATTTGTTTCTACACAAAATTGAAATTATTATGAGTGACAGTACAGTTGACTTCTTTTGCTTGCATTTTGGTTTATATTAGGTATCGTTTACATATTACATGAACATGAAACTATCAAATTGTAACTAATGTAAGTAAAATTATTTATTAGATTAGTAGAATACGCAGAATTAGGAGAGAGGTCGTGTGCTGGGCATAGCAGATTTTTACCTCTCGCCTCATTCTATAAGAGAGGTATTAGTTAATATTAGTACCGTGATACAAATTGTTTTATTTTGATAGACATTTCTCAGAATTTGACAGATGAAAATGATTAATTTGTATTAGGTACATCGTCAAATTTTATTTGAACGTAGTATAAAGTATGTTTTATTTGAAATATAAGGTCTATATTCCGTTCTTTCCGTGGTATGTTTACTATTTACAAACCTTTCACAATAAATATAAATATATCCGCCATATTGATATGCTCTAGTAGCACACCCATAAAATCAAAGTATGCTCTATAATTCTCTGTACTTTAAGTAAAAGAGCATGCCTAAAATCAATGATTGAATTCCCCAGCTACTGAAATATAAGTGTCCCAACTACAAGCTGGGTAAACGTCAAGCATTGGCACTGGCAGGCAAGTTCACCCCTAGAACAGGGCTCTATCCGTCAGGTGATGTGACACACATTAGTTGATCAATCATGACTTTGGTCAACCACAATCAAGTAGCATTAACAGTGTTTGTGGTCACAGGTACACGCGCACACACACACCGAGAGCCGGAGATGTCTGCACTGATGGACTCGCTTTGCTGCTTTTTAATTAAAAATTCAAACTTTACGCTGGTCGTCCGCTGCTGGTCTTGTGTAATAGAACAGTTAGGTTTAGATCAGTGATTGATTGATTGACGATTGACGAGAATTTTACTTCATTTGATGGTGCGCGAATTAAGCGGAGACAATATAGAGGCGGAACAAAGGCGGAACAGGATGGGAAAATAACTGGTTTGAGGGAAATTAATTGCCATCTTTTGCAGAAACGTTCAGGTATTCAATACCGTTGATGGCCACTTATGATTTTTTTAATTACCTGTCTTTTTTTCAAATATGTTTTATTAAAGATTAACTAAAAGGTAACAAAGTTCGAGATTCATCCGAGAAGTTCATAGCAATTTCTAGTATAATGTAAATCATAAATTCTCATCCGAGTTCCGTTCGATTTCCATGCTTTTTCTAGTACAGAAATATACGCCTGGCTCTATTTTTTTATTCCAGATTCGTACTAGATTTGTCTACGCATGCTCAAGTCAGTTTTCAGTTAGTTTTACCAAGCTTTTCAAAGCTTTGGCTCGGAAAAAATAGAAGATTTCCAATTGAATATGAATAGTTCGGAACACCAACGAATCTCGGATGGAAATTGAACTTAGCCTTTATACCCGTTTTTTGTAATGGTACTATAGTTATTTGTATCACAAGGTCAGAAACTGACCTTTTGCAAGAGCGAGTATTTTTGACACGCCGAGCCACAGGCGAGGCTTGCAAATTACGAGCACTAGCATAACAGTTTCTGGACGTGTAATACACAATATTTTATGTGCCGATTTCATTACAAAAATATAAAATGAATTTAATTAATTTGTATTTTATTATACATAACCTAAAAAATTGTGCTCTGAATACTTGCATTTGAGCTTAAAATATATTTATTTCAGTTTCTATTAACGATTTACGTCTAAAATTTGTCAAAATCTTGTTAATTCTTGTATAAAAAATATTCAACGCATAAAATTAACATCTGCTTGACAACTGTAGTAATGTCAAGGTGCCAACCTATAACTTCCGGTTGTTTGCCGGCCTAGGCTGGCAACAAAGAGTTTCTGGCGGATTTTGAGATATGGAAAACTAGCGATGCCGACCGGAGGCATATAAAAATATTTTAATTTGTTATTATTATAAAATACTTATAAACACCAATTTTGAATATTTTTATTACACAAAGTTAATATGCAAGAAACACAATGCCGCAAATTGCAGTTTGGTTTGTTTACATCTTGAGATATAATATGAACCATCAAATTTAGAAATCACTGGAAAAGAAAAAACTGATGTAACTCAAACACAAATAGTAGTTTGGTCACTAGATTCTAGTAGATTACGTTGATATTATAGTTGATTTGTAATACTTTTACCAACGTTTCATGTCAGATAAGCGCCACCAGGTAGAAAATTCTTCGAAGAATCGTATAGTCTAATAAGAGCTCAAAAGTTGACATTAAAATTATTTTGTGGTTGTGGTTCCCTTTCTGCTATAAAATAAATGTGACCTTTATTATTCTATTTTAGAGTGTAGATTTGTAAAAAGAAATCCTAGTTACCTAGCTGAGAACTGGATTTGAATATCCCATAGTAACATTAGCATGCGTAGCTTAAAATATATGGATCACTGTGCGAAAAGAAAATAATAAGACAGGAGTGTTCTGTTATTATCATTTCGAACTTCTAAGCTAGGCATGCTTTGGGATTTCCAAATCTAGTGTTTAGCTCGGTACCTGTAAGAAACCTTCAAACCTTGTAAAAGGAAACCACAAGCATAAAATAATTTCAACGTCAACTTTTGAGCTCTGTTTACCCACTTTTGGATACCCGTTGCTCAGTTTTAAATATCAGTAGTAGTGTAAAAGCCTCATATCTTTCCCTCTATTTACACAATATAGCATTAACAACACCAACGTGCGCTAGTCCTCAATCCTCTTTATCTCCGCTCGAATCTTGCGCGGACTACAACATTACCGTGATGAATATAGGAAATGTAAATGTTCCTTAATTTCTTGAGGTTTTTCCGTGCATTTGTCGCCTCGCACGAGCGCGGAAGACACGCGAACAGAAAAAGGACATAGGAAGGATAGAGCTCATGTCATGCTGCCGTGACTAGCGTGAATAGCGCGATAGCGATGGCCAGCGGCGGCGAAAGAGAAGATTAATAGTATAATGTGCAACTAGGGACGAAAGTGACGTTTTCCCGACGAGTGCGGAGTTGGCAACACGAGCGAAGCGAGGGCTGCCACCGAAGACTTTTGTCTGAGATGCACACGATATTTTTTTCAATACCGAAAAGCAATTAGAAGTTGAAGAAAGGGATGAACCGGATAATGATAACCTTGGAAAAATATATAATAATTCCATAAAATAAATACTAATCTAAAATCAAGTGGATTCCCTCATAAAGCGGAAGAAAAGTACGTTTCCTCTCTAGGAAGGAAAAAATCTAGTTGCTACCCGCATAAAGTGGGAAGAAAAGTAGAGTTCGCCCAAAATAGGAAAGGACTTGCGCATAAACCAATTTTCGTTTGGGCGAGTCCAAGTCGAAAATGGAGGAGTATTACGAAGTAGTATAGAACATTAGAACATATATGAAATTTAAGGTTATGTTTTTGACGTTTATATTTTGTATGTTTATGAAATAGAGAAAGAACCAGAATTAAATTCTCCCAAATATGGGTATGACATGCACATCATGTTTTGCAGTTAATATTTTTAGGTTGGATAGTACATGCGCAGTAGCGGCCATGTGTCCTTTCCTATTTTGGGCGGACTCTACTGACCGGTAAGAAATACCTCACTTTTATCTCAAGAGACGAAAAGTGGCGTTTTCGGTGCATGTATTGAAAAAATATTTGAATCCTTATCTGGACAAGATGAGTGCTACATAATGTACACTTATATTAGAAAAATAAAAATATAGTAAAATTCAAATAGCTAGGACCCTGGACTGCGCGAGAAGACAGAGCTTGTCATGTACTGTCCGTTTTACAAAAGCGGAGCTAGCGAGTATATGCTGCGCTGCACTTCACTTAATTTTCAAAGAAAACTAAAATATAACTCAATCACAATCAATTACAAAATTCACAGGGTTACACGAAGCAAAACACTACGAATGCCAACATGAGAATAACAGATATTGAAGCTGATGTTCTGTAGAACAGACAGTAGCGTAGTTTCCTCTTGTTTATCATCTATGCTTCTCTCTCTAAGACGAGAATTCGTACTTCGCGCAGGGTTCTAGCTATTTGAATTTTACTCTAGTAGAGTATGGCAAGAGGTCATGTGATGGCCGCATTAGATTTTTTCAGGGAAGAGCATGAAATAAAATAAGCTAAAAAGTATTCTAGTGTAAGACAAAATATTTTGATTTGACGGACGGCACTGGCCTCTGTCCTGTCCCTGACGTAAAGAGCACAGAGTTCAGGGAAACCTTGCATTAAATATTCACTATATCTGATAAGACAGGCCTATAAAACACTAGGCTGTGTTTAGGCCGGACAGTGGACAACACACACGTATTCTTATTCCTCCGCCCCACCGTGGCATGTAATGGCTACAGGTGATCGTATCGCACATATGCCTACCAACTAAACCATATTTTATACATTAAGATACTTGCTGCACGCGGGCTGGCCACGCAAGGAACGTCAAATTCAAATTCAATCACTTGAGCAAGAGCAATTCATAGAAATTATTAAGGAATGCAACCAAATCGTCGGCTGAGTATTGGTTTGTGTCCTTAAATGTTAGGTTCGAGATAATATGACTTGAAAGTTCTAATGAAATAATTTTTTTACTTGTTAGTTTATCTGTAAATATGGAAGTAATTTAATAATCGGTATAATAAAAACTATGTAAAAAGTGTAAATTTAATTATTGTAATTTCCTTGCTTTTATTATGATACTGTAATACAACAATGGACATGGTACGACAAAAAATTTAAGTTTTTCAAAATACAACAACATAAAGGACAACGAACTATGACGCTATTATTTCTTAAATAGTGTCATATTTGCCGACATGGACCAGTGAACTTACGTCAGAATAAGCAGAACATTTATACACAAATGTAGAATATTAATAAATTGTACATTATTTTTTTGTTAAATACTTACTACCAGCTAATTGTATTTCAAATTAACTGTACCCATAGATAATTATATTTTCTTTTATTTTTAATTACAAAAATTGTCATCTCGAAAATTTAAAAAATGGACATGAAACAAACCAATACTCAGCCGATGAAATATTGAGTATAAAAAGTGTAGCAGTTTCTGCTTTATTCAACACATATCAATATGCTAGATGATTTTTACCTCCCGCCTCAGATTCAATAAGGGGTAAAAATTTTCGGGTGTGAATTTTTAGTGAATAAGCACGTTTTAGGATCCATAGAATATGAATACAGTATTTTAGAGATCATGTCTGTGCGTCTGTATACGTGTTATTCCGTGTTTCAGTCCGTGTGTTACAATTTTTTTTTAAATTGACCAATCTCGTAAAATGAAACATAATACCATTCCTGGTTACAATTTGTATATAATATATAGCAAGGACTCGAACCGAACCGGAACAGGAACGAAAACCGGTACGAACCGCTGATATTTTAGTGACCCCAAAACCAAAACTGAACCGTTCAATTGTATTTTTACAGTTTGATTACATTTGAATTCGATTAAAATTACAAATTAAAAAAATTGGCTCTAATTTTACAAAAATTATTATTTAGAAATTTAGATGATATTTAAAAAAATAGATAAAGATAATTTGTTATTTTATCTAGATAATATAATAGATAAATAAAAAAATTTATCTAAATAAGATATTAGACAAAAATATATATTATCCAGATGATTTATCTAGATAAGTTACAACACTGCAAATTACATGGTATAAGTAATTTAGACAATAAACCAAAACGCCTAAAAAAATTGACATTTTCAAGAAACCTAGCGTTCCGTTTCGTAAAAATTCCCATTTCGAATCCTGGTTCAATAGTATTTGAAATTTTGCTCTATTTTTTGACAATACGATAACTGTAGATCGTTTTTATGCAGATATGATTCTGCATACTTATAAAGAATAATATTGGAGTCACTTTTATGGTGGCGCCCCATGCCTGTTGTAGATAATAAAATAAAATAATCTACTGGCCACAATGCATTATTAGTATCTAATTTCCTTGGTATTGAAAAAGTATAAGCAAATGTCATGAGGAGTATTTCCATCATTACTAATTCTAATTCTTCGTATGACATTCGATTCTGTTTAATGGAAGCCTTATCATTCATTATTTATTAAGTCATTTTTAATATTACGTTTTCCATGCGTGATCTTAGACTAACAATACTAACTTCAATGCTGGTAATTATCCCAACATTATTATTGTTATTATGATTGTAATGGAAATATCCTGTAATTTCTATATCGACAATAGATAGAGTTCTTTTTATGCGTGTATGAGAATATTGTCCTTTTCAAGAAGCTTTATTAACTATTCTTTTTATCAATATTGTATATAAATAAGTAAATAAGCAAGTTTTGTTTGTATTCACCAGTTTGGTTATTTGAATCCTTGTCCTAATTTAAGATTGATATCTGGTTTATTGTTTATTTTCTACGTCTACACGTAAAGTTTACGTAAACTATCTAAAATGTAGACTATGTAGACTTTGCGTAAAGTATGTAAATAATTAAATTGTCAGAAAATCTAAACTATAATTTTATTCGTTTTCGGTGAGATTTGTTCTTTGTCTACATTGTCTACACTGTTTTATTGTTTACACAGATACAGCATGCGTAGATTACGTGTTTGTCTACGCGTAAAATTACACGTAATCTACGTCGCGTAGAACAACCCTGCTCACACTTCGAAAGATGAGAAAAATATTATTTATTAGCATAAATTGAAATGATAAACATTCGAATACCGAAGAAAAATTTAACTGAAGAATCATGTTCGTAAATGTTCATATTGATGACTATTATTGTTCAGACAACGCAAACATGACGAAAGTAAAAGTGTGAGTACATTTTTTGAGACAGCCTGTATGTGATGCGAAATTTGATAGAACCAAATATGAAATTGTCCATTTCTAAGTAATAAACAACAAATCAATTAATGTAAGAACTTTTGTGTGAGTGTGAAAGTTAAAACTGTTCTGGTCTAAAATTAAAGTAATTTGAAAAAGTTATTAAATAAATATTAACAAACAAAACAGGATTCTATTATTTTCCTCCGAAAACAAAAATTGCTCGTCGAGCAAAAAAACGATCGCAGTACGTTGTGGTATTTGCAAAACGATTACAACGCAAAATAAGCAAATATTTCGCATTGTATGCGCACAAAAACAGATACTTCGTTATGGATGATTTTCCATTGTTCTAAATACAATTAATATTCTATTTGAATTTTATTTACACAGGACCATCATTTAACATAATATATTTAACACTGCACACATCATTCATAACTGTCCTGCTTCTTTTTCAAACCCAATTTTTTTCTTATAAAAAAACATTTTGTATCAAAAATATTGGTGTAGGAATATAATATTTACTTACAACATTAGTAAAACATAGCAATAGGTGAAGAAGATGAAGTTGCAGAAGGTTCTTACCTGAAACAAAATAAAAATATTAGTGTAACATAATAAATATGACATTTTAAAAGAACAAAATTACTATTCCAAACGTGCATCTCTTAAAAGTCTTTGGTATCAATAATAATTAATGGGGTAGATAACCGAATGCGTTATATGACTGTGGTTCTATAAGAACTCAGGTTTGAATCCAGTCAGGTAAATATACATTTCAGTCCAACTACACAAAAATCTTCTTTATGATGAATTCTGCACTAACAAAACTTAAATAGTTATTTATGATATAAGTGTTAAAAGTGACATTTTATTTTGTGAGACGGGAAGTTTAGGACACGACGCGAAGCGGAGTGGCGTAACCCTTCGAACAAAATAAAAGCACTTTTAACACGTATATCATACACAATTTTTTCTACAAACATCGTTTTATATTTTAATATAAGAAATAATTTATTTAATTATTTTTGACAGTTCAGTAACAAAAGATATTTATATAGTAATATAATGAAACACGTAGTCTATGAATTCAATAAAAATTGAGAGTTGTTTATTAAGAGATGAAATTTACTTTTAACGTGCGTTAAAAGTGATTGGCAGTTTACTTTTAACGCACGTTAAAAGTGATTGACAGTTCACTTTTAACACGGCGTCTTATAATATTGCATTTTTAACAGCAGTAGGCCGTGTTAAAAGTTTAATTTTTAATAGTGTTTGTAGAAAAAATATCTTATTCTTGTACTTGAAGTGATATTAAGTAAGAAGTCTATCCTAGCCACATCCTGGAGTACAATCAAAATAACATACTCAAACATCTCAGCAGTGGCGTACCCAGACATCAGACTTGGGGAAAGAAGATATGAAAATAAAAATGTTTTGTACAATAATTAAAACTAATTTTGAGATATCAGATATCTTGCAGTCCTTTTAGTGATGATGATGTCTATTTACAATATTATAAATATTAGCATAAAAAGCGCTGCAGGCGAAAATGTTATGTTTTTCGAGGTCAAATACTTTAAAATGAATTTTCAGAGATACATAACAGCACGGTTTTCCCTCTTCTACGTGTAAAATAAAGAAAAACATTTTTATTATGAATTTGAATAATAATAACAGGAAAAAAAATTCTTAGAGCTTTGGCGAGGATATCTCCTTTATCTCCCCCCTTAAATAGGTCACTGCATCTCAGAGAATTATTTGGGATATTATAACCAAATTACTAACATTGGGATGTTACATAGATAATGTTATTAAGGGCAGATATTAGCAATCGCTAGGATATTAATAGGATGTTAATAAGCAAGTAACAAGTCGGGATGTTCACGTTCTTAAAATGTTCTGGAGATTTCATTTGGTCTAGAGGGTGAGTACTGGTAAGTAAGGTGACATCTTGTAAATCTAGGAAATAAAAATAAAATTCAGATTTTTGGTGCTGCTATATTAATCAATGAGCTTTATCTCAAAATCTGTCAAAGATGCTAAAAAATCTAAACGGAATTGAATTTTCCACCCCTGAAAGTAACTATCAAAATATTTTTCAGCCCTCAATAAAATTTGATTTTGACATTTCAGGAGGGTTCAAAAATTCTGCTGAATACAACTGAAAATCTTATAACAAAAAAACTAGCAGAGGCACCGAAATGAGCGACATACCATTAAACTTAAATGAATTTTTGTCTAATTTAATCATCTGTTATCTAATATAATAACTGTGTATACAGGTTGGTGGAGGTGAAATGCGAACATAGGGAATATACATGACAATCGAACTTTCATGCCAGGTATCTTGATATATTTTGTAGTAGTGTCACAAAACAAAGTAATGTGAATTTGTGTGGCAAAAAGAGTAATCAATAACAGAAATAATAATAAAATCTAAAGGTGCATGCAAACTTTCTCGTTCTGCTAGTACACATACATTATTATGCAAAGAAAATATTTTCATGAAAATAAAAATTTCAATAATATGACAGGTACTTTGACATTGAGAGTATTTATTCCACGTATATCAAGATGCCTATCATGATAACTCCATTGTCATATATTTCCCTATGTTCGCATTTCACTTCCACCAACCTGTATAATACGTGCAATAATATTGTAAAAGTTAAGTGTAAGACCATCTAGAATATGCCGAACTTAGCCAATAAATGGATTATTATTATCTTTATTTTTGTACACCGATGGCTCACAATATTTTCTAAGACTCCACTACTCTACATTTACGTTACATAAAATTATTGTATTTTAATCCTTTGCTGTAAGTTTTCTAAATCTGCATCATTTCATCATTATTTAATTTACTACACCGTTCCCTCACATGACCTAACTCTTAACTCTTAACGAAATCACTTTTCTGCTGTGATACCGTACGTCATTTCGCGCAACACAGTTAACCGTTCGTGAATGGGTCCCTACATTACCTACCGGGATGCACAAAGCCTTGCGGTCGCCGGCAAGTCTTACGGCCAGACCGCAAGTGTTTACGACTCAATTCTCTAAGATTTCAATTTGATAAGAACGGACCTTGTTTGGGGCCTTTGTTTATCCGAGCTAAGATGGGAATAGTTCCGAGGTAATGGAGGAACTATCTCAGAATTGGCGAGATTGCGAGATAATTAACTTATATTCGATGGATTTATGTCAGAGGAAAAATTGAATGCAATGATTGCTGGTTGAGCTCGTCTATTTTGACGCAATAAAAAAATAGTTCTTAGTTATATAGTTATAGTTCTTAAATTATAATTTTGCAATAAATTTCATAATTCGCAAACTTTTTGCTAACATTTTTAGAGTTCTTAGCTCTTTAATTAGCTCTTTGTAGATCAAAGTTTTACTTTATTATTACATTATTACATTATTTACAGTTACTAATAAGTGCAATTATTGGAATAGTTAACTAATCTAATCACCAAATAAATCACACTTTCGCCACTCATGTCATGAACCAGTTAAACGTGATATACAAACTGTGACGATAAGGAAAGATGGCAATTACCGGGCACGTGCTACTCGTATCAGAGCATCTTCAAGACTGCTGATATCCGACTCACACCTAGCACGTAATCCCAGACTTCGCCCAAGTGTACTAACGTATAATCGAACAAATACGATCATAACTTCATTAGCACAAATTGCTAACCCAGATATATACATTTCTTTAAAAATGGTACCATAACATTTCAGAAATTGTGTATAATTTTGGCCAAGTTCATCAGTCACATTGACATTTTCATTTTTCCTATATTTAGATTTACAAATCGTGGTAGGTAAAATTACATGTTTTTGAAAAATAGTTTTGCATTATTGGTAAGAGATATAGATAAGCTGTAATTTGTTCTTTGAAATGTCGTATGACAAATTGTATAACTATCGCAGAATTTCCTTTATTTTTTGCTTCAAGAAAATACCACATCCGGTTAAGGTATTTGTACCAAAATCTTAGCATCTCTTCCAATTAGTATAAAAATATAAAACACCAAATATCGAAATTATTGGGTAATTCGTATTTGAGTTATCTGACCTTCGGCGATCCCCTACATACAGACATCATCGTGAAACTATCAAAAATGAGTTGTAATTCGTGCCCATCCACTTAAAACTCACAACCCGATTTTTTGCTCGATTCTAATACTTCCTTCACAAGTAAACGGGCGGTAAAAATTGTTTTGGTTTATTATCTAGGACAAAGATAATAACAAAAGTTATATCTTCTTTATCAGCGCTCCTAATTCTTTTATTCCCTGTCCATTGCGTGTGTATCCGTACCGTGACGTCAGCAGAACATGTCCAGTCCCCACACACGTACATATCACGTATGTGTCTTGATTATTATTAATTGTTTGTGTTTATTAATTGGTCTTGGTGATGTGTGTCCCGTGTCCGTATACTCCCCGGAGTCTACTATGACACACGGAGTCTACGACTGTTTGAGTTAATGGATTAATTATGCAGCAGTTAGCTTGGATCTTATCTTTTTTTAAAACTCGTTTGAAGAAAAAAGTTATGACAGCGATAAAGCGAGACAGTTATTTCTTCGATGCATTATTTAGTCCACGGATTCATAGCCCAAAAGGGAAGAATATACACGAAACACTTTTCAAACAATACAGGGTGTTTTATAAGTTATAACTCCAGGTAGTACATACGTTAATGGTATGTTGTTTGATATGCTGATTACGAATCAAAAAGAATTTTTTTAAATTCTAAAAATTAAGGGTAGTTTACCTGCAGCATTTTTTGTATAAAATATATTTGAGAATGACTGGCAGTAATAAATCATTCTGTCAAAGACATTCCAGTGGCGCGCCAATAATTGTTTGCACAGGGATAGTCGCGAAATGACTAAATTCGGTAGAGAACTATCGTTTTAGGTCTAAGTTGTTTTTCAGGGTCAGGTAAAGTCATTTAAATAATTAAGATGATACTACCTGAATATAATTATTTTTAGTAAATGTATAAACAGATCACTCTGAAAAATACTATCTACGTCTATGACACAGTCCGACGGGGATTATCTGACCGTTTATGACGGCATTTCTATTGTTCGAGAAGTAAGTTTCGTCCCAGGTACAAAGCGTGCGGCTTATTTTGACCATCCTAGTGTAGTTACAACTGATTTTTCTGGTAGTTTTATTTGCCGCATTGCTGGCAAAAATCCAATACTACTTTTGCAAATAATGATTTATTACTGTCAGTCATTCTCAAATGGACTATAGTACTGCACTGGATACGTTTTCCTATTAACACAAACAAGAGAAATAGGTAATCAAACATCTTAAATTACATAATACTAGTAAAATAAACATACAAAATTTAATTATTTTTAATGAAACAATCATTACTTCACCCAGTGGCAGTGGCAATGAAAATTTTTTGACTGGGAAACATGAAAATTAATTTTGCGAATTAAAAAAAATTCTTTTTATACAATACTGTATCACTCCACTCTTTGAAAGCACACTATAAGAAGACTTTTTCTAACCACGTTGACAGCACGAGTGTCCCAACCTCTTCTAGTAATCGTGGTTTTTACTAAAATTTTATAATATTTATAAAAATATCACTATAATTTCTGTGTTCTGGAGGGAGCTGTGCCACTTGCAAAATTTGGGAAAGCTCTTTTCGTACTACAATGTAATTCGTGAATAAAGCGAATGAATGCATATAAAAATGCGGATTCACTTTTACTTGTTGCATGAAAACATATTTTATATAGGCCGTCAATAAATTATAATTATATTGATCACTTTCACTAATTATTTTTACCAATAATGTTTCCATTACGGTGCAGTTTTTCTGCATAATTAAAAACGTCAAAACGTAAACAAACGAAACACGTCACACGACACACGATTTCACTCTCATTTTTTCATTTTCCGAACTTTTCCGATTAATCGGGAAAACAAATAATGCATGCATTTTTATCACCGCAATTCTTTTATTGTGTATACAATTGGTTCATTAAGGGTGGCAGCACTGATTACCGGTTTATTTTGTCTTTTCAAGGGTTGTCAGTACTGTTTGGAACTCGCCATCGGATGGGAATGGAAATTAATTGTTCTTCAGAACTATTCAACGCAATTTAGATGATTGGGGACTGACATTGCAAGACGTTCCTAAGCCCAATAGTCTAGTCAACAAGTTCAAAATGGTGAAAAATAGAGATAAAGCTCCTAAAAATATGTGCGATAGCTCATTGGATCCGGAATGACGTCTAGAAAAATGTATTTTAACCATTTTCCAGCATGCAACAAATTGCAAAAGTTATAAACAAATAAAGATGAAGAAAAAAAGGCATTTAGTTTTTCGCTAATATTTCAAAAACTATTAATAATTTAGAAATTTTTAAAAAAGATTCTTAAAGAGGAGGAAATTTCCAATAAAAAAGTCCTAACTCCCGGAACTCTACCTCCATTATTTATAATAGTAATTTAACGCTGAAAATAGGGCTCCAAGCGGCCGGTGAGGTGTGCGTGTGCCGTCTCTAAAGCGAGTACATCATGTAAAATAATTTTTTTACAGTATCAAATATCAATTTAAAAATTTGAAAAAATTATGGTGTATTGTCAACACTTCAAAGAATTGAGTCTCGTTGGAAAAAAGTTATTAAGTTAATTTTTAGAAAAGTTAGGCAATTGTTAATTAACAAAATTTTGTAGGACCTTCGTTGACATTGAAGACAACAAAAAATGTTTAAATAATCGGCCTAAAAAAATTTCGCTTCTTGGAGCCCTTCTTATATATATACTTAACAAGATCACGTCATGAAAGTTTTTAAAATTTCAATATTTTGTTTATTATAATTTTTGCAAGTTAACAAAAAATTAAATATTGATAAAATCTTATCAAAATTTTTTTTTTAAACAATCGTTAGGTTATTACTGTTTCCACAACTAACAATGGCGTTAAATAACGTAAGAAATTATTTTTTTATCCCATTTGTTTACAAATTGTTTATAAACAAATTGACTAGTTTCATACTAATGAAAAATTTTTTTTGCTATTTTGTTGTCTTGATAAAATAATGATTTTTAAGAAAAATAATTTTTCTTAAAAAAGTTTTTTTATTGTTTAAAATCGTTTTTTTATATTTCCATTGTTTAAATAATTAGTTAAAACTTTACTTTATCTTTAAATATCATAATTTGCACTTTTCAATAGAACAACCAAAAAAAAATTTTTTTGTTGATAATTTCATTGGTTATTAGGTTAACAATTTGTTATAAACAAATTTCAAATCTTATTATATTTTTTTCCTGAAACTAATAAAAATTACAAGAACAACCATATATTGCAAAGTATCGAAAAAAAATTATTTTTATTTTATATTGTACTTTAAAAATTACGTGCTATAAAAGAAGCACTTGATTTTTCATGAAAACTGCTGTAACTTTTAAACTATTCGAGATACGAAAATAAACATTAAGTCGTTTTTATATAGGATTGATTGAACTTTTAAATGAGTTATTAACCAAGTTTGTAGCTATTGTTGATCAGCTATTATATGCATTTGTTTATAAAATTTCAAGATTTTTTTGACATTTTCAAATCTTTTATGGCTTAATTAGTTAAAATATCCTAATACTGTGTTAGACCTTCAAGACAATTTTGTTTACAGATTTTCCGATCAAATTTTTGAGTTTTACTCGAATTTTTTCAAATTTTCTCCGCTATGTCTTTCATGAAAACTGCTATAACTTTTAAACTATTCGAGATACGAAAATGAACATTTAAGTCGTTTTTATATAGGATTGATTGACCTTTTTTAAAAATTTATTTATTTAAAGGTAATTCGGCTCTGAGGCCACTAGTACCTCGGCACAGTGTGTATTATAGGTACAGTAATATTTACATTATATTTTATTTATAAGTGTTTGACAGGTGAGACGGGTGACAAGTTGGCATACTAGCGCTATATAAGTCCTAAGTAAGATATTATATGTAGTAATTGAACGGAGGATGGCTTCAACACAGCAGAGTTTTCCTGTGAATTAATCTTTTTATTCAGGTGATGCAAATTTCTGTGTTTGAATATTTGAGATTTTTATTTGTATATTTTAAATGGGCACCGGATTGTACGTATACATTTCTGTTTAAAGTCTAGATATGGCGGAAGGTTGTGTGATGGCCACGTCAGATTTTTGGAAGATATTTTATCACTAAACAAAATTGTCTTGAAGGTCTAACACAGTATTAGGATATTTTAACTAATTAAGCCATAAAAGATTTGAAAATGTCAAAAAAATCTTGAAATTTTATAAACAAATGCATATAATAGCTGATCAACAATAGCTACAAACTTGGTTAATAACTCATTTAAAAGTTCAATCAATCCTATATAAAAACGACTTAATGTTTATTTTCGTATCTCGAATAGTTTAAAAGTTACAGCAGTTTTCATGAAAAATCAAGTGCTTCTTTTATAGCACGTAATTTTTAAAGTACAATATAAAATAAAAATAATTTTTTTTCGATACTTTGCAATATATGGTTGTTCTTGTAATTTTTATTAGTTTCAGGAAAAAAATATAATAAGATTTGAAATTTGTTTATAACAAATTGTTAACCTAATAACCAATGAAATTATCAACAAAAAAATTTTTTTTTGGTTGTTCTATTGAAAAGTGCAAATTATGATATTTAAAGATAAAGTAAAGTTTTAACTAATTATTTAAACAATGGAAATATAAAAAAACGATTTTAAACAATAAAAAAACTTTTTTAAGAAAAATTATTTTTCTTAAAAATCATTATTTTATCAAGACAACAAAATAGCAAAAAAAATTTTTCATTAGTATGAAACTAGTCAATTTGTTTATAAACAATTTGTAAACAAATGGGATAAAAAAATAATTTCTTACGTTATTTAACGCCATTGTTAGTTGTGGAAACAGTAATAACCTAACGATTGTTTAAAAAAAAAATTTTGATAAGATTTTATCAATATTTAATTTTTTGTTAACTTGCAAAAATTATAATAAACAAAATATTGAAATTTTAAAAACTTTCATGACGTGATCTTGTTAAGTATATATATAAGAAGGGCTCCAAGAAGCGAAATTTTTTTAGGCCGATTATTTAAACATTTTTTGTTGTCTTCAATGTCAACGAAGGTCCTACAAAATTTTGTTAATTAACAATTGCCTAACTTTTCTAAAAATTAACTTAATAACTTTTTTCCAACGAGACTCAATTCTTTGAAGTGTTGACAATACACCATAATTTTTTCAAATTTTTAAATTGATATTTGATACTGTAAAAAAATTATTTTACATGATGTACTCGCTTTAGAGACGGCACACGCACACCTCACCGGCCGCTTGGAGCCCTATTTTCAGCGTTAAATTACTATTATAAATAATGGAGGTAGAGTTCCGGGAGTTAGGACTTTTTTATTGGAAATTTCCTCCTCTTTAAGAATCTTTTTTAAAAATTTCTAAATTATTAATAGTTTTTGAAATATTAGCGAAAAACTAAATGCCTTTTTTTCTTCATCTTTATTTGTTTATAACTTTTGCAATTTGTTGCATGCTGGAAAATGGTTAAAATACATTTTTCTAGACGTCATTCCGGATCCAATGAGCTATCGCACATATTTTTAGGAGCTTTATCTCTATTTTTCACCATTTTGAACTTGTTGACTAGACTACAAGGGCTGGTTTATAATGGATGTAATCGGTTACTTCTTCTGTGTATTATGTAAGATGTGTCATGTAAGTGTGTGGTTCATAATCATTTCAGTAATGTGCTAACTTGACGACATAACAGTTTTTTTCAAAACACAGAAATCAAAATGATATTATAAATAATAAGTTTAGTAAAAAACCTAGCGCTGTCAATGTGGCCGGAAAAAATTCTTTCTTTTCTAGTGTGCTTTGAGAGGGTGGTACATCATACATTTTAGAATAACTTTGACATATATAAAATTTGAAATATATTGCAAAATCTGGTTGTATATTATTGCTAAAGGTTCTTGTTTCTTGTTATCATGGTTTAGCACAAAGTCAAATTTTACCCAACCCTGAAATAAAATATTTGACTAAATTTTATACCTGTCAATCAAGTAAATGTCAGAAATCTTACACTGTTTAAATATTTATTTTAGAACCATTATTATTTATAAGGTGAATTGTAATCATATATTTTATATAATTTATAAAAATAAAGCTTCATTTTGCACAAAATTTGTACAATTGTTGTCATTTAATATCAGGGGTAGTGACATCTATAAAACTAATTTTAGAAGGAAAAAATCTGACCATTTGTTTGTAACTATAGGAAGAGTTCCAACGTTCCAACCTATCGTATTTTCTAGTAACCGTGGTTCGAGCCATTTCAAGTTGGGAAATAATTAACTTGGCAACCACAATAATACTTCCAGGCACCGGCTAGCGGTTGTAACAATTTGCCGGGTTAGCAACCCACAAGCTAGTAAAATAACCAATGTGGCATTTAAGTTGGTTCAAATTCCGAAATGAATACAATACTTTGTTAGTATTTAAATATCTAGAGCCATTTGGCTTATCAATCGCTCCGAGTGCATCCCAGCGGCCACTAGATCTAGAGCTGGAGATAGGCGTCGTCGTGCATAAGCATACAGGGTGCGGTGTATCCCAGGAGACGCCTTGGGTGCGGCTACAGGCGTCTTGTCAGTGCCACGGCCCAGCCCTGCACTAGGTGTGGACGCCTGACGACGTCAGACTGTCCCTTAGCGTGTGAGACATGCATAGATACATACCGCGGCCACGAATGAACCGAGAGACGTTCACTGACTGAAGGTAGCAGTTGGAGAACTTTTATGAACATCAAAACATATTTAAGTCTAAGTAAACATAAATACTTTTGATAATGATGAAACGATGATCGACTGTTGTTTAGGAATGATTAACAAAAATTAGTCGGGAATCAGTCTTATATATTTTTTATTTATTACTCAATTGCCGACGTTTCGACTATACAATAGTCTTCTTCAGGGCTATGTAACCGTCTCATAGCCCTGAAGAAGACTATTGTATAGTAGAAACGTCGACAATTGAGTAATAAATAAAAAATATATAAGACTGATTCCCGACTTATTTTTATCAACCATAAATACTTTTGTTTGTGATTAAGTAAGGAGTACAGGGATGCAATATTTGAATCGGCGAGATAGAAAAAACGAACTAGATTTCTACCTTTAAATGATTAAGTGGTCAGATTGAGCATCCGAGTGCGATTTAATTGCAAGATGTATTACAATTTAACGAAAAACACACTGCCGGCGGAGAGATTTGAACCATGGAGCTCCGGGTTCGTACGTCATCACATGCAGAGAGCTATTTACAATGGTTGATAAATATTCCAGGACTATGAATTAATTAGCTTCAGAGCCTGGGTTGAACAAAATATCATTTTGTTCTTAAAATGCTCTCATTTATTACAAATAATATTATTTTTC
This sequence comes from Agonum fuliginosum, assembly GCA_947534325.1. Classification (NCBI taxonomy): domain Eukaryota; kingdom Metazoa; phylum Arthropoda; class Insecta; order Coleoptera; family Carabidae; genus Agonum; species Agonum fuliginosum. Next base: position 1,112,304 of record OX384037.1, read on the forward strand.
TATAACCTATATAAAATGATGACATTTCATCTGTCAGTTGCTGAAACGTCATATTTCGTCTCCAGGGATAGAAATACTCCTACCCCTTGAGAATATAACAGTTACTGTTTTGTCACTTTGGTCACCAATCAACGCTTGACAAATTCTATAACATTAGAACAAGTAATGACCTACTATTCTAAAATTTATTTAAAAAATACGTCATGATTTGCTCATTTTCTTAATGTTTTAAATATGTTAGTGGTTATAGAAGAAAATATTGTATAGTACAAGTACATTTCATCTACCTAATAATCATTAGCGTTTATTAGGGGGTTATTGCAGTCACACAATGGTCAAAACCACAAGCCTGAGATGCGCCAGAGCATACAATACAACCCTGGTAAAAATCTTCGAAAAACTCTTACTCTACCAGTGGAACACTGGGGGTAAAACGAGGGTAAAATATATACTCGGGTAAATATGGCAAATACTGAACTGTTCGACTATATTTCTTATGCGGGCTAATCTTAAACGATTGCGGTTTTGGGCATTGTGTGACTGCAATAAGCATTTTATGATGTTCTGTACTTGAACTATACTTATTATACACGGGAACTGTTACTTCCATCCCTTAAGTATATAATAAATAACTATTATATACTATTTATATTACAATTTAGGTGGCAGTAGAATCAGAAATAAAAATAAATTTGTTATCAAGTTATTTAATTATGTTAATAATTAAATAATAATTATATAATTTTATAACAATTTTATTTTTATTTCTGATTCTACTGCCACCTAAATTGCAATATAAATAATAAATAACTATTAACCTTTCATGTGTACTATGAAATTTGTCCAAATTTTTGATAATAGAAAAAAGTGTTGTTGTGGGGTCCTACCGCTAGTCCATAATATTTTCGTTCAGAATTTTGATCAGTTAAGCAGCTGTAGTATCCTAACGTATTCTGACTGATAATAACAAAAAGCTTTATTCCGTCGACTAATTATGATTATTAATAAAAATTAACTTCCGAATATTACCAAAATGTGTAAAATGCCTCCAGCATATAATTACCCGATACAATCTCCTTGCGTGTGTGCGGTGGTTGTCACCAAGTCACAGATACACAGATACTTTATAGCCTCGACCCAATTCGGCTCTCCTGAGTCCACACTCTCAGGAGGGATAAAAAATTCAGACGTAATTAAACGTAATGTTCTCCGTGCTGCTTGCGACGCACGGTGGTAAATTTCGGCGCGCCCATATTCTTCAGGGACCGACGACGCCTAGACGTCGTATGTGGGACGCTCAACCAAGCCTTCGGTATTTAAAACAATCCATTATCAAGCCTCACGCCAGGGCAGTACTATGGGAGTTCACACCGGGGAAGAATAAAACAAGGCTTATAAGAATAAAAGAATTATTTAATAATTATTATTCAGTTATGTTCCTTTACTGAGTAGCCGCTAAATTGGTTGATATTCCACCGGTTTCATTGATTTATTAGTGATGCCACCGAGACGAGACGAGAAACAATAAATTTCTCGGCTCGGATTTTCGAGAGGGGACGAGAATTGAAAACTACGAGGCGAGAAATAAAGAATTATCGAAAATTGACATTTTTCTCTTCGAAAATGTTAATTTTTTATTTTACTTTGTTCGTAGCATTGTTGGTTTTGCTAAAACAAGAATTGAGTGCAAATTTAATAGAATCGTACAAAAATGTTCCTAAATTTACTTCTAGCTTTTCAAATATATGGCAGAAATTTTTTCGAGCAATTGAGACGAGACGAGAATCAAGTTTTTTGAGACGAGAACTGAACAAAGGAGAAATGATCGGGACGAGAATACTTAAAATTTGAGACGAGACGAGAATTGACTATTTTCTGTCTCGTCTCGTCTCACGGCATCACTAATATTAATCTAATTAATTGAGTAAGCTATTTGTTGAAACATATTTAATTAATTAATTAAAAATAATCCTTTAATGACGAATCCTTGTTTGGAGAATTTAGTTAATTTGTATAGTTTTGTTATCCAGATATTCTTTTAAGATAATGTATTTACCGTTATTCTGGTATATAAACTGTGTTATTTGTAACTTTCCGACACTTCTGAAAAGCCGAAATACGTATAAAGTAAATAAACTTCTTTTAATTTGAAACAAGTGTTTTATTTTTAATTAATTTACTTAATATTAATCTAACCGATTGATGAACGAAAAATAAAATCTCAATCGTTACTAAAACATAAACAAACTAAAAACTTTCAATCCTGCAGTCCACAGTTCGACTCCCGTCATCTTGAGCGTCCCCGCTAATAAATCACCCCCTGTCCAGCGTCCAAGGGTTGCACTTGCATCCTCGTCCCTCTTATATAAGACTAGCGTTCGTCTCGCTCGGAATATGATTATCTTGGCATGCACTTCATCCATCATGAGCAATGACGAGGGGCGGCGGAGGGAAGGAGGAGGGGGCGGTGGTCACCTAGCGGACCTCGGCGACGAAGCTGTCATGCCTCATACCCTGGAGGACACGGAGAGGTGATCTAGTGGCCTGGGAGCGAGCTTCCAACGGCTGGTTGAACAGGGAGGATGGAAAGTAGATGTGGAGAAGGGGTGGTACAATTGTAAGTGAAGTTACTTTAAAACTAGTTAGCTTCGAGATGTTCTGCAAGAAGGTTGGTTTGAAAATTTTGACATTTTGTTGTGTATTTAATGTTTTACTTATTTTGCACGCTAGTTGTGTTAATTAACCCTGAGGAAACGTAGATTCTTATAACAACGTATTAAATAAATTAATTTCACTGACTGACAACTCCGTTATTTCTACACATTTATACTATTCCAGTCAAAAAATTCATACTACAATTTAAAACTAGTGTTGGTTGATTTAAGAAGCAAAGATGAAGAAAGCAGAAGTGTTTGCTACAAGAGTATTCCGTGCCAATGTAACAGTTGAATTTTTGGAAAATTTCGTGACAGCAAGCTTGATTTTTTAAAGGAAGTATAGTGCTATCATCTGTGTACTACTCAATTTAAGAAATAACGTCTCTTCTACAATAATGCACAACACATTGTGACCACTGCTTTTAAGAGGCCCGTCTACTAGCTAAAATTCAGCATAAAATGTAGTAACGTAGCGAGTGTTTTGTGGCCAGTACAAGACTGGTAAAATTTTATTTCAACCAGGATTTAATAGTGAAGGAATGGATCTACAGATGTGCCTTTTTAAAATTTTAATTAAAAAATTTACACGGTTATATCTCATGATACAAATTAATTTTTAAAATTTTAATAGGCACATCATCTGTAGATCCATTCTTTCTCTATTAAATGTTTATAAAAACATTATCCTGAATTCAATAATAATCTGACAGTTAACTCGCAACGAAAACACTTTTACAGTATTTTTCAACTTCAAAATAACATTGCATTGCTAAGATGCGGCAAAGTAAGAGTTAGCTGGTTTCAGGCAGCCCTAGTAGTGGAAAAAAAGTAAAATCGAGAGTATTCTAGGAATTCGGTAAAAACGTAGATGAGCCGCTTAAGAAGCAACAGATTAAAAATAAACTATGCGCAATTCTAAGCTTCTTGGTTGTTGAACTATGAAAATCGTATTCTAGGGACCTCAAAACGTGCTTATCCATTAAAAACTCACTATCGAAATTTTATTATGATTACAATACCTCTCTTACAGTATTGAATAGCGAGAGGTAAAAAGACAACAATCTTTCCATCAAACCATCCAAGTGTTCCACTACAAAATCAACCGATCTAGACGTTCAAACCAAGCATCAGGCTATCACAGGCCACTTGATGCACGGCAGGGTGTTGTCCAGTAGCCAGTAACGTAGTAACCCAACAGTCCCAGTAAACTAGTCGGCCAGCATTGCTGATGTGTCTCTAATGACTGCGATGATATACGCTCATAGCGTCGCCTCCTGCGATGCTGTGAATGTTGTACTCTGTGACTGACTAGCGTTAGTCACAGAAGATGAATACAATAGATGCAGATTTAGCGAAGAGTTTGAGAGTAAAGAATATGTCGTTGATTAGTGCGAGGTTTAAAAATCTGATGTGGCGAACACATGACCTCTCCCATACTCTACTATTTTTATTTTTCTAATTATAAGTATATAATATTATGTAGGTAGTACTTAGTCACAAATATATCATTGTAGAAGGGAATTCGGGAATTGTAGTTTTTTAAAAATATTATTAATGTTTATCATAACCACATAATAATATAAATAATAAATGACATTATATATTTTTCATTTGTCAAAATGTCAAAAATTTATTTGACATTACCGCTCAAATATTTTATTTTTTGTTTTCGTTGTAACAAATTTGTAGAATTTTAACTTCTTGTAATAATTGGAAAATGGTGCTAGATAGAAACAACGTTTTGAATACAAATTGCAGATAATCTCATTTAGTATACATTGTTATTTAAAAAATTTCTATGAATCCATAAATTTTGAGAATATTCCAGAAAAACATTTCAGATCTTCTATTTTTTCTTAATAGCGGGCGAAGCTCCAGTTGTTGATAAAGGTACTGGGAAGGTGTATACCATAATCCAGCTTTCTACTAATTTTTTCCACTAAACGACAAAATACGATCTAATTTGACTGGACTATATCGTGCATGGCTAAAACAGTAATTTGATATTGTTAAAAAACCAGTTGAGTAGTTTTAAAAATCTCACTAGTATTTTCCAAATAATTTATATGAAATAAGAAGGAATTTTTTTACTATAAAACCAATATTTTTTTAACGCGAAATAATATTTCCGCATCTTGTACGACACATCATAAAAACACTACTTCTGCAACAACTCACTCAAGTATCTATAAAGCCTTACAATCTCCAGAGTGTTTCTTGATCGCCATGAAAAGCAAAGAGCTCGTGTCGATATAAAGATCACATAAACGTCGATATGGGTTGCTCTGAAGGAATGGCCCAGCGGGGGCAAGTGGCCGACAAGAAAAGTCAATTTGCTCAGCGGGACGCCAGATGGCGGACATAACTTCCAAGTTCTAAGGACAAGTGGCACAGACGAGCAGAGACGTCAACGAAGAAATTAATCTGTTTAAACTGTGGCCATCGCATCAATCTTATTAAGTAAATAGCCATATGGTGCTGATGGTGATACTGATTCAATCAATTATACTTTGTGCAAGATTAACACTCCTGCAGTACGAAAATATTTTTATTCTATTTAGTGAGTATTATTTTTGACCAATCTTAAATTATTTATGTTTTTAATACACAAAATTAACAATGAAATGGGCAATAGTCGTCTGACACTGTCATTTATTTCCAGTATCTATCTGGAGCATTTCAGCTATTAGGAATTTAATACGAAGTTTACAGCGCGAGGATTTTATTAAAGTACGACGCAAAGCGGAGAGCTTTAAGGGTCTCGTCTCCGTAACAAAATATTGCGTGTTTAGAGGTGTAGCAGTTTCTACTTTACTTATTGCATATTAAAAATTTGAAAGAAAAAAAGGTACTAGAGTTTTGTGAAAGAATTAATCTAGGATTATGCCCAGTTAGAATTCTGAAAAAATCTTTGAAATCCATATAAAAAATTAATGAAAAAGTGTGTTTTAAGCAATTTTTACATGCTTTTTCTTATTATTAAGAGATTTATTAGAAAATGTAACTCGGCATAATCCTAGTTGCATTCTTCGTCTGTAAATAAATTTATGATATTTAGCTTTATCTATAAAACTTCGTGAGCATTGTAGAAATTGCTAGACTGCTTTTCCGTATTTTTAGCGAGCGTTTCTATGCATTAACATAGGACAAACGCGGAGTTGAGCTACGTGGAGACGATATACCCTTAATAGAACCGAGCGTTGTTCAAATATCTAACGCACACATTATGTATTCTATTTTTGGCCGACATACCTATTTATTTACAATATTGTATTCTCTATGAGGTTAAGCCTACCGCGTACTAGCGACTATTTAATCAGAACAACTAAAAAATTAATAATTAGTTCACAAAGACATGCTACACTTAAATAAAATCCATCTTGCATCTTGTACAAGATAAGTTTACAACTTACAAGTGCAAGTACAAGACCACGGCAACTATCTAGTCGATAGTGCGCGGAGCTCAAAGTAAATAGCATTTTTTTAGTTGGCCAACTTTTAAATTTTTCAATTTGTAGGCCTAAAGCGAGATGCATTTGACATTTGCACTAAAATTTCCTTTTGTCAAGTTGCCTTGATACAACTGCTCTGAGGTGTCGCCAGTAAACATCACATTTAAAATTAATCTGTTTTATTTATTTCAGACTCTATTGAACAATAAATTGTGTAACTTAGGGTTTTTGTAGGCTCTCTTATTTATTTTAAAGTTACCTCATTATTTAATAGCATATTACCGAAATAAAATTCGATACGTATTAACGAACCATAACAGTTATGACATGGGTACAATCGTAACTACCATAGACGTCAACGTTGAACGATGTGTAATAGGGTACTTTACCATAGTAGCAAATTAGCAATCCAGTCAATTATATTGAAAGGAGACCTCAAAAATGAGTTATTGCCATGAAAAAAGTTTTCAAAAAGTTAATAGTTCTTTAAATATTAGAGATTTTACGTATAGATACATCTACGTCACAATAATGCGTTTCACGTGTATTCTTACTTACAGTAATAAAGAAACTACCAAATTGTATTTTATATTTTATAACATTTAGAAACATTTGATTTTACATGAGTACATTTTAATTCCAGCCCCATTGTTTGAGAAAATTTTCAGCTATACATCTACGTCACACAAACCTTTAAAATGAATACTCTCAATCGTTTTCAAATAACATGAAGTTTCAATAAAAATTTAAAAAAAGGTAAACTACCCTATTGTTAAGTTTACAGTTCAGGAGACCAAAAAATTATTTCATATATTTCCATGCAATTTTTTTAGCCAAACACAAAATTAATTTCTTATATTTTGATCTGAAAGATTGCGTTTACACATTTTATGAGAGTTTCTTCACATTACTAGTAGTGCTACATAACTCTCATAAATGATACATAAAACTATTTAAGACACACTTCCCTGCTTTGTGCGGCAACATTGCCTAATCGATTTCGCTTGCACCGAGAGAACAGCTAGGGTTAGTCCAGGACTTTTCGTGAAAGTTTCCGTAGATAATTCAGGCCGGTCACCTAAGGTAAACACACCGAGCAAACGCCTCAAGGCCAGTTATTAGTTACCAATAACAAGGGCTAGTCGCTAGTCTTTAGTTCCAGGAACCACTGTGCATACAATCAACTTGCCGGACTTAATCTCACTCTCGCTTGTTCGATACGTTATTAACTATTCATGGACTGGACACTCGAGGAGGTATTGTTGTATCGGGATTGTTCGACGATCACCACTAAAAGTCAATCCATTCTTCCACCGAAACTATGTAACCCTGGAGAATTAAACTTAAGAAGTTTCTACAAAGCAAGCACACCTAGGGTAACACGAAAGTTGGTTTTACCAGATTTTGCTCATCAATTTAAAGATCGGTTTCAAAATTAGGGTAAGTCAGAAAAAAAATTAATGAGACGACAGTTTGCTCGATTTTCCAGTGAATAAATGATTTGAAGTAATGAGGTCGTTGTTTGTCTGACATCGGTAATTCCTTTACGTTTCGTGATGCTTATATCATTTTTTGCACTATTTGTCTTTTTTATCCATACGCAAATATTAATTTCTTAGTAATTTACATAAATTTACTTACCATTCTAAAACGATAAGTAAATTACTTACCGTTCTGTTAATTTACTTACCGTTTTGTTTAGCCTAGCAACCGGTAATATCAACATACTGTCTTGGAAACAGGCATGGTAAGTTGATAAAAAAGCCCAATTGTGCAAAAATATATTTTTCATAATATTTTAAAAGTGCTAAACAGAAATGATAACATTTTTTTAAATCGCTCTGTTTAAAACACCTCAAATTCGTGACGACAAACATTTTTGTGAAGTCTCGCCCATGATTCGTCTTAATCTCTGGCTTGCTTACTTATTGGTAAAATGTTTGACGTCACACATGCAGCCGCTGTTTCTGTTTTCAATGCGTTCTAAAAAATGCCTATTTTATCTTTGAATTTTCAAGAACTTTAATTTTACAATAAATTAGTAAAATTATGTTCTATATGTTCAATATTTAGTAAAATTTATTAGAAATTTTACTAGAGTAAATGACCCCATTGATGGTTTGTTTGTTGTTTAAGTGGGAACAAGACCTTATATTGATGTGGACGAGGTAAAAGAAATGTGTGACGAGAAGAATTCTTGATGATCGTTTTCGTAAACGCCCGAAGTAGATTGAAATGATTGATGGTTTGTTGCTAGTGCAAATGATTCCGAGTGGAAAGAATAACAGAGCTTGTATTAAAGGCGCAATTAAAGTGAACGAGGCAAAAGAAGTGTGTGTAGATCAAATGTTACATTGAAATGTCTAAAGATTTGTGGCGAATGCGAATGATTCAAATGATTGATGGTTAGTTGCTGAAGCAAATGAGTCCGAAAGGCAACAATAAAAGATTTGGGACAAAGATGATAATAAATATGGAAGAGGAAAATGAACTGTGTTGCCAATGTGTGGGAGAGGACTTTGAGAAGTGGCGTGATTTTTGTTAATTTGAATTCTTGGGTAAGTTCCGACCATCTTAGATCAATTCCGGTATCCGGTTATGATTATCACAATAAAATGAAGCCTAGTATAATTGCAAAGCAAGCAAGATGACCCTTGATTAAATTCCTAGCGTCACCTTAGAGCCATAAATAAACATAAGACGTCATTTAACACCCGTCACCGCTAACAATGGTCTCTGGAAATCTTCCGTAATCTCAAGTGAATTTCCTCAGCCCCTTCCGCTGGCGGGCGCCGCTGCCCAGGGCCGGACCGGCCCAGCGGACGGTGCGGAAATTAGGAAACTGTTCAGTAAGTTAGGCATCCAAAAAATGGTTGATTACGCAGTTCTTCACTGAGCTATCATGAAACAAAGTCGGAACCATCTTGAAGCCAAATGGCTTTTGTGAGCCATCTTAGAAAAATGGTAAATTGAACCATCTTAACAAAAATTACTGAGTCTTTGAAAAAATGACTGACCACAATAAATAAGATTTTTTAAATATTTTTCAGAAATTATGATACAGCTTAGTCAGTCAGCCATCTAAAAAAATTACTGATTTGCTTGGAAAAAATGACAGAATGGACTATTTTGACAAAAAAGATTGGGCCATCTTGACAATAATAACTGAGCCATATTGAAAAAAAATGGCTGACTGGTTGAGGTACCAAGAAACAAAATGTAATGAACCATTTTGACACAAAATGAATAGTCCTTCATTAATTGAGCAGTCATAAACAAAGTTATAGAGAACCTTCGTCCATTCGATAATAGTCGAAGTGGTGAACCATTTTGAAGCAAACAAGCCTAAAAGCTATAGTCAACCGTCTTGGAAAAATGGCAGACTGGACCATCTTGACAAAAATGAATGAGCCATCTTGAAAAAATGGCTGACTAAGCAGTCCTTTATTGATTCAGCAATCATGAAACAATGTTGTAGTGAACCTTCGACCATATAATATATGGTAGAAGTAGTGAACCATCCACAGTTGTATACAGGATGTAATCCAACCTGTGTAACAAAATTTTAAAGGTGAATAGAATTGGACGCACTCAAAAAGAATTTTGTTGTTATTGTGACGGAACCGGTTTATTCGCTGGATACCATCAACACGAGTATGCAGTTAGTTTGATCCAAGGTTTGATCACATGACGTATGACGTCAATTTCAACGAATCTGATTGGTCAATCATTTTTCGTGACTCAGTATGGCAGCTCATTTTAAAGAAATATTTCTCATAAGACAAAGCAGTCTGTCAATTTATTGATTTGTGGAACCATCTTGAAGCAAATTATCTATAGTCAGCCATCTTAAAAATGTCCCAATTGGTCAGTTTGATGAAAATAGCTGTCTGAACACTAAAAATTCCATTACTGATTATTCTATCATTAAATAAAGTTGTAGTGAACCAAGTTAAAAGAAAATATCTTTAAAAAATGCTGACCGACTGGACTAAATCTTAAACTCAACAATTATTTGCAATTTTGTCCACTAAAATTTTTTCCTGGTATAAATTCTCTCCAGTCAGCCCCCGGCCAGTCCAGCGAATACATTAGCCTGGGGTGGAGGGCCGGGCATTCAGACACTCGGGACTATTAGAGATAGAAGCAGAATTACAGTTTCAGTAATTTAACAAGTTAGTTCGTAGTGGACACTACGACGCTGGTCAATCGCTGACACTTTGGTAGTTTCGAGTCGCCGCGCCGGTAACGGTTACGGGTCGGAGCGAAGCGATCGCCCTCCAGCACAGCTGAATGTCTTCCTGGACTTGTTGATGGACCTTGCCAACTTGTACCATTAGATGCAAGAATTAATGTTCAATGTCCGAGCGGTGAAAAATGTCTACATGATTTGGGAGGATCATTGATGGAATGATTGGGCCCTTTCTTGCTTACAACGCTATTACCCAAATTCGTAGCTTGTTTTTACAATAAGAAAACTTTGAATGATTTTAAACCAAAGGGAGTCAAAGTTTTTAACACTTATATAAGTCTATTATGTAATTCTATTCTTTCATAATAAATAATACAACAAATCCAAACCTCTCAACAACTAATAAGTCAAAAATGAAAAAAATAAATTGATTATCAATTTACCTTCAATATGATTTATCATTCCTATCAAAGTAAAGACCAGGAAAAAAGTGTCCTCAGAGAGGTAAGTACATCTTTTCGCTCTTATAATCATAGCACTGGCAGTACAGATCAATTAGTTTAGTAACATCTAGACTATAAATTTCTTATATTTGCCTACATTTATAATAGTTCTGTTTTTATTCACGCTAAGTGATTGAAAAGTTAGACAACCTGGTAATAAACTAAAGATGCGATTTTGCTCAAAAATTTTACGCCTTATTCTTATTTCTGACAGACATGTCAAAAAAATTTGTACGATGTAGCAAGATGACTTGCATATGCTACGCTTTGTATTTTTGTTATCTTTAGTTATTTTTAGATACAAAAGTTCAGAGGTCATCTGCATCCCCCTGTACCCTGTAGGCGAGACGTTCCCATGATTTTGGGCGTCTGCGGATAGTTCTTCGTCAGCCGAGCTCGAGATAAGTCCAAGATGTAGCCCGTTGCTACGGACATTACGCTTTTGAGCGTAATTTATGCGTAAATTATTTGTTGAATTTAATATGGTAATTTATATACCTATTATTTTTGTATGATAACCATTTGTTTTAATGTATATTCATTAATAAGTTAGTGGAAACGTATAAGTATCAAGTTTTAATCAGTTTTTAGTAATAAATTTATTTATATTCGTGTTTAATCGGAGTTTTTGTGTTTTATTAAATATATTTTTAAGTAAAGTGCTCTTTAGTTTCTTCTATGTCATGATTATAGTGCCGCTCCCTAATTCATCCCTTCCCAATTCGACCACGACTGGTTTATCCCTTTCCCTTAAGTAAACATCCTTACTTTTTTTCCCCTACCCCATAGTCAACTCTACTATTGCTACAACGACATAACCTAAAATTTTTCTTATTTTAATTCCTTATTTTTAAATTTTTGAGCATAAACCCACCACACTATTAAAATTTACTTTAAAGAATATAAGAGAAGGAGAAGGAATAGTCAATTTAAGACTATAGGTACATAATATTTGGAACTCAATACGGGTATTAGGTTTCTTTCTAGTTCAGTTCAATTAGAATTTCTATTAAAATCGAGTATATGGGACCCGAAGTAGGGTATTCGTTTTTTATTTAGTTCAATTTAATCAGAGTTTCTACCAAAACCGAGTATGTGGAACTCCATGTAGAGTAGGTTTCTTTATTTAGTTCCATCAAAGTCGAGTTTGTGGGACTTTATTTTATTTTATTTTTACTACAAAAATTGATTAATTATATTAGAGTTCACAATTTTTTAAATGACATTCTAGAATGAAAACTATTGCATTGCATTTATTTGTGTAGCATTTAAAAAGCATCCTATTTAAATTCATTGATCATTTGTTACTTGAACCACTGATTAAGCAGAGTCTTTCCAAAGCCGAGTAGGTACTTTAAAAATTATGGCATTATTCCAAACAGTCTTTTTACAAATCAATCAAGAAAATCTGAAATAATTTTTTTAAATAATAAATCTCTATTAGATTATCATATAATACCAAACGTATTCAGACATTACCATGAATTCCATGAAAGTTTCTTTGTTTGTACAAAATGTAATTAGTTTATGGTATTTAAGACACCATAGCACCACGGGTGATATAACTCCTCCTTTATCTTGCGTGTTCTAAACAAGGAATTGAATTAAGCAATCCATTATTAAAATGAAATCTACATAGCATACATTATGCTTGTAGCCTCTGCAGTTAAGTTGAAGATGACTAGACAACTCTTCAATCTCATATAATTTCAACTAAAATCATTTGAAAAACGTTGCAGTTCTATATTTGACTAGCGTTGCTCGCTAGTCTTTAAGGTAACATCGTTCGCGGGAATGTGACTAGCGCAAATTTATTTAACCCTTTCAATACGACTTTTGGCTAATAAACTTAACAACGTAAATATAACTGAAATCACATCCTATTATATAAGCAATACTTATAAGCATAGTTTGAAATTTTAATTTTTTATTCTTTTTTAAAAAAAAGGCCTGGGACAGTTTTGTCCCTGCAGTAATTAATGTGAACCGATTACTGGGACAATAATGTCCCTGCAGTACTAAGAAGACACACCAGAATGTTTGTTGTTATAGCTTCATAGTACTGTTGGGACAAATATATCCCATACAATATTACTGCAGGGATATATTTATCCCAGAACCCTAATTTTTACTGTATAGACAAGCTTTCCTTGCAAAATACTGTATAAACAATTTACCTGTCACTAATATGATGTACTACAATTAGAAAATAATGTCAGATTTATCTCTACACTATCAAAATACAGTCTTATATGACAATAAAAGCAACCACGTGTGATAAACGACTGGTTTTCACTGACGCATGTGCTAGTGGTATAGTACTATCCATTCAAAAATGTTAAATGAACCATAAACTACTAAGTTATCCCATCCCAATGTAATTTAAATGAGTAAATTTGAGTACAGAATTTTTTGAAAATATTTTGGGACGTATATATCCCCGCAGTATTGAAAGGGTTAATGGAAAGCCCCATTTTTACAGACTGTTTTAGTGCTTAATGCCTAATGATTTGGCGTAATGCATAATGATTATTTATTAGATGGCCAATTCCACCTATTTTGTTTAAGAACTAATTCGACAGAGATGACATTTGTTGTCCAAGTTTAGTAATTTAATCATTACCGGCATTTTTGCGATACTAAGGAATGGAAGAACTATTAATTTCGTAAGTAAGGTATTCATTTCCATATTTAGAAACAAACAGAAATTGACAACTCAACAAATAATAAATATAACACATGTCAATCATTATGCTTGTGCATTACGTCTTATGTTTGTAGTTTGCAAAGTTTTGTTCTTATGCGTTGCTCTTAGTACATACCTATGCATTAAAACAGTCGGTGGAAATGATGCTTAAGAAAGTCTCGTTCTTAGTTTATAAATAGTAAATGCGATTATTTGATAGAGTCATGAATGGGTAAAGTTGTCGGAAGGTATAGGATTGTATGAATATTGATGCCCGGAGTACTTTATCAGTAGACAAGGCTGCGCAGCTACAATTACAGAGCCATCAGCCATGAAGGAAACGGGCAGTTGGTAAATGGTCACTAATAACTATACGGCGGGCCATAAACGCGAAGTAGCTACAAGAGGCGTTAAATTAAAGATAATCCAGATTATGCCGAGGCAGTGCAGACTATATCGGCTCCATAACCGAACTACGGATATCGTATTATTTATGCAAATCAAGATCGAGACGGAGGCGTTTGCACAGACACATTTACTCGCAGATGTGACGTGCGTTCGATATAGCCCTGATTTATGCTGTAGTTCATATAATTGATCAGATATCTGATAATCTCATTCTTACTAATTCTTATTTATTCTTTCATCACTACATAGATAATAAGTTAAGAAGTAGACACTTTTTGATCAGTGGTTCAAGTAACTAATGATCAATGAATTTAAATACGCCGCTTTCTAAATGCTACACAAATAAATGCAATGCAATAATGTTCATTATAAAATATCATTTAAAAAATTGTGAACCCAAATATAATTAATCAATTTTTGTAATAAAAATAAAATAAAATTGAGTCTCACAAACTCGACTTTGATTGAACTAAATAAAGAAACCTACTCTACATGGAGTTCCACATACTCGGTTTTGGTAGAGACTCTGATTAAACTTAACTAAATGAAAAACGAATACCCTACTTGAGTCCCACATACTCGATTTTAATAGAAACTCTAATTGAACTGAACTACAAAGAAACCTAATACCAGTTTTGAGTCCCAAATATGTATCCGGTTTTGGCAAGACTCTGATTGAACTAAACTAAATTTTAAAAAAACACTTCTTGAGTCTCACATACTCGATTTTGATAGAAACCCATACAACACATCGATCCTATTAACGTCTTTAAGATGTACATCTTGCTACTGTCGTCTGGACGTCATAAGGAGACTAGTATTGGTTGAATTTTAGACGTCTTATGCGGTAGTCTTTAAGTCGTCATTATGTTGTCCAGTTTTAAATCTCCCGCTTACAATATAATTATATGAGTCCTATATTTGTCTCATAATTCATCTTGGTTGAGACATACAGGAAACCAACTCGTATATTAATCAAAATTAAGTTGTATATTGGTCGAAAAGATATTAAATAGACGTTATTTGCATGGAAAAAATAACATCTTTTAAACATCCAGTATGGAGGACATAAGACACGTATGTGACGTCTTTGTGACTACATTTGGATCAGACGTTTTAGAGACATGAACATTATTAAGACGTCTTAACGACGTATTTGTGTTGTATGGGAACTTATCTGATTAAACTGAACTAGATAAAGAAGATTAGTACCCTTTATATACACTGGCGGAAAAAAAAAATGAAACACTTTGAAATTCGTGAAATTTCGACCATTTTCAAACCTCTATAACTCGGCGTATTTTCAATCGATTTCGATGAATCTTTGTGGACGAAAAACTTTGAAGTGTCTACTTTAAAGTCATGCCTGCGAATTTTAGCGCAACCCCTTCCGCCCCCCTCCAGCACCCCGGTGAAAAATAATAAATTTTAATTTTAAAAATGTCCAACTTTGACGATGTCTATGGACTTTAAAAATTTTTTTTGACTTGATCCATCAAAAGAGCACTAAAATTCACTCAATTCCCTGTGCATTACTCAAAGAACGAAGTTCCTACGATCATTTGGAACAAAGTTATGAATTTTTTTAAAAAAAGGGCATTTTTTTGTTTTTTGCACATAACTCAGCGACTTTTCAACCAAATTAGACGATTCTTTCGGGGAAAAACCAAATTGTGAGTGTACTTTAAGGGGATAATCTCAGATTAGGATGATCTTTTTTCGTACCCTTTAAAACCCGAACAAAAAAACACGTTTTTTCGCAAAAAAACGTCTAACTTTGGCGATGTGTACCGAGTTGGAAAAAAATTTGTCGGCTCGATCCACAGAAAAGGCATTGAAACTTGTTCAATTACCTGTGCTGGGCTCAAAAAACGAAGTTCCTACGACGATTTGGCACAAAGTTATGGCCGTTTGAAAAAAAGTGCATTTTTTAATTTTTTGACTCATAAGTCGGAAGTTTTTCGGCGAAATTGCTTGTTTTTTTCACGAATGAAATTTTCCTTCAAAATTTCTAATTTTGTAGACAATTTGAGTTACACAAAATTTTCAATTTTATTTTAAAATTTTCTCGATATTACAGGTTTGCTTATGCCCATGGCATGAAGCACGGTGCTCGATGTGGCATTTTGCTTCGTACAAAGCTGTCAGAAGGATGTTACACCGGTATAGTAAAATGCCGTACGAAAATTTGTATATTGCTTATTGCTATGTTCACTTCGTACTTTGAAGGTTTTTGAAAATTATTTTTGACAGCTGAGAATTAAAATTCATCAATTCTTTGTGTCAATTAAATCAATAATTAGTTTATAATCCTTTAAGCTTTTGTCAATAAATAAACTAATGATTGATTTAATTAACACAAAGAATTAATGAATTTTAATTCTCAGCTGTCAAAAATAATTTTCAAAAACCTTCAAAGTACGAAGTGAACATAGCAATAAGCAATATACAAATTTTCGTATGGCATTTTGCTATACCGGTGTAACATCCTTTTGACAGCTTTGTACGAAGCAAAATGCCACATCGAGCACCGTGCTTCATGCCATGGGCATAAGCAAACCTGTAATATCGAGAAAATTTAAAAATAAAATTGAAAATTTTGTGTAACTCAAATTGTCTACAAAATTAGAAATTTTGAAGGAAAATTTCATTCGTGAAAAAAACAAGCAATTTCGCCGAAAAGCTTCCGACTTATGAGTCAAAAAATTAAAAAATGCACTTTTCTTCAAACGGCCATAACTTTGTGCCAAATCGTCGTAGGAACTTCGTTTTTTGAGCCCAGCACAGGTAATTGAACAAGTTTCAATGCCTTTTCTGTGGATCGAGCCGACAAATTTTTTTCCAACTCGGTACACATCGCCAAAGTTAGACGTTTTTTTGCGAAAAAACGTGTTTTTTTGTTCGGGTTTTAAAGGGTACGAAAAAAGATCATCCTAATCTGAGATTATCCCCTTAAAGTACACTCACAATTTGGTTTTTCCCCGAAAGAATCGTCTAATTTGGTTAAAAAGTCGCTGAGTTATGTGCAAAAAACCAAAAAATGCCCTTTTTTTAAAAAAATTCATAACTTTGTTCCAAATGATCGTAGGAACTTCGTTCTTTGAGTAATGCACAGGGAATTGAGTGAATTTTAGTGCCCTTTTGATGGATCAAGTCAAAAAAAATTTTTAAAGTCCATAGACATCGTCAAAGTTGGACATTTTTAAAATTAAAATGTATTATTTTTCACCGGGGTGCTGGAGGGGGGCGGAAGGGGTTGCGCTAAAATTCGCAGGCATGACTTTAAAGTAGACACTTCAAAGTTTTTCGTCCACAAAGATTCATCGAAATCGATTGAAAATACGCCGAGTTATAGCGGTTTGAAAATGGTCGAAATTTCACGAATTTCAAAGTGTTTCATTTTTTTTTTCCGCCAGTATATTAAACACAAATAGGAAGTGTAAATTCAAGCAACAAATAATATTAAATCCGAGCAGCAAATAAATCCAAGTGGCATGTATTGAATTCAATTTCAATTGAAAAACATTAAATCCAAGTAGCAAAAATTAAATCCTTGCATTCCTGGTTTTTTCCACTCCTTCAAAACCAAGTAAAATTAGCAACAAACTACTACAACTTGAAATAAAAATATTCTACGGTTGATATTTTTCCACGGAAGTATATATGTAACCCGGTGCTCAGCGGTGCAACTGCGGTTGTGGTTTTTAAAACGCGTGGACTGGCGAGGTGAATAAGCCAGCAGGTGGAGCTGTTGCTGTCACCAGATGCAACCAATGCATCGACATCGGTCAATCACTCAATCACAATTACATATCACCCCATATCTCACACCATAGACCATGAGTGTAGCGTAGCGCGGTGTACCACCTACTCACCTAATTCTGTTAGTCCCTGCAAGGGATCATATTGAATTCTTGATGCTTGTGTTCAATTCAAGTTTTGATTTATATTGAATGAGGTAGGTGCGTTATTTATTCCCAATGGCAGAGTAACCCAAGAGCAGTAAATACAAATTGTTGAAATTAAAAAATAAATATGTCGATTTGATAAATAAAATAAAATGCTAGTTTCCTGCATATAATACCTATTTAAAAATTACCTACTGTTCACAAGATAATGGGCTCATCAACCATAATCAAATTATAATTAAGTAAATTTAATAATTATGATTAGTAAAAGAAAAATTGTTACAAATTAATTTAGTTCAGAGATATATGATTAATAAAATTCAAGACGTCATCTGTATTAGCTTTGAAATGAAGCTTCTTACTGGCTAAATATTTTTTTCCTGCTATCCGACATTTGTTCAGGAAAGCAACATAATGAATACTAATATAATCGAAATTAATAACAGATATGGCGGAAAATTTTGTTTATTGGGCTTAAGTAGTTAGAAAAAAACTATTAATTTTATGTTAATTTGATAACTGCAAGACGAAAAAACAATGTAGCTCATAAGTTTTAGGTTCCAAAACACAATTTGTTTGTGTAATAATACTTAGGTACTTATTACAAAATTGGCAAAGTAGGTTGGAGTTATTTTTTTGTAGTATATTACAAAAATTTATTACTTAAAAACTTCTTAATTATACAGAACAAAGTTTCAATCTGATGATTTGATTCCAGTAACAAAAGCTCACTAGCACTAATGAAACGTCAAAATCAGGTATGTCAAACTGTTTGACCATGTAGGTCTTAAAATTAATTTTTATTTTCATATTGAAGATAATAGCCGACAGCGTGGTCTAGCGTGTTAGCTGGCTCGCCGGCTAACGTGCTGTGACGTCAGTCAACGTGAGATCGATGGTTCGAGTCTCCGTCGGGCGACAATGTGTGATTTGTCGTAAAACTAAAAATGCCCAAGGTCTGGCATTCAATCACACTCGGGTGTTACAAGCTTTCCACTTGTTCACCTTAAATGTAGTCCTGGTTGCACAAAGAATATCTCCGCTGCCGCTGTGGTTGGAACCACAGATCGCCGCACGGATTGAGATTCTGACTGCGCCAAGATGAATGGGTAAATAGAGTAAGAGAATATGGAGACTGATCCCCTCCGATAAAAGGATCTAGAAAGCTTCGTGAGAAGCGGCGCTACTCCCACGGGAGTGTTAAGCCACTATATATATATATATATATATATATATATATATATTGAAGATAATTATTGAACAACAGTACCTAAGGTTTAATATATATTTTTTACACTTTTAACAAAAAATATAAAAAAGAGTAAACACAATACACACACACAAAAAAACTAGTATTGGGTTGTTCATTATGTTCAGTTCAGTCTAATTTGTGTATTCCCCTAGTGTTGAAGAGACAAACTAGTTTTCTAGATTGGCATCTTCTTATGTTTGCATTTATGCCGAATCTAAAATACTAGATTTGAATTTTCCTGTGAATGAATTTTTATTTTTTAATGCAGTTATACATTTTCTAGATATGCGATCTGAATATTCTCGTGCATGCATTTTCCTGTGTAAGGCTAACATTTTATTTTCTGGTGTTGAACTTCACCCTTCAGAGTTAAAGAGTTAAATGAAATAAAGCATTATTTTTTGATTTGGCTTTCAGTGAGTCAAACGTATTTTAATTATTTTGTAGTTGTAAAGAAATATTCTAAATGATTTGATCCCTCAGACTGCTACTTTCCCCACAAGTTGCTATCTCAATCCACCCCAACGTACGCCGTTCACGGACTGAGGGTAAAGACGTTAACCCAAGACTATTTCGTTATCTTGCAAGTGGTCAAACTTTGTCCTGTGCTCCAACACCTCTCTACTGCGAGTACTTATCTATAAACGGACCGAGTTAAGCATTATAATAAACCCGAAATGTTAGACTCAAGTGTGTGCGCTAGTCCTTAGCGTTACGAGAACTTGTGGACTACCTAGGAGTGCATCTACACCTAGTAGCACTTCATAGCCAGGTGGCAAGGTGGACACATCGTTGTGTAGTATGCAGGTGAGATGTTCACACCTTCACAGAGTGTCTTGAATCAATTTATAAGTTAAGAAGTTAATGAGGAAAAATTATAAGGCTGGTTTTAAAATTTAGGAAAATAACGCCAAATGCAGTCAAGTTTTTACTTCCTTGTACGGAGTAATAAGGAAGTATTGTAATCGCGAAAAATTTCGGTTTTCAGATTTTGATGGAAATATCCGTTTTGACATTTTCTGAATCCATTATGACTAGTTTCGTCGTGACGTCTGTACGTACGTGCGTACGTGCGTACGTACGGACGTATGTGTGTCGCATAACTCAAATACGGTTAGACGTAGAAAGTTGAAATTTTGTATTTAGGACTGTTATAGCATCTAGTTGTGCACCTCCTATTTTTGGTTTCAATTTACAAACCGGAAGTAGTAAATTTTAAAAAAATTTCGATAAATATTTAATTTAAGACAAATTTTTTTATTTTAAATGAAAGATTATGTGATTATTACCTACAATCGGTATTTTATAAATATTTTTGTATCTGGTATCATTTAGGAATAATTAAAGTATATATTTTTAATTTAGTATTTCTTTATCTTGTAGTCCATGATCGATTAACATTTGTTACTACGTAAAATTTAAATGTTTATGACATGACAGTGACAATAGTAAAATATGCTTTATATCTTCTTCTGCAGTTTAAATAAAATGACTAAAATATATTTGTGAGTATAGGTACTAGTATAATAAGTTAAAAGAATTTTTAATATTATTCTACATTTTAGTTATTAAGAAAAGTATGAACACACAAGGCGTACAAGGAAGTCATGTGGTGTCCACGTCAGATTTTTTTTATTCACTATTCGCCAGGGCTCCAAATGTAAGTTTTTACGAAAAAGGGCGCTAGGTGGAGAGGGGAAAAAGACTTGTTTCAAATGTTGGCGGATTTCAAGGCCAGGTTCGAAAAAATTTGAAATAAAAAAAATACAAGACAAACTTATAACCTCCTCGTTTCTGGAAGACGGTTAAAATAAATTAAAGGCATGTTAACATTTTTTTAAACTGTTTATGGTTTATGACCTCTTTCCTCCCCCACTACACGGGTGGTTAAAGAAAAAAATAAACAATTTCGAATTGACCATGATATTTAAAATGATACCTATTTATACATTAATTCATTCATAGTTAATTAATTTGGTGTAATTCAATTCAATAATTTACATCATTTAAATTTAAATGTGGTAAGCATTGAAATTTTGCTTCAAAAAATCAATTATAGCACCATCTATCACGAACTCAAAAAAAGTTTTAGACAAAACCTTCATATTTTGTAGCGCAGAACCCGAATCTGTAATAAAAACTGGGGTTACTATTTAAGATAATTAAGTTATTCCCCTTCCAACCCTCAGGGGGTGGTACATTTGTACCGTTCAATAGAACTTTAAAAACTATCTTACAAGTATTTTTAGGAGATCTGAAACACCCTATATATGTAGAACTATATATATATATATATATATATATATATATATATATATATATATATATATATATATATATATATATATAATCTATTTAGATCTCTTTATACCCTTTCGGGCGTCGAGATCAGTTTTCTTGTCCTTTTCTTTGTAAGCCTATGTTCTTATGTAGAACAAACACAATATATTCTTAAAATATTGTTATCATTAATAGTATTGTTCTTAATTTTTCGAAAAGGAACGACCAAACTGGTCAATTTCCCAAGACTTAACAGTGTATTGGTCAATTTTGAACCCTATTATTTACTATTATAGTGTCTTTAGTAATCCCAAGGTCAATCAGTATCTCTGTAGACTTTAAATATTTAAATGAATACATTTTACCTACGACTGTCGAATAAAAGTTTGGTTATGTGCATCTGTCATACACATCTTGAGTGTAGTAGTCTCATTTGTACATACATATTAGCGGTATACTATATCTGAACGTGTGTGCTGTGACCAGCTAGCAACTCAAACTCACGAGTACTCATGGTTGTTAGTAGAAAATACACTTAAATGAAGATTTTTGTGCAGTTTAAACTGAAATGTGTTCTAATTAGATTTGAACCTGAGTTGTTGGCACCACGTTCAGTCGCACAGCGCACTCGACAGTATTTTATATTTTTATTTAATGAAAACATTTCAAGGTGAACAAATATTATTTAAAATATTTGATTGAGTTGCATCCCATCGTTATAATAACAGAAACAAAATATAAACGAACCTTGGGATCAGCTGGTACTGTTTTAGGGCTGCTGGGCTTATTCTCCATCAATATACACTCACTATAATATTATATACGATACCCAAATTATTTACCACACCATCCATATATGCACAGACCACATACAGTGACACTAACACAAAAACACTACATTAATACATGGATTCACCAACACATATGCACTACTTATCACATGAGAAATACGTTAAAATTTACTTATTTTAAATAAAAACCGACGCGGAACTTGAATAAAACGTTTGTTTGCGACGAAAACAGCGGAAAAACTGATTTTTATTCAGCTAAACAAGGATAGTGCTGGTTCAAAACGGATTAATTAAGGAATCTGACGATTGAAACATAAAGTTTGTTGGTTTCAAAACAAATATTTATAGTATAGTGCATCCAAGGATATTATTAAAATGTTTTAATAATATTTTTTTTTGTTGTTATTTGCAACAATGCTTTTAATTGTTTATGTTTGTTGTAATATTGTTGTCTGATTGCTTAACAAATAAAATATTGATTATAACAATAGAAAAGTTCCTTACAATTAAAGCTACAGATGTCCTCATTGTTAAGAAAACAAAGTGTTATGTTTTTTATTGGATTAAAAACATAATGAAATATTGAAACTACTAAAAGATAGACTATTTGTAGCCATAAATAAAAATACTTCTATCTGAAAGACGAATAAAAGGTTCATACAAAACATGTAGCTTCTGCAATGTATTTTTATTCTGAAATAAAAACATCTATTCGTATAAAAATCTTCAGAACAATGGACAATAAAAACTAAGACAATACTCTATTAACAAGAAACCTGAACATACAATCAGCCAGTACAACCCTTCGATTGCCAACCCTTGTAAGTTTCGTAGGGTACTTTGCCCTAGCGTTGCTTGTCCCTTTAGGGGGTAAGTGATGCTTGGAGGCACTTTAAATTAAGAAGTCCATCCACAAAATAATAACTTTCTTTTGAATCATAAAATAAATATTGTAAAATTCATAGTTACACTACTCGTATTCTGGTCTTATGGGAGTAGATATGGATAGTCGAGCGCGCTATGTGATGGACTGTAGTTCTGATATCTCAGGATCGAATCCAGTCAGGTAAAAATGGATTCTTTGATGATTCTTTCATGCTTCTGCATTATGAAAAAAATAATCTTGGTGAGAATTGCCTGTCAAATAGCGGTAGCGCAAAATTGAATCTTGAATGAGTCTTGGAAAAGAAGTATTTCGAATTCACTTAGCTTCAAAGCAGTGGCATTAATTTTTTCCAGGATTTAGAAGCATGAAAGAAAATTTGTGAACAGGGTTTTGCTGTCATACTGACAGTCATGAGTACTCGTAAGTTGACGACTAGTAAGTTCTTCAACAGTAAGATATACGGGATGATTCACAACTTCGTGCATATATTTTAATGAAATATAGTACTCAACATACTAATTATGGAACAAATAGATTTTTTTAATTCGTTAATTTAAGGGTAGATTTACCATTTTCTTATTTTTTTAATGAAATCACTACAAAACTTTTTTTTAAGTAGGTAGGAATTATTGACATGTCATAATGTGAAGGGAAATAATGAAAAATGAAATTTTTGAAAAGAGAAAACACGAACTAATAGTATATTATATATTGAGGGACTAAAGTGCATGAGGGTGAAAGTTTATTTCACGAGCCGAAGGTGAGGGAAATAATCACCTGAGGGATTAAAGATACTTTAGTCCTGTGGTTTATACGCTATTTTTTGCACTTCATCCTCAAACGAATGCAAAATAGTTTAAAAGAATACACATTTTGCAATTTTGACAGTAAATTTTATGAGAAATATTTATATTGTTACCATAGATACTCTGTAACAAATAGCACGTATTTACTTGACAACGGGAATAATTAATTCAATTCCTTGACAACGGGATTAAATATGAAAAATAATCCCTTGGGATCAAATTAAGAACCTAAGTCCCTAAAAATAAGGACTAAAGAAGAGTTTTAGTCCCGGAAGTGCAAAAAATTATTATAAAAAACTACCTATAAGAAGAAAATGCGCCGAAGGCCAAATTTTTTTGTATAGGTATGGTATTGTACTTACATTTTTATGATAAATTTAAATAAATTGAAAAATAAGCTTTTCTTAAAGCTTTAGGGAGGTCCAGAGATGGAAATCAGTACATTTCAGTACATCAGTAATCAGTATATAAGAAATCAGTACAAAATATTTTCAAATTGTTTATCAGTACAAGGGTCTGAAAATCAGTACTGTACTGACAAAATCAGTACGAATGGTCAATCTATTTAAAGTCAGTTTTCGAAAGAAGCGCATTATTTAAACCAGTTGTGGATTGTTGATGGTATAATGAATTAAATAAAATGATATTTTAATTAATTAAGCAATTGCAAGAATAGTAGATTTCTAAGAATTCTATAAGAAAACAGTGACCCAAAACTGTTCGATTAAAAAATTTGAAAAAATATTAAAATACATGCACGAAGTTGTGAACTACTTGTATATCTACGTATATCAACATCAACAACCAACAATATGACTGCCACATCAAAGTTGGTAAAAAGGCGTAACAGATTCGTAATAAACAGAAATACGCTATCAGCTCTTGTCACATCCCTTTGCAGAATCCCTCTCCAGAAGTTTCTCCTCGGACAATGTCCAGCGCCGGGAGTAGCAAGACAGGGGTAAGGGGAGGGGGTTATGTCAGGGGCGAAGCACTAGCTCCAGGTCTGATTTACAACCGAACCTCGATACGGAGTCTTACAAGACAGATTAATTACATTCTGGACGCTGGAGCGGGCTGTGGAATATGCAGATTCGAGGAATCTTATAGGGGTTTTATGGGCGACTTGATCTGGCCTGAGGTGGTGTCTTACCGCAACGTAGACACAATAACATAGGGGGGATGTTTGTTTTCTTGATCTAATGCAGTGGACACGATGACTCAGAATTAGCAGTAATTGACAGTTGCTGCTATAGTATGACCACACGAGAATCGTCCATGGGATGTTTAAAAATATTTTATTCTTGTACTTTGGTCCAAGTTTTTGTCGAATTCCTGAAATACTCTCGATTTTACTTTTTTTCCATTCCACTCTTTTCCCCACTACTATGGCTGCCTGAAACCAGCCCGAAACTCGTACTTTGCCGCATCCTAGCTATGCAATGTCATTTTGAAGTTGAAAATACTGTAAAAGTGTTGTTGCGAGTAAACTGTCAGATTATTATTGACTTCAGGATAATGTTTTTATAACATTTAATAGAGAAAGAATGTACAGGGTGAGTCAGCTAAGTGTTCCCTATTTCATTTGTTTGTAAAGTCTCAAGTTTTTGTGTAAAGCCCGCCAAATTTTTGCTGTAAATACAGTAGCCACTTGAGTTTTTGTTCGCAAAGTTTTATCATTATTGCTCTATTGCTTCCTAATTGGTAACTAAAATAATGATTAATTAATTAATGATTAGTCAAACGACTATTTGTAGGATTTTAAAGGACCTTAAGTGGCATCCTTATAAGATTCAAATTCTACAGGCAATTTCTGAAGAGGATAAAGCAAACCGATTGGAATTTGCAGAAGACGAAATTGAACGAATGAATGAAAACCCTGGTCATCTGAAAAACATCATGTTTTCTGATGAGGCACATTTTCATCTTGATGGTGGATTTAATAGACACAATCATCGGTATTGGTCAGATGAAAATCTCCACTGGATTGCTGAACAATCCTTGCACTCTCCTAGAACGACTGTTTGGGTTGCAATTGGAGATTTTGGATTAATTGGTCCAATTTTCACATTGACGTGAACCACTCGTGAAGTTTTTGTCTGATCGATTTGAAATTTCGGCAGTAAAAATTCCTTTAGATAGTTCATGTTTTGCAAAAATTTCGTCACTTTCTGATAAAATTGCCTAAGTTATAAAAAATCCAAATAGGGAATAGTTAGCTCACTCACCGTGTACGTGCTTTTTAAGAAAGAATGGATCTACACAGGTGTGCCTTTTGAAAATTTTAAAAATTAATTTGTATCATGAGATATAACCGTGTGAAGTTTGCATAAATAATTTGTTGTTGTTGAATTTTTTGGAATTTTTATATTTATGTACAAGTTTTTATTACTAAGGGGACATCAACAATCGCTAAGCACTCACAGGACGTCTGGCTATAGGCACCGTATTACTACTTATTAATTGGATGTAAATGGGCAAAAATAGCAAGTAAAATTAAAGCGGAATGTTCCCATTCTTGAAATGACCTGGGGTTTTATTTTGTCAAGTGTGACGTATGAACCCGGAGTTCAAGTCAAAAAACTCTTAAATGTAGAAAGAATCTCTCGGTTGCCGCTTTCAAAGGTCGTAGTATTTTCATAAGAAATTATTTTTACTGAAAATTAAATGAGAGGACAATGAATCTCTGGCGTTAAATTATTCTTGATAAATCTACGAACTTTTATATTATTTGATCGGAAACCCAGGTACCTACTAAAGATTTACCTTTTTGTGTGAGTTCTTTAAAAACTAAAACGGGAATATTGTTCTTAAAACTAGCCCAGCCAGACGTAATTTGAAAAACATGAATATGCACTTGATTGTTTTATTCAGTATGCAACAGTGATTGATGATATTTGATATAATAGTTGTGGGCTTATGAAAACGTAAAAGTTGAATATAATAGAGTGACAGATCGACTGTGGAAGCCGAGGGATAAATAATTAATACAACCGCGAATCAGAGTTTGCGGCTTGCTCTTCGTCAGGCGCGCCAGGTATCACACACGAGAATAAAATTAACATTTACCCATAATTATCACTAAATCACCGTTTAGCTTTTTTACCACCAATCAAAACTGTTTTATTTGGTTTTATTTCACATCAAACGAATATTTCAAATGTTGTCTATGCGCTAATCATGACTTTTATGTATTTATAATTAATAAACAAGTAAATACAACATGACTGTTTAAATTGCTAAATGAAATTATATACTGTAATATTGCGATATAATGAGCCACTATATTGGTTTTTATATGTTTCCTGCGCTGGTTTGTCATCAGTTCTACTATCGCATCCCATTCAATCCGTTTTGCATCATAACAAACAATCAAACATTTGTAACTCATACCTTTTTTTCCAAAACACTACTATCATCAATAAATAATGCTTCATGCAGAAGAAATTTATAAACAATATGAGGTTGAACTTGTTACATTTTTTTATACATACATACCCAACTTCAAATCGTCGATATAGATAACAAGATAACTTACGGTGTATGTAGGGTTGCCAACTGTACGCTTTTAGAGCGAACATACGCGTTTTCACTTATAATATCACATGTGCATTAATTCTTTCCAAAAAATTTTTTAAGTGCATTCCACCACCGTAATTACGTTGTTGGAATGCACGATAAAAAATATTCGAGAAGAAAATCACAATGGAACCGACGTTCTATTTTTGAATTTTTTTACAATAGAAACTTGAAATATTTACTAAATTTGTATTTAACATTAATAAATATGTATTATTTAACCAATTTTTAATTTAATATCAAAGTGACAGATGACGGTAAAGTTTCCACTTATTAATATTAGTTAAGTTACTCAAGGTACTAGTAAAAAATTTCCGAATTTTTTATATAAAACCTGTTTTACATTATACTTTTTTCGGCTAGAAACTTTAACAAGTTTCATACTAGATTTCAGAATGCAAAATATCCTAATGTAAAACACGAATATTTCCATTCAAGTTTCATACTAGAAACGTCTTTTTCCGACTTAAGCTTGAATTACATTATACTTTTTTCGGCTATAAAAAAGAACTTTTTTTTAGATACTTAATTCGGCTAGAATCTAGTTTTCAAATTTGTTCTTGCACTGACATATTTTATTTAGCTCATCGACCAATACTGCCATTGAAAATTTAAAAAGAAATGTAATTGTCAGTTGAGATTGTCAACGTACTCGGTTAATGTATTAGTGATGAAGTTTTATGTACCTACAATTTAGTTATTCTGCTGTCACTAACTTTATTATTTTTGAGGTTATATAAAAAGACGGTTCCAGTATGAAACTTGGATCGAAATTTTCTTGATTTACATTATCCAAGTGAGCATTTTAGAATTAAGTATGAAAATTGTCAAAGTTTCTAGCCGAAAAAAGTATAATGTAATTCAATCTTTAAAAAAATAGCTCCGATCCAATTTTTCATCCAAGTTTCATACTAGACTTGCGCAGTGACAGCAGAAATAAAAGTAAAAGTAAAGTCGTCCCCTAATGGATCTTAAGAGGTATAAATGGACTCCTGAAATAACAAATCTCATGTACAATTGTATGAAATGCAACCAGTACTTTACCAGGTATTAAAATATGTTGACAACCTCAAAAACTGGCAATGACAATTACATTTTTTTAAATTTTCAGTTGGCAGTACAAGAACAAATTTTAAAACCAGATTCTAGCCGAATTAAGTATCTACAAAAAGTTCTTTTTTCTAGCCGAAAAAAGTATAATGTAAAACAGGCTTAACCATGGTTACTAATATTGTAATCAATTCATCCATTGACTGTTATTTGTGTCATGCGATTTTCAATTAAAGAACTTTTGGTTTTCTCAGAAATAAAGGATAAATAACATGAACTGTACAAGTGTGAGTAATGCATGCATATATAAAAAGTTTCTGATAAAAGTATATAAACGCACGATCAAAATTATTAATTATCCCGTTGATGTATCGGTCCGAAGAAAAAATAAATTAAAAATTTCATGAGATTAAAATTAAATATTTGATATATCCCACCTCAAGTTCGACGCTCAGTATTTCTAATTACTTTTTTACGATAAAAACTTTAACAAAATTTTAAAATATAAACCGTAAAACTAATTAATCCACACATATTTTAATCCGCCTTATCATGCATTAAATTAAAAACTAAAAACACATTTTTGATAATTCCGCGAGTTTTGCGCCGCGCGACGCGTCGCATGTTAAGCATATTCTGCTAATGAGTGCGCGGAAAATGTACAAAATTTTTACATTTGCAAATGAAGTCGTAAATCTACCGAGTGATAGAACGTATTAATTTTAGCGACAAATTGGCGAGATAAGATCTACGCATTTTTGCACATTCGTCAGCGCAAGAGATATGCGTGAGAACTCGCATTACTCACAGAAAACGCTAGTTTAACATTTACTAATTTGAGCATTACTTAACATAATAAAATGAGTAACCATGATATATAAAAAATTTAATTTAATAGTATTTATCCTTTAATTCTGAGAAAATCAGAAGTTCTTTAATTGATTATTTCCCACATATTAATTAAACCAATCATTTGCTTCGATTTTTTAAATTCTGACCAATGACGTACAAAATATATCGGCAAAATTTGAAAAAATTCCCTAGGGATTGTTCAAGTGACAATTTACCCGTTACATGGGCATGTATGACAATTTTATTGATTTTGTATTGTTTTAAATTGAAATTAAAAGTGTCAAATGAACCTTTTTGCGACAACTTCTTACGATGAAATAAAAATATATCAAATATAACGCCAAAAAATACAGTTACGTCAAAAACCTTAGTTTGGAACCAATTATTAATGAACGTGTGAAACGAAAGAAGCTAAAATTTAAAATTTTGACACTCAAAGGTTAGTACAAAAATTAAATGTCAAAATAATCAACCGTTTCGGCACAAAACAAATTGTCTTTATTTAAAAGCACGAAAAACCACGAATAATTATTCTAATCGGTCTGCAGCAGTGTCAAATTTTGCTTACTCCGGCATTAGAAAACATTTAATAATAAAAATATTAGGACTGTCCAACGTAAATTTATTAGTTTATATTTTGTTTGTTTATTTGGGAAATAGTCTAACAAAATATATCTCGGTCTCATTATTTTCGAGGTAAAATTGTTTCTTAAGATGGTTGCTTATAGGCAACATTCCTCGACAAATTGAATGATAAAATCCCTCGCCTTCAGCTCGGGATTTTGATCATGTCATTTGTCTCGAAATGTTACCAAGCAACAATCTTTTGAATTAAAATTTTCCAGCAAAATAATGATCCCTTGATATATTACTATTGACAATTAAATGGATCAAAGAACGTACGAGGCATATCCAGAAAGTAAGGTGACAAGTGCTCTGCAGGGTGCAGGGAATTTTATTTTTCAAAGGTTGGCACACCTGCGTGTAGGGGGCTTCGTAACGGTCAAACCTAGCCCTGGTTCAATTCAATCCGTTGAGAAATGCCGGCACAGAAGGAGCTTTCGTCAACCTCCGCAGAGGCCGTTCGCTCCATTTCCTCGGTCATCAATTTCCTCACTTTGCATCAAGAATCCGCGGCCGAAATCCATCGTCAACTTGTGGAAACCTATGAGCCTGAGGTAATGTCATGTCAGCACGTTTACAAGTGGGTTAGGTTGTTTAAAGAAGGTCCCACTAACACGAAGAAACGAGTGAGGCCGCCGGCCGAGGTTCCTCACTTTGCGTCAAGAGTCCGCGGCCGACGGTCTCACTCATTTCGTCGTCATGAGTGTTAGTGGGACCTTCTTTAAACAACCTAACCCACTTGTAAACGTGCTGACATGACATTACCTCAGGCTCATAGGTTTCCACAAGTTGACGATGGATTTCGGCCGCGGATTCTTGACGCAAAGTGAGGAAATTGATGACCGATGAGGTGGAGCGAACGGCGTCTGCGGAGGTTGACGAAAGCTCCTCCTGTGACGACATTTCTCAACGGATTGAATTGAACCAGGGCTCGGTTTGACCGTTACGAAGCCCCCTACTCGCAGGTTTGCCAACCTTTGAAAAATAAAATTCCCTGCACCCTGCAGAGCACTTGTCACCTTACTTTCTGGATATGCCTCTAATTATTTTTCGAACCTCATTTGTGTTTTACGCTAGTCCTTATAAACGACTAGCGACTGGACCTGATAACTAATAAAATAGTGTGTCTAATTTTTTTTTTATTAAAGTGTAGCAAAAAATCATTACACGCGAGATATTGATGAGTCCCCGCAGTGTTGACTCTTATTAAACACTTGAGCCTAACTAATCAAACACTTGGTCTCTATCTATGTGAAATCAGTCGTAAACGAAAGCCCTTATTAGCCAATGATAAGATAAGACGACTCTGCTTACCGAGGACAGTCTGCCACAGCTTGCCTGGATACTCTGATAGCTGATAAGTGATAAGAGCAAGTGAAAAGCAACATACGGCAAGGTGTCTTTAGGATTAATAACGCGCGGTAAATAAGCCACTCGACAAAGTATGATAAGTCGGGAATACATGGGAAATAAATACACTCTTCTAGATAAATGAGAAGTGGAGGGATGGGAAAACGCCTGTTGCTTAGGCCGTAGGAATTACCTGGGGCAGGTGCGCAGTGCTGGTCACATACAGGGTGTTCGTTTATGTTTCGTTGATATCTTAATTCCACTCTCTGGATTTATATTGTTGAAATGAATACAAATTGTTTTTATAAATAATTGTCACTGGAGTAGGTTGGTAAAAACAATGCTATACTTGAAAAACATTGATGTAATGTTTATGTCATAAAATAATACAGTTGTTATTTTAAAAATATAGTAAAAGTTTATTTAAAAATAGACTGTATCTTACTTAATAAAATAATAACATTGCGATAAATTACTCTGTTCAACTTATATAATGTGGACTTTTATGGAATAAAAATAATTTAGTTCTGTG
Source organism: Agonum fuliginosum (assembly GCA_947534325.1). Taxonomy (NCBI): domain Eukaryota; kingdom Metazoa; phylum Arthropoda; class Insecta; order Coleoptera; family Carabidae; genus Agonum; species Agonum fuliginosum. Next base: position 1,144,112 of record OX384037.1, read on the forward strand.
ACTATTGAGACACTTTTTGTTGAAGCATTATGCATTACACCGGAATTCCACTGGTATCGTTGAATTGCGTTCTGTGGATTAAGGTGTTCATTACCAGAAATGAACCTTAAAAACTATCGACACTAAAATAATTAAGACATCCGGATGTTTACCTTAAAATAATAATGAGAGTTCATCTGTGCTTAGGTATTTAATAGAAATCCTATAACAAAATAACACTTATTGGACTTAAAACTCTTTACTTCATGTCAGCTACGAATAAAGCGTTAGGTGAGATCGTACTTCAAGTACTTTATGAGTAGGTACTTGAAGTAAAATTTACTTGGTACTTGCTTAAATATATTTAGTACTTCAAGTATTTTTGTAGTACTTGAAGTACCTATTTAAAGTATTTGAATTAAATTGGTCATTCATTCGTTGGTTGCTTTCGTAATTCGTATGCTTACTTCTTTTTAATATAAACAATAAATAATTTAAAATTAGGAAGTTAATTTCTGTATCCTGACTATTACGTTGTTACAACATGTAAGGTTGCCCCACCCAAATTGGGTAAAAAGCGTGTTGTTGCAGTATATAATATTTGGAAGTAATGTACTTGTACTTGGTACTTCATGATATTAATTTTTTACCTGCAGCTTTGCAAGTACTTTTACTTGGTACTTAATACTTCAATATATTAATTTTTACTTTGTAAAGTACTTGTATTTGATTTGCCAAGTACATTTTAAAAGTTCTTGATAGGTACTTGGTCATAGAAACTATGAAGAAAAGTACTTTTACTTCAAGTACTTTCCTTGGCCATAAGGTACTTGGTACTTGTACTTCAAGTACTTTTTTATGGTACATTGCCCAGCTATGCTTATGGACGGATTTATCTTACTAGTCACCTACAATGAATGTACTATTCAATTATCATAGTGGTTAGCTCAGCGGTAAGGGGTCCGCCTAGCATGCTAGCGGTCTCCAGTTCGATTCTCACCACAACCGACACTAATACCACTGGGTGCGAGTGGTTGGATTCCACTATAATAACATTTACCATCCTGTAATTGGGAGTTAATCCTGTAGGTTAGTTAACATCAAAAAATTAAAAAAATTAAAAAATAAACAAAACAAAAGTGTGTCAGTCTGATCTAATCTGGCAGAAAGAATAATGACTTTAATATAACGTAGTGAAGAAATTGTAAGATACATTTGCACAAAAAGATAATTTCGCAGCGGAAATGTGGGGTCAGATCATTCACAAGAGCAACCAGAGATAACATTTAACAAATCATCTTTTAAAATGTCGGCTAAATAAAACCGCGTCCAAAGTGAACAAAAGTCTTACTCTAGGCATCCATTACCGCAAAATGACACACGAGAACGTATTCAAAGAACGTAGGAGAGTAGAGCATTAGAAAGAAAAATGCCTGTACACTTTGCGTTGATGGTGTTTATGTGAATAATAAACGCGATTCATCTTGGCGATTCTTTCTCTCGCGTTGACACTTTCATTACTCTGCGCTTCCTTGTGTCTGCCCCCCAGTCACTTTGTAAAGTGACCGCCATGCTGACCCCACCGGATGCGGAAGCACTAGGCCGTGAGAAATGCCAAGTGCAAAAATTATAACACAGAAGACACAGATTTTCAAACTTGCGACCCGTTATCACACCAATCACGCCTCTTACTTTTAAGGCTGGTTTATATAAGTTGTAACTTTATGCATTTGCCTTAGCATTAATATTATACTTTTCATTAAACTTAGTAAGGTTCATGTACTTCTTAGGGTGAGCCAATAAGATTAGGCCGATAAAAATACATTCTACAAAATCGACATATCAACGTCTGTCATATCTTTGTACATTGCTTCTTTTTTGTCAAGTCGATATTGTTCAACTAATTCTATTTCTATACCTATTCATATTCATTTTTATTCACAACGTAGGTTATTACGAATGTTAACGAACAAGCGAACTACACGTGCTAATGTCAAATTCAAAGTCCCGGCAATAGTCGACGTTAACCGGTCGTATACGAACATGAACATTTCTGATTGGTTGGCATTAGCATCATTCCTCAGAAATTGAAAAATTCCCATATTTTAAAGTTACAGCTAAATGGAACATAGCTGCGCGTCTGCACTAGTACCATAACACGTGTTTCCGTATGCTTGAAAACCTAATAATGCTAATGTTAGGGTAAATGCATAAAGTTACAACTTATATAAACGAGCCTTTACCCAGCGATTATCGGCTCGGATTGTCGAGATGAGACGAAAATTCAAAACTACGAGACGATAAATAGTTCGCAAGAAATCGAGAATTCTCGAAACAAATATAAATAATATTCATTCGACAGTACGGCGCATCGATTTTACCAAATTTTGTCATAATATTGTTTTAAAAAAATGCCGAATAAAGAGAAGAATACTACTTTTTCATGTTTAATTTATATAAAAGTATTTATTGCTGACTAGTACCTAATACATACAGTATGATTACAATATTTGTGTATCTACATATCTGAGCTAGCCCATTTCTGTAGTCTTTTATATTAATTACATATTTGCAATACTAATTTTGTTGTTCATTTGCATGTAATTTGTAGGAAAAAAACAATTTGAAACAAAAAACCTACACTTTATAATAGTTTGTTTATCTAACGGTGTACATCTATAGTATTGCATGTTTTGTTCTTTTATGTCTGTATTTCTTATAATTTAAATTAAGAGAGTTTAAGTCATATTGTCCTATTAATTCTATAAGTGGATTTGGATTTAACTCACACCTTGAAAAGAACTTTTCACTTAGTTTTAGCACATAATTTTTAATGTAGTCTATTTTAAATGTCTCATGTAGCTTACTTATTTTTGTGTACTTTGGAAATTTTCCGATTACATGTTTAATTTAAGGCATTTTACTGTAGGTAAAATGTTATACAATAATATAAATAATGCGTTTGATTATTTCTTTTGCCTTATAAACACAATATTTTACAAATACGATGCCACTTTTAGAGTGCGTTCGCTAGTGCTGCCTTTGTTCGACACACTAAATCTGTATATATCTTCCCTTTTTCTCGACGAAATCGTAGACAGCTACATTCCGGCCTTAAATGGTAAACATAAAAATTTTAAAAAAATTACTATTGAAAAAGGAAGTATCGGAGTCTTGCGCTAGTCCTAGGACTAGCGTAAGGTCCCCACATGTTAGATGTATTATATTTAATTTAATACACATCTTATCTAATCCTGTAAAAATAATAAAGTTAATTCTGCATCAAAACCAGCAATAGTGATCCTAAATCTAAAAAATCTGCTGTGGCCACCACACGACCTCTCGCCTAATTCTGCTTATTCTACTAATCTAATAAATAGTTTTACTTACATTTTAATAGTTTCATCTTCATGTAATATGTAAACGATAATGTAAACCAATATGCAAGCAAAAGATGTCAACTGTACTGTCACTGTCATAATAATTCAAATTTTATGTAGAAACAAATTTCATATCATGGACAACAAGATAGAATATTAATTGTACTTTATTTTATTGTTAAATACTTCCAGATTCAGCAATTTGTATTTATAATTAACTGTACACATAGATAATCACAATTTCTTTTATTTTTAATTGCAAAAATTGTCATAAATAAATAATGTACCAATATATTTAAGGAAAACTTTTCCAAACTTCTAAAAGTACTACTTCCGGTTTGCAGATTTCTACCAAAATGTTATCCGGTGTTAAGATACTTATCAAAACCTTAAATAAGAAATTTGGTTATAAACGGTTTGATACTTTTTAAGTTATCGTGGACGAAAAATCCTCGGTTCATACAAACACACAAACACACACACAGACATCATCGTGAAAATAGTAAATTCGTATTCTAGAGACCCTGAAACGTGCTTATCCACCAAAAACTCATACTCGAAAATTTTGACCCATTACAATACCTCTCTTATAGAATATGAGGCGAGAGGTAAAAATAAAAGCTCTCAACAAGCAACAGTCAATAGCATTATGGCCGATATCGGCGACTTTGGCCTGAGGTAATTACATAGAGATTAATTACCATGAACTGATCGTTCGCGCTCAGATAGATAAGCGAGAGTGCGAGTGTAAGAGAGAGAGAGGGCGAGGTACATATGCACACACACACAAACACACGCATGTAGTGGAGGCATTAAGGTGCGAGGATATCTAGAACAAATATTTTGCAGACCATATGGCGGATCACATCATCGTCATATATGTGCGTTTGTTATCTTCTTACCTTATAGCTATTGTTCCCCTTACGTCCCTGTGGAGGGTACCCCTCGCCATACAGCCAGGGGAACGGGCAGGAATGACTGACTAATCAATGGATAGGGATCTTTTAAGTCTCACAATTTGTTTGATTTTATTTTCTGCATTTGCTTCTCTTCTTTATTACTAATGAAAAGGAAAGTATCGGAATCTTGTGCTAATCTTAGGACTAGCGTAAGGTCCCCACATGTACGTTTAATATATTTAATTTAATACACATCTTATCTAACCTAATTAAAAATAATATAAAACTAATAAATTCTGCATGATCCTCAAAACTAAACTACAGCCAAGGGAACGGGAAGGACTGACTGACTAATCAATGGATAGGGATCTTTTAAGTCTCCCAATTTGTTTGATTTTCTGCATTTGCTTTTTTTTACCGTTCTCGGGTACAGCTAGATACTAATTATTTTTATAAAATAAAATTCCTTTCTACATTACGATTATCATCCTAATGCTGGGTCCACACTTGAACATTTTAGTCCGAACGAACAGAACGAACTGAACGCGCAGAGCAGAACAGTCCGAACAAAAGCTCGTTGCGTTCAGCAGATTCGCCGAATTATTAGTTTTCCAACATGCTTGAAGCATTCGTAGGAAATGTCAATAATGGATTCCAATTTGACGGTAGCATTTAGTGTCTTTATTATTTGTAAGCCAGAAAAAAATAAGAAAAGGCGAAGAAATATGGGGTACGAAGAAAATGCTCACCATTGCTGACCTCGTGTAATCTTAAATATAAGGCGTTTTATACGCTTGCCAGGTAATTATATTTAGCTAAAAAATTTAAATGACATGCTGACCATTGCAGAACATGTTTATTTTCAATCAATATTGTGATATCTGGCATAATTATGTAGGTATATTTAATGTGTTTTAATAAACCTAGTAATTCAATTTAGCTGACCGCTAAAAATTTAAGCTGACCTACACTGACCATAAATTTAACACAAAGTCAGCATTTTTTTGGTTCGGCATTTTATTCTTACCCAGAAATGGGTAATGGGACACTTTATTATTTCAGCTTTTCTCATTCAAGCGTCATGTTTTTTTAAACTTCTTGTAATAAAATCCATGCTTAGGGTTCCATAAGACAGGGTGTTGCTCATAAATGTCTATTAATTGCAAACACTTTTTCCTCTCCCACTCCATACACACAATAATTTATAATAACCTTCAAATACACACGATACAGCTGTCTATGTTTATACAACGAATCTCAACGAATGCTGCGATCAAGACGATCAGCACGAACGGTGCGAATTCCCGTCAACTGAATGATTCGGCGAACAATTGTTTTCTTTGAGCAAGTCCGATTTACCGACAAGCAACGGAAAACATTTGGCTCGTCCACACTTAGCGAATTCGGCTTGCGCGTACTGCTCGTTCGGTTCGTTCGGACTAAAATGTTCAAGTGTGGACCCAGCATAACATAATCAGCATGACTTATGTTCGTGTAAAATAAAGACAAAAGATGCATGTATTTTTTAAGTAGGTATACAAAAATGTTCTTGAATATTCACGTCATCTGGCATTTGTCAAAAAAGACCAATAAAAATGCACAATATTGTACTTATTTCACAGCCAATCAAAATCTGTAGAAATTTTTATTTTGTACTATTGTACTAGTAAGGTTGTGTCGACTATTCACTACTAGTACTTCTAGGTGACTACTTAACAAATAAACATTTTTATTATAATCTTAATTTCCATTTTTAAAGCACTATTTGTATCTCTGGTTTTTCTTTAGAGATCTCGAATATTTTTCACTTGAAATTCACTATTTTATTTATAAAGAAACGCCAAAAAACTGCATTTTTGGCATTTAAATTAAAAATTGCATCTGATTCAATGAATAATCTCTTAAATATCTACCGTTCGTATTCATAGTTAAGTAGATTATTTTTCTGGTAGTATATATTTTCTGTACCTTGTGGTTTCGAATATTACTCGTGCTGCGCACTCATAATATTCATATCCAAGCACAAGGAACATTCGTAATACCTACTACCAGAAAAATAATCGATATAACAATGATTACTTACGCTATTATAAGTGAAATATCAAACACTCACAGCCCAACATTTTATTACTGATAAATCCTTCACACAAACAGTAGATCATGATCATGATCAGAATCCTAATTCCCAGTGCACAGAAACATTTTGGCAAGTTTCCTGAAAAAAGTTTCCAGAAAATGTTTTTTTTTTAAACAATAAATATGTTTATGTACGACTGCATTATAAAGTACTGTTTATAACATAATTTTGCAGCAATAAAGCAGCTCTTTATAATACTAGTAAAATAAAATAATAGAAATAATAAAATAATAATAGAAAAGGCACACTTCGCTAGAGATTAAATTTTAATTTGTCATTTGTCAAATGTGTCATTTTGTAAATGTCATTATAGATAATAGAAAATCTTGCGTATAGGGCAGTCAAACATAAAATCTTGTATGCAACACGTATATAATAGGGTTTTATTGACTCGCCCATTTATGTGCCTCGCTTCGCTGCGCTCGCTCGTCTCCTAAACTGACTCGCCAATAAAACCCTATATTATATACTTGTTACATAAATAGCTATTATGATCACATGTCACATTTGACGATTTTACAAATAAGAAGATAGTTGCACTTCACAACGTTTCCTGAAAACGCCTCATTTTTACAGGCGCCGTTAAAACTTTCAAGTTTCAGGAAACTTTTTTCAGAAAACATGTCAAAATTTTTCTCCGTGTGCACTAGGCATTACAGAATCCACATTATCGCCTTATATTCCTTTATGTGAAACAAAGAAAAAATAGTTGCAATTTTTTTTATTATAAAATGTTTTTGAGAAAACAAAATCTCCTACTGATCAATCCTTTATACGAACAATAGATCACGAACCGATACCGATCCTAACAGAGTTCGCATGTGTAAAACAAAGACAAAAGACAGCGTCCACCGTCTGCATGAGCGGGGTGGCCGCTGCATCAGCGCCGCTACGGGGATTTGCAGAACTAACGGCTCGGAAGTACTGTCACTTCGTATTTGTCGGCGCGCGGGCTGATCGCACTTATTGCGTATTTAGATGCCACCGTCCCGCAGTGTTTTAATTGGCCCGCTGTCGTAAAGCCCGGATTACACTTTGATTAAATTTTGAACAAAAAAATATTACGCCCGTTTAGTTAATGTATCATTCATTCCGGTAGCAGACTGGACAGGGGGCACACATACTTGATCGTAAAGTTATCTTCGTAACTGAACAGCACTGAAAAATACACAATTTCCCACAACATCAGTGACACTATACCCCATTTCACTGAAAATGCAGTCCGTTTGACACTCACACATTTTATTAGTTCAAAATTTGGCACAAACTTAAATAAGATATAATGTTTTGTGAATAAAGTTGTCGTCTATAGAATAATCTAGTAGGTACTCAAAATAAGAAGTTTGCTAATGTACCTTATTCCATCTCTCATCTCGACCAATCAGATTCATAAATATCATCGTCCTATCTCACCCAGAGCTGGGAAAAAAGTACTTGAAGTACAAGTATCAAGTACCTTCCGGTCAAGGAAAGTATTTGAAGTAAAAGTACTTTTCGTATGACCAAGTATCAAGTACTTTAAAAATCTACTTGGAAAATACTTTAAATAGGTACTTCAAGTACTACAAAAGTACTTAAAGTAGTAAATATATTTAAGCAAGTACCAAGTAAATTGTTCAAGTACTTTAATTCAAGTATTTAAAATACTTCAAGTATTAAAATTACTTGAAGTAAATATTTATTTACTTTAAGTACTCATAAAGTAAGTACTTGAAGTACGAATATATTTAAACAAGTATCAAGTAAATTGTTAAAGAAGTGCAAGTATCAAGTAAATTGTTAAAGAAGTGCAAGTATCAAGTACAAGTACCAAATTTAAAAAGTACTTGAAGTACTTTACTTGAAGTATAATACCTGCAAATTCAGTACTTGAATTTTACTTGAAGTAATGCCCAGCTCTGTCCATAAGACACACTATTTGTAATTAATTCATAATACAACACTATTGTGTTATGAGCCCATTATTGAACACCATTGTATAATGATGTCACCACACCAAAATGTGAGGTCCGGTTAATATTTGAATGAATAAGAATTTGTAAAGAAATGTTTTTGTCAGATAAAATGCTTCTTGAATTATAGTCTACATTATATGCCGTTAAATAATACACTAATTTAATTTGAAGCGATTTTAAAAAACAGAGTAATTTAAATCCACACTAACATCCACGTGCATGTATTCGGTGCATTCGGTGTAAGTCAGTGCAACGACCGATTCAAAATCGATGTAAGAAGAGTTGCGCGTGAATTAGAAGGGCTGATGGGGTGCACTCGGTGTACACTGAGTGTAGAATTCGCAAGGGTGAAGTTAGTAGCTCGTGTGTGCGTTTCGCACTGACATAAGTAGCACCCCATGCGGTTAGTCCCACGATCTTAGCGGAGATAGACGCGGGAGAAAGCGTACCTAGTACCGCATGTATACGTGCATACGTGGGGAATCTTATTGCTTCTTTAAACACATGTACGCTAGTGTTTCTTGTCAATTTTGAATAATGTTTTGGTGTGTGGATCACGAGGTAGGAAATTAAATTGTAATTGTCTTTTAAGTGAACAGTAAGCCAAATAATAATCTGATTTTTTACCTGTCGACCCATATTCTATAAGAGAGGTATTGTGATGGATCTAAATTTTCGAGTGTGAATTTTTGGCAGATAAGTACATTTAAGGGTCTCTAGAATACGAATTACATTTTTTTTTAATTACGATTTTCAATAGACTAATTATTGTAAATTGGTATCTATCTATCTATCTATATATTTTGGTATCTATCTATCTTGATATTTATCTCGATAAATGAAGCATTTATGATAATGTTTCATTAAATAAAACAGAAAAAAATTTAAAAAAATTTCTGTACCATTTATAAACTAAAGGACAATTTAAATCTACTTTTCTGAAATTCCAGTATCTTGCTGTCCATGATATGAAGTTTGTTTCTACACAAAATTTGAATTATTATTATTATTATTATCTTTTGCTTACATCTTGGTGTACATATTACATATGAACATGAAACTATTAAAATGTAAGTAAAACTATTTATTAGATTAGTTGAATAAGCAGAATTAGGCGAGAGGTCATGTGCTGGCCACAGCAGAATTTTTATAATGTTTTTATTCGGTTAGAAGCTTTGATAAGTTTCATACTAGATTTTAGAATGCAGAATGTGATAATGTAAAACACGAAAATTATTTAAAAAACAGTTCCTCTGGAGCAATATTATAGAAACTTATTTTTTCTATTTGGTGTTCACAATGTTAACTTTGTGAAACGCAGCTGAATGTCGCCAGAGCTCACTTTGTGACACGCAATATATATTTTTAAAAGGTTGGTATCTGTAGTATCAGATGACATTTACTTCAATTGTCAAACCTCAGAACTGACAATTTCAGTATAACCTCTAAATATATTTTGCTTAATTAATTACCTCTTATTCATTAAAATTAATGAATCTAGTAATAGAAAACATATAAGTTCAATATTTTCTATAATATCCGCACTTATCATCTAAAAGAGTTCAGTAATTATACACTTTTACAGTGACAGTGACAGTTAAATAAATGGTAATATTAATGTCACCAACTAACACGTTACACATAAATTTCCCTAAATCAACTTGTGTATATTGTGGCAGTATAATTTAAATTTTAATATTTAAAGACACCAAATAGAAAAAATAATATAAAGAACTCATTTTATAACTTGTCCTTTAGTAAACTCACCCGAGGGCTCGATATACTAAATTTGGACGCGTGCGAAAAATCCTATAAAACGTTTTTTAATATACAATTTTGGCACTCTCGCGCTTTAAAATCTTTACAGCCTGAATTCAATATCCGTTATAGATGACGCTTGGAGGCATTAAAAAAATCTTAATAAAAGAAGCGATCGGTGATCCCTCCAAAGGGCTTGCGAAACAAAAAGGTTGGAATCCCTTTCATATTCGCTTTTTGTGTCTTAATATCGTCTTTGATTAAGCATTAGCGCTGTGAAATTGCCCCGGTCTCATTACCTAGTTTTAATCACTGTGTCTTTCGAAGAAACGGGTCCGTGCTTGTCGTAAGGATTAATAAAAGGGTTAAATGCCAGATTAGCGAAATAATTGTTTATTCCTTTTTAATTATTGTAATTTTTATTTTGAGTTTTCGGAGAGTAATTAAAAGTTTCGGAGCTTTTCACTGATCGAAGCTCCAGGAAGAGCTTAAACTTTTTTTAATAAGAACGGTGGTACATTTTTACTTCACAGTTACTTTGTCGTATTTAGTATACTTAGCTCTCTATATACAAATCCTATTTATGAAAGCTTCCATTAAAAAGTATTTGTAAAAGTTTTGCAACCCTTCCGAACTGAAGTAATAGCTTTAGGTTGAAGGTATTTAATACTCTTTCTCTTTGCATATTTTATAAAAGTATTTTGACTTGCTCTTTTCCATTACAGATAAGTCATTTAATTGGTTTAGCATTGCAAGTCGCATAATGTACAGGGTGAGTCAGCTAACTATTCCCTATTTGGAGTTTTTATAACTTAGGCAATTTTTATCAGAAAGTGACGAAATTTTTGCAAAACATGAACTATCTAAAGGAATTTTTACTGCAGAAATTTCAAATCGATCAGACAAAAACTTCACGAGTAGTTCACTTCAATGTGAAAATTGGACCAATTAATCCAAAATCTCCAATTGCAGCCCAAACAGTCGTTCTAGGAGAGTGCAATGATTGTTCAGCAATCCAGTGGGGATTTTCATCTGACCAATACCGATGATTGTGTCTATTAAATCCACCATCAAGATGAAAATGTGCCTCATCAGAAAACATGATGTTATTCAGATGACCAGGGTTTTCATTCATTCGTTCAATTTCGTCTTCTGCAAATTCCAATCGGTATGCTTTATCCTTTTCAGAAATTGCCTGCAGAATTTGAATCTTATAAGGATGCCACTTAAGGTCCTTTAAAATCCTACAAATAGTCGTTTGACTAATCATTAATTAATTAATCATTATTTCAATTAGAAAGCAATAGAGCTATAATGATAAAACTTTGCGAACAAAAACTCAAGTGGCTACTGTATTTACAGCAAAATTTGGCGGACTTTACACAAAAACTTGAGACTTTACAAACAAATGAAATAGGGAACACTTAGCTGACTCACCCTGTATGTAACAGAAGTTTTGGCCAAAATGTTTTTTAATAAAAAGTATCAGGAGTTGTGCCTAAAATAACATACCACTTTTTTAAAACATAGTTGCGTTTTATTCAAACCATTTGTACAAGTATAGATAAATCAAAAAAAGAAACAACAAAACAGTATCATATTTTGTAAAACAGTGCCAATTATTTAATTTTTAAAAATATACCTGCTATGTCATTCTACCCAAGTATACTTGGGTAAATTGACATATCTGTTTTTGTAATTCTTGGGTAAAGTATTATAGTTTTTTAAAGGCTTGCATATGTTTCACACAAACAAATTCTAAAAGAAACAAAATCCAAAAATATATAACAACATACGGGTAAAAGGACATATGCAATTCTGTACAAGTATCTACTATGTAATTTTACCCTACAGTATTCAAATTCAAAAGTAGTGAGCAAACCATAACTTAAGATAAACTTTATGGTAACAAACAATCATGCACGATATTGACAAAAATAATATGTAAGTTTATAGTGCTTACTGAAAATAAATTTGTACTGATTTTAGAAATATTTTCACACTATACTTATACATTATTTTTACTTTGCATATGAACAAGCTGACCTATACGTTTCTGGTTGTTAGTCAATACATTTTATTGAGATAGTCGATACCGTACAACAGAAATTAGATCCGCCTATTTCGCCAAATTTGACAAAAGGCCAATATGTCATTTTAGGCATATCTCCCCAATATTTGCTTCTAAAGGTGGATTTATAACACGCACAGCGCATAGAAAATAATTTAGCACAACATAGCATATGAATTGGTCATATGGAAATTAGTGCATCCATTTATAAGACGCACAGCGCATAGAAAATAATTTATCACAGCACACGAATTATTTATTTACCACTTATTCATATATTATTTATGTCAAAGTCTCCTGTCAAGGTTATTTTTTGGTCAAACATGGTTTTATATTATTTTGTTGTCCATTATTTTAAAGAAATATTTGTAAAACACCTTAAAAATACACAAAGCCTCCAAATTAAATGTCAAAACAGCAAACAGCTGTGATAACCCGTCAATAAATCTGTGTTTCTGTGTGATTTATAAAACCCCGTGAAGAAAATGCTGTGCGCTGTGCTGTGCTAAATTATGTTCTGTGCGCTGTGCGCAGTTATAAATCCACCTTAATAGTTACTTTGCTTCATTAAGCGAAACATTTTTTGCAAAACTTTACTTCCTCACGTTACTTGGAATATGAATTACTACAAAAAGCATACAAAATAAAAAGAATTCTCGTTTTAACTGTAGATTGAATCCCATAACCAGAAATAGTCTAGCGGTAGTCAATACATTTTCTTGAGAAAGCCAACACCGTACAATAGAAATATATATTTGCTTTTAAGGGTCTCGTCTCCGTAACAAAATATTGCGTGTTTAGGGGTATAGCAGTTTCTGCTTTACTCATTGCATATTAAAAATTTGAAGGAAAAACAGGTACTAGATGTTTGAGAAAGAATTAATCTAGGATTATGCCCAGTTAGAATTCTAAAAAAATCTTTGGAATCCATATAAAAAATTAATGAAAAAGTGTGTTTTCAGCAATTTCTTACACGCTTTATCTTATTATTAACAGATTTATTAAAAAATGTAACTCGGCATAATCCTAGTTGCATTCTTCGTCTGTAAATAAATTTATAAAATTTAGATTTATCTATAAAACTTCGTGAGTAGTTTAGAAATTGCTAGACTGCTTTTACGTATTTTTAGCGAGCGTTTCTATGCATTAACATAGGACAAACGCAGTGTTGAGCTACTTGGAGACGATACCCTTAATAGTTAAGTACTTTGCTACATTAAGCGAAACATTTTTAGCAAAACTTTAGTTCCTCACGTTACTTGGACTGTGAATTACTACAAAATAAAAAGAATTCTCGTTCTAACTGTAGATTGAATCCCATAAACCAGAAATAAAGTCTGCCGCTAGTCAATCATAATCCCGGTCCATAATAATCAAGTGCCTATTCCGGAACCGCGAACCTTACAACCAAGCATAAGAAAGTTTTTAACGCCGCCGATAAAAACGTCGTTTGATCCCCATAACCAAAGGTGATGACAGCGCGACATAGGTTTCTTCGGCGTTAGAATAAAAACGGAATTAATGTTGTTATTGTCACCAATAAAAACAAGCGCATAAACTGCTCGAGAGATGAGGCAGTGTTATGTCGTCTTTATGTTTGTGAGGACGTTATGGGTCTCTACGTGCGTGAAGGTATGATGTGTATGCATATATAAAGGTGTTCTTTTATGTCTTAACGTTGTCGTTACCCCAGGGGTGTGGAATTAACTTCGATGCATTTTTGATCAGGAAGATGTTGCAAAAAAGTTAGTACAATGTGTGGATCAAAAAATGAACCCGTAAAAACAAAGTTTTTGACTATAAATTCTTTATATATGAGACTCGATCGATATTTATTTATATTTTTGTTTTCATTGTCACTCTTTCTTAGATAGTGTGTTTCAAGAAAGAGTTAAAAAGAGTAGGGTATGGCGAGAGGTCTTATGCTGGCCAAATCAGATTTTTTCTTGTGCCAAAGTAAATGCAGAGTAAATGCAGAGTTAAAAAGCGTAGGGTATGGCGGGAGGTCTTGTGGTGGCCATATCAGATTTTTTCTTGTGCCAAAGTGCATTGTTAGGTGACAAAAGTCTATTTGCAAAATTTCAGCTTGATAGGACCACGGGAAGTGGGTCATTTTTGACTTTACTAAACTTTATTAACTAGGAAGTTAATATAAAGGATTTAAAAAAAAATACGCTAGTCTTTATCATCGTATATATAACATATTACATAATATGTTATACGATGATATATAGACTAGCGTATGTTTTTACTTACGACTTTAGTTGAGCATGGATATAATGAAGTGGAACATAATGATCCTTACCTGAAACAATGAGAAATAATTTATTAGTGCATTATGTAAATATAAGATTTTTATTAAATTTACCAAAAGCAGTTACTATATACACGGTTTCTCAAAAGTACCGAGATGGAGCTATAAGTTTTGAGTGAGTGAAGAAAAAAAATTAAAATTTGGGAATCACTCTAGCGTTTGGGTCATTGCTAGACGAAAGAAGGTCGACAATTTGAACATTTCTTATAAAAATCGTATAAACGTGCAAAAAATATTAAAATATTAAATTAAATTCTAGAAAGAATTAAGATAATCGGGTTTCTTTTTATGGGAATGTTTTTTTTTCTCGACAGGGGTTGCTATTTAAAAATGTTGGGGAAAACCTCTACGTTGCATGGAAGTTCTAAACTATCTAAGAATGTATTTTTTATGACTCTTTAGTGATCCCCAAATTTTAAAATTTTTTCTTCATTCGTTAAAAACTTATAGCTCTGTCCCGGGACTTTTGGGAAACCGTGTATTTAAATGATGTTACAACCTTTAGGAAGGCAATTAATTTTTGCATTAACATCCAATATTTTTAAAGCCGGACTTAATGATGTGACGAACCTACACCTTAGTAAATTAAGGTCGGGCCTTATAACTTTCATTGCTATATTATGAAGAATAACATGTGTGCTACTAATAAAACAAGTATGTACTTCTCCTATAATTCTATATCTCATTTAAGAACCTTTGTCTATCCAGTAAAACAGTTTAAAAATCAATGCTTTGTTTGGTGTTTTTTTATCTTCCCTCAATGCAAATTGAAAATATGCACTGTCTCCTAATAAGAGTAAAATTATAAAATGTTTCATTTTATCCCGTTGGAATGAAAGTAACTGTTTGCTGTCCTTTTCATATATACGAAAAAATAATACCAATAAAAAATCATACATATACAGTACTGGAAAGAAATTACTGGGATGCAGTCAAATGATTTATTATCTCACTCTCTACTAGTTCCGACACCCCATGTGTCTTCTTCAGGAGATGAGATTAAAGGAATAATATCTTACATATAATAAATACAAAAATATCTTGTAGGTTTAAATAAGTTTCCTTGATGGGCGAAAACGGTTACATTTCTATGACTTATTTGCTTTATCCTTCCAGTAAATATTTTTAATCATTACGACTTCCATATGAGAGCTTCAAACCTACAAGATATTTTTGTATTTATTATATGTAAGATATTATTCATTTAATCTCATCTCCTGAAGAATACACATGGGGTGTCGAAACTAGTAGAGAGTGAGATAATAAATAATTTGACTGCATCCCAGTAATTTCTTCCCATTCCTAAAAATAACATCAGTCAAGAAAATTTTTCCTTAATATACAATACTATTTAGTAAAGTGATATTTTCTTCTTGAGCGATTATTGTATTCATCTTCCGGAGGGAGGAAACAATACACTTTCCATCCTTACATACCAAACAACAAATCTCAACATTGCAACATATGACTGCAATTTATTTTAAAATATGCATCATTGATTTAAAAAAAAATTGTGCACCCCTGCCCACTCGCCCGGCTCGCCCCTCTCATCGCCCTTAAGGTGCCATTCCTTCGTTCTTCGCCTCGTGAACAATTTTATGTTTATTCCTACCGCATAAAAAACGCTTAACAAAAGTTTACACTTACAATTTATGTGTCGTGCAATCAAACGCGAATGCGTTTCTTGTTATAGACTTGCGGGTTATTGCTTGCGCCTCAACCCTCGGCATAGGGGTGAGGGTGGCAAGAGTGAGGGATCATTTGTATATTTGTCGTGGCTCGTAAAATCTGCCCTATATATCCGATGTGATGTATTTATATTATTTTCTGAGATATGATTGTATTTTATGTTTTATTATTATAAGTAGGGTGTTTATGATCAGTGGAAATAAAAAGAAATGTGGATAATGCTCGGTTATGGCAATTTTGTGTTTTATGGTAAGAGTGGTTGTTATTGTAGTATATGTTTTAAGGGTTGTTTTAAAATGGGACCAGCGTTACAGCTATGCTGCACAGGTAAAATTATTGAATAAGCAACAGGATAAATTTAAAATATTTATTCACGCACAAACAGAAAATTATTGACAAGAAACAAGTCGCATGGTATGGGCACCTAATAAGAATATCATAAAATAGACAAACAAAAATGATGTTGAATGCCAGATTAGCAAAAAAAACAGGAGAGGAAGACTTGGGAAAAAATATAGAAGAAATACTTAACAAGAACAACGTCAGTTGGCAGGAAGGAAGGAAAATAGCGAAGAAGAGAAAGGAATGGAAAGAACTAATAAACGGAGTAATTATTGTTTCATTAAAAATAATTAAATTTCGTTTATTATTTTACTAGTATTATGTAATTTAAGATATTCATTACCTACTTCTATTGTTTGTATTTAATAGGAGAACGAATCCAGTGCACTACTACAAAAAATGTTTTAGGTAAACAACCCTTAATTTTTCGAATTTAGAAAAAATTCTTTTAGATTCGTAATCAGCATATCAAACAACATATACAATTAACGTATGTGCTCGAAGTTATAAAACATCCTGTATATATTCACGCACATATGGATTCTTTCAAGATTCTTTTATAATTGTTATAGTAGACTCAAATGATAGTATCTCACCGTTGGTCCATTTAACAACCGCAGTTATCATCCTTTAAATCATTTAGTTTTCAAAACATATATTTTCTTTTTTCCAGGATTCAAACAAAATAAGCTCTTTAAGGTGGTAAATATTTTTAAACGCAGTTTTATTATTCAGTTATTGATGGTAAAAATGCTATAACATATAAATTAGACAAAACGTTAATTTTTAAATTAAATTATAATATTGTGTAGTACCTATACATTTTTATTAATTGGTGCAATACAGATAAAAGAAATAATTCGCAATCCAATTTTCTCCTACTTACTTAAATATATTTTAGTCTAATGTTGAAAAAAAATTATTTAATATTATAAATTACGGACATATTTTATAAAGAATAATTATGTCCGAACCGTTTAGCTGTAACAGGTTAAAAGTGGCAAAATTGTTCAATTTTGCCTAAAACTACAAGTTCATTATTTTTACAATGCAAAAGAAATTTTGGGCTCATTAGTCAGTGTATTTGTAATCAGCTACCGAAGCTTGTAAACCGATTAGCCGGTTAACCGAATAATTAACCTCATCATCCAACATAACCGGTTAGCAGAATAACCAGTTAATCAGTCGCTTAGTGCGAAATAGCCCTGTACTTTCACTTGAACCGGTATTTGCAAACCCGTTCTTTTTCTTTGAAAAACAAAAACTGTAAAATGATAAAACGCTTACGAAACGGAAGTGCATTAAAAAATAAAAAACAACCGAAAAATAAAACAAAACAGAATCAACAATGCAAAAAAACGCTACTCTGTAATAACCTTGTAGTAGCATAGATATTGGCTAAACAATGTGCTTATTTATGATGCGAAAAACCAATACTGCAATTTTCCATTTAAAAACTTTGCGAATCGAGAGTGAAAACCTTTGATGTCTTTTATTTGTCGTTCGGAAAAAAATATCGCGGCTCGCCAAGACAGAAAAAGGTCAGTTACATCGGATTTAAACTATCAATACTACTTTCGCAATTGATTAATATGCACCCGTGAATACCGGCCCACACTAGAGCCATCTGTGCTCTAGTGGCTGAAACTACCCGCCGCGCTGCGCATGCGTCGACTATCGCGCCAAACTACAGCGCGACAACTAATAGTGGCCGAGCGGCGAACTAACCGACCGGCAAGTGTTTGGACTTTTGTTTACGGATGCCTATATCGTTTGTTTAATGTCGTTTAAAAACGATTCAATATTGGATTATTTTATTTATCTATGGAATAAAGCTCGAATGGTCAATTTGCTATTAGGTTCGATAGATCCTATAAAAAGTAATGGACGCTATTTGCTAATCTTATCTATTAAAGTCGGACGGCGCGGGCTACACTATTAAAACTGCTGGTCGATTTTCTCTTGCACGCTATAAAATGGTGCGCGAGTATTACTCATTACGGATGTTACATGACAATAGATATATGATTTCTTATTGTATATACAAATAACTTTAAGCCATGCAGTTATATATTAATTGTAAATAAAAATATGTAGTTTGAAAAAATACTTTATATTAATACTAATATTAAGTTTTACGTTATTAGTAATAATTGTATTTAATATATTGTAATTTTAATTAACAAGGCATAGTCCTACATATTTCACATGACTGCAGAAAGCATAAATGATACTAGGGCTCGAAGTAAATTTTATTTGTTTACTTTACTTTTTCAAATTAATTACCTACTTAATTCATATAAGCAGTATGACATGAATTACTGCAACGTAATTGTGTAATGGATAAATTAAAGTCATAAGAAGCATAATTATTATGAAGACCAGAAAACTATTGTGTGTTCACTCTTCAGTCATTTCAGAAAAAGACGTACACGAAATAAATTTTTTTGACTTATGAGGCTCGTCTACCATTTTTCGAATTCCTAGAATACTCTCGATATTACTTTTTTTTCTATTTCACTCTCTTCCCCACTACTGCTGCCCGAAATCAGCCCGAAACTCGTACTTTCCCGCATCCAAGCTATGCAATGTCATTTTGAAGTTGAAAATTACTGTAAACATGGCTCCAGATTCCCATAATAATTTGTGTATTTTTTTAAAGAAATTAAGTATAAAACAAAAATTATTCGATAAAGGAAGCTTAGCTGCATGCTTCTTGTATTTTAAATTTTTCTTGCCATTTATAGTGACCGAGGAAAATATTATCAAATAATGACAAAACACCGCAAAAAACGTCATTTTAAATATTTTTTTACTTCAAATTTCTACGCCAAAGAAAAAAAAATAAAAATATAGAAGCATTAAGACATCGTTTGTTAATACCCTCATATGTAAAAGCATCATATATTTCAATTATAATTAAAGTAAACGTGGGAGGTGTACATCTCTGTAACTCTGTAAAATTTGAGGGTAGACGAACACCTTAAGATAACAATATAGAAAAAAATAAAAATAGTTGGCATATAAAAATGATCCTACTTTAGTATACTTTGGTATATACTGTCCGTGCAGCTAGACTAGACTAGAAAAATGTGCCTATGTTCTACACAGAGCTGAGTAAAAATTCGCCATTTTATTACTTGGTTGCCTGGAACGCAACTGAGACAAGAGAAAAATCGAGCTGGACTTCTTTATATCTATACTATTTCAAGGTATCGAAGCGTTTTCAACCAAAAAAATTGCTGATAATCTATGTCCGCTCGATTAATATTGTTTACCAATTTGAAATTACCAATCCAGTCATCTCTTATTTCACGCACTATGTTAAGAAACCTGTGAATTCCATGGCACACCAATCTGCCCTATAATGCATGATAATATAAGGACCATTTTACTTGCCATTTATTTAAGCGTCAATGGTTTTGGCATTAAATGTAAATAGCACGGCTTATAAAGCCAACCATGTAAAAGTGCAAATATTCAGCTAATTTAACGACAACCACTATTTTTTTCCTTCTGCCCTTCCCAGTGATTACTTCAACCCCTTCCTTATACTCATCAGGTGCTTCACCCTTGGCTATGTCATCCACTGTTGATCACTAGCGGTCACGACTTGATCCCACGGTCTCTCTACAGGTCGGCACACGTCTCGGGCCCTTCTGCAGACCGAAGGACAGGTCAAACAGGATCCACATGCAAGACACAAGCGCTGGACGTTAGATTCTCACGAACGGACACTAGACCTCTCCAAACACGAGATGACCAGGGGAAGTTGATACTGTGAGATGGTGCAGAGGTTTCCAAACAAAAAAGAGTTTTCGAGATGTTTTATTATTTTTTATGGTTTAACTTGGCGTATGTCTCGCATGGTAAATGTTTCTAAGAAGTATTGAGTTATTAAATTCTTTAAGATTTTATACACGAAAAATTGAACTTGGTTTCTGCATCGTTATATTTGCTAATAACTAATTGTTTTGAGATGTACTATGTATGTATAGTATAAGATGTATCATGTATATGAATGAGATATTTATTTATTTATTAACATTTTATTTTAAGGGGCAATGTTCAGCATAAGCTGTTCTTACACATAATCACTAATATTATATCATGTAATTATATGTAACCACAGCGGTATTTACTTTCGTCACCGTTCCAAGTTGGAATACAATGGGGGTTTCCAAGCCTACAGCTTTTAACGGAATACTTATTGGATATCAATTTTCAGATTTGCCCCCATATTTACCAATCCCTATTTACCACCGTCTCTTTTTTACCACCGTAATTCTTTTACCAATCCATTTTTTACCAACATTATACTTTTACCAATCCATTTTTTACCACCGTCCCTTTTTACCACTAATTCTTTTTTACCACCAACGTATTTACCAACTTATTCTTTTATCAATCCATTTTTACCACTGTCCTTATTTTTACCACTAATTCTTTTTACCACCAACATATTTACCAACGTGTTTTTTTACCAATCCATTTTTACCACCGTCTCTTTTTTAACAAAGCTAACAAAACCGTACTAAAGCCCCACAAACTCGGTTTTGGTATTTACTACACTAACAAAACCGTACTAAAGCCCTACTATTAATGGTAAAACGGAATAGCGGTAAAAAAGTATAGTGGTAAAAGTTGTAATGGTAAAAACGGAGTGGTAAAAATGTATTAGTGGTAAAACGAAATAGTGGTACAAATGCAGAGGTAAAAGTTGGAGTGGTAAAAATTGAGTGGTTAAAAATGGGTTAACGGTAAAACAGGATAGCGGTAAAAAAGAATGGTGGTAAAAATGCTGTGGTAAAAGTTGGAGTGGTAAAAATAGAATGGTAAATATGTAGCACAACGCAATTTTCAGTATATGTACAAAAAACGCAAATTTTCAAACTGCCATAACTTTGTTAACTTTTGACGAAAATCGATGATTCTTTGTCTCTCGAAAACTTTGAAGTTTTCTCTTAAAGGACATACAGGCGGATATGACGAAAGTTGGTTTTTAATACCCTTAAAACCCCTACGAAAAAATGTTCAGAATGAAAAGAAAAAATACGAGTCTATTTTAATGTATATAGATTAACATATAAATAACCAAAAAAAGATTTAACTGGCAATCACAAAGCTATCGGACACCGGATAGTGGTTGTAACAAGGGCTTGCGCGTGAGGGTTAGATGGAAGAACAACCTTGGCTGAATGTCGCTCATGGCCAAAAGGAAATTTAAGTTAATAAAATAAAAATGTGTGTTCGCCTATAATGTACACTATAATAACATCTACCATTCCGTAATACTGTTAAATGGTCACTAAAAAAAGTAATAATAAATGTACCTATAGTTTGAAAATGATATCTGTATGTATGTATGTATGTACGGATGTGTGCTGTGTGGATTTCTAAAGGTAGGATAACTCAAATACGAACCACCAAAAAATATTTTAAATTTGTATTTATATTGTAACTATATTTTCTATATTTTCATGTGAGCTTTCTTATTCTTAAAATGCGTCTCGTGGTTTGACAGCCACTGGATTATCTCGCACACACGAACGCTAACGTTGGCTGCAGACAAAGAAAAGCCCACTAGATCTGTTCAAAGGGCAGTGGAAGATACACAACACAAGGTGCTCTGTTTGATATTCAAATAATCCGGAAAATGAATCAACGATTCTTAGAACCTCTAACGCTGTGCGCTGGGCACTGAAGGGTGGACGAGATGTTTCATTGTGCCGTGTTTGTCTTACAAGGGGGTTTTTAAGTTTCAGTTTTGAGATTTAACGATTTTTGGGGAGGAAAGGGTGCAATGTAAGGTGAAATATTTTGCATAACGTTAACGGACATTTTTGGACAGTAAAATATTTCGTTTAGGGTTGTTGGTTCGTCTTTTGTAAACGATTGTGCCAACTCCTGATGTTAATACACTCATATTTAACTAAATACCAACTAATTACTGTATTAATATTACACAAACTTCATTAGTATTGTTTATAATAAATTGTTATAACATTGTTCAGCAACTGTATTCAAATATAACCGCTGATAAATCCGGTAGAAGTATAGGTACCTAATCATGGTCAGTTAGATATCGGCATTATTAATTTAATATCTTGCTATATTGCAAATCTAATATATACATATACAGGTTGGTGGAGGTGAAATGCGAACATAGGGAAATATATGACAATGGAGTTATCATGCTAGGCCTCTTGATATACGTGGAATAAGTAGGTACTGTCAATGTCAAAGTCTTTAAAATATTTTCTTTGCATAATAATGTATGTGTACGAGCAGAACGATAAAGTTTACATGCACTTTTAGATTTTATTATTATTTCTGTTATTGATTACTCTTTTTGCCACACAAATTCATATTACTTCGTTTTGTGACACTACTACAAAATATATCGAGATACCTGGCATGAAAGTTCGATTGTCCTATATATTCTCTATGTTCGCATTTCACCTCCACCAACCTGTATAGCTGAATGTCTGTATGTCTGTCTGTCAGTCCGTTTGTCAGATCTTCATGAAATTTGGCAAGCTGGTCTCTTTTGACTTGGTTCAGATTTTAAGGTATGTTTGATATTTGAGCGGACCATTAAGGGTAGGGTAAAAATTAAAAGTCGCTTCAACGGGCGTGATTTTAGTTTTTTTTTTTGACGAAACTCGGTATATACCATTCATATATAATAAGGCAGATAGTTGTTTTTTAGTCGGGTCATAAATTATGTTTGTGTGTGTGTGTGTGTGTGTGTGTGTGTGTGTGTGTGTGTGTGTGTGTGTGTCTGTGTGTGTGTCTGTGCGTGTGTCCGTATGTTACAAATTTTCGGTGACGATAACTAAAGAAATATCAAACATTTAACAACCAAATTTTGTATTTAAGGTTTTAATACAAATCTTAAGAACTCATTAAATTTTGGTACCAATCCACAAACCGCAAGTAATACTTTGCTTAAATATTTCGATAAATAATTAATTTATCACAATATTTTCTATTTTAAATAAAAAATTATATTATTTGATCTACAATCTGCATTTTATAAATTTTTCTATATGTGGTACTATTTAGTAATTATAATTATTGTTTATAATTTAGAGTATTCAGTATCTTGTAGTCCTTAATCGTCAAACATTTGTTACTACGTAATATTTAATTGATAATAGGGACACATCTACTGAAGTTTACATAAAATGACTAAAATATATTTGTGAGTAAGTAGGTACCTATAGTATAGTAAAGTAGTATAGTAGTATAGTATAGAGCGAGAGGTCTTGTGCTGGCCACATCAGATTTTTTCTTATAATATTAGCTCATTAATTATTCGTTATTAATTGCATAATTGAACAGAAACATGAACCGTTATTATGTGCGGTTCGAGACTAGTAAAAATTGCAGTTTTGTCTTATATTTAATATGAAATTTTCTATACATCCATCTATGCCGTGTATTTTTTTATACGCAGTGATGGATCACTCCTGCTGCGAGTGTAGTGTTAGGTGCGTTTGGCGGCTTTGAAAATACTCCTACCAGTGTGAATGTAGCCGAACATCGATTTTTCAAAACGCAGTCCGGGACCACGGGCACGATAGGTCCGGCAACTGCACAAGCCGACAAAATATCCGTGCATATTATGTCGTATGTGAAACCAGAGCGCGCGTGCTTTTTAAATTTCATTTACAGTATCACATTTCGTTCCATTTGAAATTTTACTAAACAGTGAAAATATAGTTCAAACACATCGCGTCTGCCGTGACACGTTATATAACAAATGAACGCGCGCTGTGCACGGCGCGGCGGAAGGGGAGCTACTTGTCATTCGGGCGACGCACACACGAAGTTATTTGTTATGTAAACGATCTTTGAACGTCAAACAGAAAAGTCATCCATCTTCTGATTTTTCTCCCGAGGTTGACAGCACGATTGCGGAGAACTTTACAGATTTCCACGGTTATCGACTTTGTTTACTGAGCACATATTAGGATATATAGTCTACCTAAAACGCATAAAATAAATGATGATACTACTGCTAGGCGAATCAAACTACTTATTATGATTGGATATGCAATGGCCAAGCATTCAACTAAAATATCTTTAAGTTCAAGGAATCGGATTCCACTGTAAAAATATCTATACCATTCTCAAATTGGAATCAAAATTCTGTTTAAATCCAATTTTATTTTGTTTACTGATCTAAAACGGGCCTAATTATTTGAAACACTTAAAATAAAATAAATAAAACTATGATGACTGATTTGATCGTGCAATTGTAAAGCATCCAACTAATAGAAATTTGTATAACAAGTTTTGAACATATAGTTTTGTCGAACGCTAACGAAAATAGCAGCCCGAGCGAAGGGAGGGTTGCAATCGTTTAAGTTCAACAAAATATTTTCAATACGTGTTATACACACAATTTTTTCTACTCCTGCAAAACAAGGAAGTTAACAAATACAAAAATAATCATTAATTTTTTCACATTTACTGTAAATTTTTTAATTTTTGTGTGAAATATCAATGTTGTTGTGCAAACAATGAACATTTAAAAAAAATCAAAGCTGAGTTGCAAAGTGACAAAAGTGTGCGACAAAGTAAAGTACTTTGTCGCACACTTATTTGTGTTAATTAAATCAATAATTAGTTCATATATTGACAAAAGCTTAAAGTGTTATACTCTTATTATCTAATAACGAACTGTTAATATTTTAACATCAATTATTCACAAATCTTAAAAATTATATTCAAGACTAGCTGTGAAAACAGCAACAATTTTCTTATGTCAAAATGCTCGATGGATTTTTACGTTATTCATTTGTTCCATCGAGCACCGTGCTTCATGTCATGCCGGTGTGACATAGACAATCAGGACACTAAAATTTGACTGTCCTCTCTATAGTAAGCTCTGTACTCTGACTCTGAGATACAGAATAATAAATAATGAGTGTTGTTAGAGTAAAATTCAAATAGCTAGAACCCTGCGCGAAGTACGAATTCTCGTCTTAGAGAGAGAAGCATAGATGATAAACAAGAGGAAACTACGCTACTGTCTGTTCTACAGAACATCAGCTTCAATATCTGTTATTCTCATGTTGACATTCGTAGTGTTTTGCTTCGTGTAACCCTGCGAATTTTGTAATTGATTGTGATTGAGTTATATTTTAGTTTTCTTTGAAAATTAAGTGAAGTGCAGCGCAGCATATACTCGCTAGCTCCGCTTTTGTAAAACGGACAGTACATGACAAGCTCTGCCTTCTCGCGCAGTCCAGGGTCCTAGCTATTTGAATTTTACTCTATACGAGTTTGCCTAAACAATGAATGTTTTGTAACAATTTAGTGAACGTATAAATATTAACCAATTAAACAAAAAGAGTGTAGGAGCATTGAGCGGACCATATGGCGCGAATATAAATCATTCCGTAATGCCAGTCCCGTGCGTCGCAGTACCGTCAGTATAGAATTACATTGTATGCATCGAGTCCACCCCCACGTAAGGGTTCGCGAGCGGCCATCTTATCTCGCTCGAGGGAGCTAGCCCATGCGCTAGTCAATTGTTCTGGCAATTAATCAAGGCACTCTTGGATGTCAAACGCACGCCGCGTTGAAGAGTCTCGGTGTGCGATGCGCCCCCCCCCCCTCCCCCACCCGCGGCCACGTTAATTGCCGTCGAACGACGTTTTTAATTAATCAACCGGTTATTACGGATATTTCGGCCCGTTTTTAACATTTCAATCGAGGCCTCGGCGCACAATGCGCTCAAGCGGTACTGGCTACCTGTGCGTGTGTGTGTGGGGATGTGGCAGCGAGTTAGGTCATCGTGTCGGTAAAATCGTCACCTAGGTTACCGATCGCTCGTCATCATCATCGGACAGTCATTATTGGATCACTCGTTATACTTTAGCGGAGCTCAGGCGCGTTATGCTAATTTTTTGTTACATATAATTAAATTTTGGTTCTGTCAACTTCGGGAGCTTAACTTTAATTAAATATACTTTCATTTGTTGCTGGAATTTTGTATCTTTTTTTAGGTTAACAACAATTTCAGCCGAGGTACGCACAGCTAATACAATGGCATGTTCGATCAACGAAAAACTGATGTTGGTGTTCCAATAGTTATATTTAATTTAAATTTATTGTGAATTATAAAGCCGACTACTAATACCTTTTTAAAATCTATTATTTATTCGTCTAAGCATTGAGAAACTTAACTACATTTTGTTTAAGAAGCAGTAAACTTGAGAATACAAATAAATATTTTTCCTCACTGTGAGGAAAAATATCGTACTTCACATGTGGGAGAAGTAAAATGCTGCTCTAACTCGTGTTCTGATCATGATAGAGGCATTTTACTTCTCCCACTAGTAAAGTAATATACTATTAATCAGAAGCTTGCTGCATCACACATCATATGAGCCATAGTTACAAAACACTTTGCAATTAAACAATTAAAATTCTTTTTTGGCCTCCTGAACTGTAAACATAACAATCACACATCGTTGATGCCTATGGTACACATGTCATAACTGTTTCCGCATATGGTTCGTTAATACGCATCGAATTTTATTTCTTGAATATGTCATTAAATAAAAAGATAACTTGAAAATAAAAAAAAATGCTACTTCACACAATTTATTCATGCTTTTTAAATTTTTCTTGCCATTTATAGTGACCGAAAAAAATAATATCAAATGACAAAAACTCGCAAAAAACGTCATTTTAAATTTTTTTTACTTCAATTTTCTAGGTCAAAGATAAAAAATAAAAATATAGAAGTATTAAGACATCCTTTGTTAATACACTCATGTAAAAGCATCACATATTTCAATTATAGTTAAAATAAACGTGGGAGGCGTACACACCTCTGTAAGGCTGTAAAATTGTAGGTTAGACGAACACCTTAAACTAAAATATATACCTGCCTAGCAGTCTAACTACTAACTGCATATATCAACGTCTCATACAACTGCATACTAATCATCAAATCAACCTGCCGACCCGTTCCTCGTTCCCTTTTTATCCTGCCCGTCCCGTTTCCAGTCCAGGCCACCTATTCCCCACTAATGTAACCTCTGACATTGGGCACCACACGTGTCAAGCACGTGCTAGTGATAAGTCCCGCACGAGAACGGCCCGTGACCTATGACCTCGACAGGTAGAGACCGGCCCGTGGCTGGATCGTGCCAGAAAAAGTGACTAGCGGTGGTAAGGAAAAGGAAGATAAGGGGAAGGGTCCCGTTTGGGAATGGGACTTAATACGAGGGTACGGGCATAATGGAACAGTGCTACTCAAAGATGGACTAGAATATGTCAGGGTCTCATATTGTCATCGAAGTGGATAAATATTGTATAGTTCGGTTCATTTTCATATTCCTGACTTTATAATCCCTTCATTAGAGGCAACAATAGGGAAAACCACAGATGGCAGAATAAGTAGAAAAGGAAAATGGCCCTATCGTACAGGCATCTTAGGTATAAAATTGTTTGCACGTACTCAGAAGAAAGCAGATAGCCTGATTGATATTTATGCTGATAATTCCACTCCGGTATAAAGTAAGCCATAAACAAAATACAATTTTATCGCATTGACAGCGGATAAAAAGGGAGGTAACTTTTTACAAGTGATACAACCTTATTTACCTTTTTTTAAGAAAACAATAAACAAAATTACCAAAATGCCATTTGCTTCATATTTCCAATATTTGTCAGTGAAATGATTAGATTTTGGGAATATTTGTAAAGAAGAACCAAAGGAGTCGTTAAATTATCTCGTTGAATTACACTCTAGCATTTTATTTCCTCGGAATAAATTTCTGTTTGACATCTCAACCTTGTCACCTGACTGCAATTTGACTCAAAAAATTGTTTAGAAATAAAATTAAACAATTTTTCTTTTTAAACTGCTAGGTAACAAGGTTTCAATACAAACAGAAATTTATCCGGCGAAATAAAAAGCTCTTGTGTAATTATTATTATTAATTATTATTATTTATACTTAAGAAAATGCGTTGCAAGAAGACCATTATATAGAATTTGGTTTGGTTCTTGGAGTGTTGTGGATAATTTCTAGAACCGTACTAAAATATTTGTTGTTTTTTATCATCTATCAACTTCACTTTCATAGATTTAAAAAATCTGACGTGGCCATCACACAACCTTCCGCCATATCTAGACTTTCAACAGAAATGTATACGTACAATCCGGTTAAAATATACAAATAAAAATCTAAAATATTCAAACACAGAAATTAGTATCACCTGAATCAAAAGATTCATTCGCACGAAAACTCTTCTGTGTTGAAGCAATCCTCCATTAAGTTACTACATTTAATAGCTTACTTATGACTTATATAGCGCTAGTATGCCAACTTGTCACCCGTCACAACTGTCAATATTTTGTATGCAGAAACAAAAATCAACCGAACATGGATTACAAGATTTCAACGTTTTATTTGATAAATTTATTTTTTAAATTTTACTGTAGTTCCTTAATGCTACCAGATAAAGACAATTTTTTTATAACGTAAATTGCAAATAACTTTTCCTCTTATTCTTATTACAAATAAATACTATATTTATCCAAATTTATAGAAATTTTTGACACTTAATCTTTTCAATCTTCAAAAAATATCACTTCCGGTAAAGATATTTGTACCAAAATCTAATGAGCTCTTCCTATTCGTATACAATTGTAAAATACCAAATATCAAAATTTTTGGGTACTTCGTATTTGAGTTATGCGACAGACGGCATCGGCCCGGACCACACACATACACACACACACACACACACACACACACACACACGCACACACACACACACACACACATACATACAGACATCATCGGGAAACTATCAAAAATGAGTTGTAAGGACCCTATGTAATTCGTGCTCATCCACTAAAAACTCACTACCCGATTTTTTGCATGATTCCAATACCTTCCTTTACAGGTAAGCGGAAGGTAAAAATAATGGTACCTATATTTCATAGCTTCCTATTATAATGATTTATCTAAACATTACTTAAATACAGGTTTCGATGACTACCCAAGAGGTACTGTTTTTAGCATGACTAGATACAAGAACAAACTATGACCGTTTACTATATCGGCATCGAATTAAGAATCTACGTCTTTATGTTCTCCTTCTGAGCGACCTATTTCTATCGTATTAAATTTTCCACATGATCGCTGTTTAATACTGTTTACAAAACTAAGCGTCTTTTTGCATAATAAGAAGAAATTTCCTAAGCATAAATATTCATTATGTATAGTTGAAATTTGCATACTGCAGAAAAAACAAAGTTCTAAACCAACTCGGCTAGAAAACACAAAATCATGTGACAGAAAATTAATCACAAACTTATAACAAATTCAACAAAACAACTTTCAGCATGAAAGACATTTTTGTCATTAATTAAATGGCACTAGCACGGAGACTGTTTTTATTGGATCTGAACGAATCCACAGTTTCAGAATTGTTCTTTTCGAGTTTCAATTATATACAGTTGTATATACAAATTAAATTTGATTCCAAACTTCATATTATTCTACAGTACAGTATTCAACAAGATAATATAATAGAATTTGTGTAATTATTCTATACTCTTAGAGTATAGAAAATTATAGAGGAGTATACTTATTTTATGGATGAGGGGTTGAAACCGTGAGACGGTAGGGGAGCATACCAATATGGCGGATATATTTATACTAATTTTAAAAGTTTTATAAATAATAAATTTGCCACGGAAAGAATAGAATGCAGCAAATGTAATTACTGATCTTATATTTCAAATAATACATTATTAAACTATGCTTACATTGGTTCTAGTCCAAGAGCTAGCGGTCAAATTAGTGCGTGAACATTTTATTAGTCGTGAAATTAAAGGACTTGGGCCTTGCATATCTACTGAAGATGGAATGTCCAGTCTGCCAGTCCTAATAATAAATGACGTTTTATATTTTCATAACTTTCAAAAATTTGCTTGTTTTCGGGTTATCAGCACTTTGATTGAATATTTTTATTATTAATTCTGCATAGATAAGCAGATGATTACCAAATTTTTGACATTTATGAAAATTTAAAATGTCATTTATTATTTTTTATTTGGTACATTTAAGATTGGAGGAGTAGAAACGTTCTGGCAATATGTTTCATAAGAAATATCATTTATTTCCACCTCTACATACGCCAGAACTCTAAATTTATATAATTGACATTTTTGTAACTATACTTAAGGAAGCCTAATCCGGCCACTTAGGACTGGCAGACTGTACATTCCATCTTCAGTAGATATGCAAGGCCCAAGTCCTTCAATTTCACGACTAATAAAATGTCCACACTAATTTGGCCGCAGCTTTTCGCCTATTCGAATTAAATATGACATTTATTATTATTTTATTTGAGAAAACCTTATCCGACCACTTAGAACTAGCATTACATCAACAGTAGATATGCAAGGCCAAGGCCCAAGTCCTTCAATTTCACGACTAATAAAATGTCCACACTAATTTGGCCGCTAGCTCTTGGACTGTAGTAACCATGGTCTATACGGAATGTAAATCAAAAGCTTCTAATGCCGATGATAGTCGGTCAAATACATGCTTTCGGCAAAATATATACTCCGAGTTCCCTTGGGTTTAAATGTAGAATAAGCGATATAAATTTCGGACGCAATGTCGAGGATTTTGTTTATTTAATTCTACCTGAAGAGAAAATCGCCAAAGGCAGTGCCAAAATTGCTTCTAAAAATCACAGCAAAAAACAAAACGAAACCAACTGTAAATTAATATCAGCCAACTAAAACTAATTCAGTCCGTACATTAAAACGAGAGTAAATTTTTTACCAAAAATACATTATCTGCAGCATTACGAGTGATATTCCAATTCACAATTCCGTACTCGAACTAGGGACCAGCGTACACAGATAAATTCAGAGTTTACATAGAATCATAGAATTTTCACTAGTCATGAAAATAAATCGTCCTTTCTGCGCTAATCTACTGCCTGTAAATAATACGTGGCGCTGGTGCGAACGCAGCGCCGCCCGCCGCCGCGGCCGCCAGAGGAATTAAAGCGTCCATAAACTAAATTATAATATATCTTCATTTTCACTCCGGCTGCCCAGGCGATCGCCATGATTCTTTACTTCACAAACGCTAGACAACGCACACTAGTTGCTTATTAAATGCTACAGGTTCTCTGGATTTATTACCAATAACTAATGTATCTCAATTTTTTTTATGCAAAATAGAAAACTAGAGGCGGAAGTTTAGTAGTCCAAAACAACATTCATCAAACTGTCAATCTGACAGTAGGATCAATGCTTGATAGAATTGTAAAACCATTTACTGGTAACTTATAGCTCGAATTTTTCTTTACATACGAGACATACTGTGATGATAACCAGAGGTCAATTTTACTAAGCAATATATTTTTTAAAAATCTGACGTGGCCACCACAAGACCTCCCGCCATACCTACTTTAAAAAATCTGACGTGCCCATCACACAACCTTCCGCCATATCTAGACTTTAAACAGAAATGTATACGTACAATCCGGTGCCCATTTAAAATATACAAATAAAAATCTAAAATATTCAAACACAGAAATTTGCATCACCTAAATAAAAAGATTCATTCACACGAAAACTCTGCTGTGTTGAAGCCATCCTCCGTTCAATTACTACATTGATCTTACTTACGTCTTAGCGCTAGTATGCCAACTTGTCACCCATCTCACCTGTCAATATTTTTTACGCAGAAACAAAAATCAACCGAACATGGATTACAAGATTTCAACGTTTTATTTGGTAAATTTATTTTTTAAATTTTACTGCAGTTCTTTAATGCTACCAGATAAAGACAGTTTTTTTATAACGGAAGTTGCAAATAACTTTTACTCTTATTCTTATTACAAATAAATACTATATTTATCCAAATTATATACAATTTTGACAATTAACATTTTTATTCTTCAAAAAATATCACTTCCGGTGATGATATTGGTACCAAAATCTAATGAGCTCTTCCAATTTATATACAAATGTTAAATACCAAATATCAAAATTTTTGGGTAATTCGTATTTGAGTTATACGACATACACATCGGCCTTGACCACACACACACACACATACATACACACACACACACACACACACACACACACACACACACACACACACACACACACACACACACACACACACACACACACACACACACACACACACACACACACACACACACACACACACACACACACACACACACACACACACACACACACACACACACACACACACACACACACATACACACACACACATACATACAGACATCATCGTGAAACTATTAAAAATGAGTTGTAAGGGCCCTAATTCGTGCTCATCCACTAAAAACTCACTACCCGATTTTTTGCATGATTCCAATACCTTCCTTTACAGGTAAGCGGAAGGTAAAAACAAATTGTCAGAAAATCTAACCTATAATTATTCGTTTTTTGTGTGATTAGTGCGTTTTCTACATTGTCTACACTGGTTATATTGTTTACACGGATACTGCATGCGTAGATTACGTGTTTGTCTACACGTAAAATTACACGTAATATACCCTGCTCTAAGCTCTAAGTTATTAGCTCAGTCTTATCGAATCTGTAATAGTTTGATATTTGTAAATAGGTTTTGAAATTAGTTCATACATGCATACGTATTTTTAAAATTATGTTTATAGATTGGAACATTACATGAGGTATATGTAAGTGTTGATTTTATTACTAAAGCTTGGATTATGTGAATTCTAAGAAGTGTCTTCTTTATTATATTTATTTTAAGACCAATTTCAGTCTCCGTATGGAAAATTATGTGATCATCATGTGTGAACACAGTGACTAAAAATCGCTGACCCTCTCCTTAGTCAATCTGACGCCAGATCTACATGAAAGAAACCAAATGAAAATTCACGGTTTTGAAATTCAATAATATCAGCTAATCAACGAAAGTAAACATGTGCGGCGTAATTACAGCCCTGCTGGTCGCGGCTGGCCACGGCGGCTACTGTCCAGGGTTGGACCGGCCCCAATCAGCCCCTGACTAGCGCTGATTTATACCCTCAGACTAGCGCAACTGAATCTGTACTGAACTGAAATACTCAGTTGAAGAATATTCCACCGCGAAAAAGGTTCGAATCAGGATCAGTCACTCATAAATTCTTTGCATGATCAATGTACAACGATCGAGTGCCCATTTAGTATACTAGACTAGCGGAAAACCCCCCATGGTATAGTTATTTACGAACCAAAAGCGGGAAGATTTGTATCCCACATGAGCGGTTTCTTGAAACACGAGCGAAGCGATGGTTTCATTTACGCGAATGCTGGGATGGTGTCTTCCCGCAAGAGGTTTGTACAATGTTTTTTGTAACGAATAAACTATAATCAAATACATTCAAATTGTAGTTATAGTCTGATCATTAAATTTGAGGTTACGATGTTTCTTGTACTCACTACTACTTTTAATAACATCAATAATGTTATAAATGCCAGTGAAAATCGATCTACTTAAAACGTATTTCCTGACGGTGCTATGATCTCAAATTTATTGAATTTTTTTTATAAATTGCTGACTTCAAAATACAAAAATCTGACGTGGACACCACATAACTTCCTTGTACGCCTATTAAACTGTTCATACTTTTCTTAATAACTAAAATGTAGAATAATATAAAAAATTCTTTTAACTTATTATACAAATATATTAATATATAAGTACTACTATTACTGCTACTATACTCACAAATATATTTTAGTCATTTTAT
The DNA here is from genome assembly GCA_947534325.1 of Agonum fuliginosum. Lineage (NCBI taxonomy): Eukaryota > Metazoa > Arthropoda > Insecta > Coleoptera > Carabidae > Agonum > Agonum fuliginosum. The sequence continues at coordinate 1,178,440 of OX384037.1, forward strand.
TTAAACTGCAGAAGAAGATATAAAGCATATTTTTTAATCATTTAAATTTTACGTAGTAACAAATGTTAATCGATCATGGACTATAAGATACCGAAATACTAAATTATAAATATATACTTTATTTATTCTTAAATGATAGCAGATACAAAAATATTTATAAAATACCGATTGTAGGTAATAATCACATAATTTTTCATTTAAAATAAAAAAATTTGTCTTAAATTAAATATTTATCGAAATATTTGAAAAAAGTACTACTTCCGGTTTGTAGATTGTAACCAAAAATAGGAGGTGCACAACTAGATGATATATACAATACTTCCTTTACTCCGTACAAGGAAGTAAAAATTGTCAGACATTTTTTTCATAACGTTTTATTGACGTTATTAAGAAAGAAAACTCGAAAAATTTCAAAATTTTAATGTTAGCAATTAATAATAAACAATTCTTATTTTGAGATCATATGGTTTATATTGAAAAACATAAACGGATCAAAGAAAAAATGACTATCGAAGCTTCTTACTTGATCGTACTTTGATGGTGTTGTCTGTAGTAAAACAGTCATTAGCGTAGATTTACGTTGTTCTTCCTAATTCTTTTCCTAAACAAATTAATTCTTAACGCGAGAGTTTTGTTTGTGTAGATTCACTTTGTAGTTCGTGTCATTAACCACGCGCGCTGGCGTATATTCCAGGAAGAACATAAAAATTCCGCAAACCTGTCGAGTTAATGAAGCATTTGTACAACTCTAGCAGGCTGTGAATTCAAGGGTGTGGTTATTTGTCCTTCTATGTCTGCGTGAATTCAAACGGAATCGTCCTGGAAAGCCATTTCAAATTAAGAAACAATAAACCAGTTGCCATGGCAACCTGGCCGACCGTCGTTCGTTCGACCACGCCGTGCTCCTCTCGTGTAATATAATCCAAAACTTCTCCTACCCTTGCCGGGGGATGTAAAGGTGGGGAAGGGGGGAATCCTTTGAGAGATAATTAAAGTCGGACAGTGTTGGTAACGAGGCTAAACACACTCATTCATCAACGACAGAAGCGCGCCTGAAACACATGCCCAGTATCGGAAGCGTCAAACAACCACCATGGACATAGAAACTCCCGCCGTCTCTACCAGATCAAGAATACTGTGATTTCTATTTTATAAATGTCAAACTAATTGATCATGTTATTATACCAAGGAAGAAATCGCGAAATGAAATGTATGCTCTGTATCGGAAACTCTACTGATGATCTTACTAAAGCAGAATTAAATCATTCGGACTGAAATTTTTGTAGCTTGTCTTGACTCCATATTTATTTATTTTATTTTAACTACTTTACATAATATTAATATGTTTGTAGCAAGTTTTGTACAGAAAATAAAAAAGATACTACAACACAAAAAGTTAAACAAGTGTGTCTCACATCAATTTAAATTATGCTCAAAAACTCCTCAACCAAATAAAAACAGTTATTTGTCAATTGGCTTTTGAGATTTGACTTGAATTTAGTCATATTTAAATCCTTGGTAAATTGAACTAGATGGTTGTAAAGATCAAGGTACTAAGGTTCAGTGTACACAAGACACACGATTGTAAAATTCCAAAACATATTTTGTGCTTGAAACAAAATACTAAGAGAATATGGCCAATATTAGTAAGTTTGTTAATACAAACATTGATAGTTAGATGAAAACTGACTATCTTAACAGATTTTAAAGGTCGTGCCAAATGAAATACTTTGTGATCACTAGATGCCGGTTTTAGCAAGGGATTGAAATAAAGCATGTGAAAAAGAAAACTGTGATCAAGAATAGTATATTGTGCAACTAGGGATGAAAGTGGAGATTTTCCGACGAGTGCGGAGTTGGCAAGACGAGCGAAGCGAGGGCTGCCACCGCAAGAGTCGAGAGAACACTTTTGCCCCGAGATGCACACGATATTTTTTTCAATACCTGCACCGAAATGAAATTAGAAGTTCAAGAAAGGGATGAACCGGATGATAACATTGGAAAAATGTATAATAATTCCATAAAATAAATAAAAATTATCTAAATAATCAATTTTGGAAGGAGAGAAAAAAATTAAGTAGAGTGGATGTTCCCATAAAGAGGCAGGAAAGGTATTTTTCCTCCCTAGGAAACAAGTACCGGTCTGTAATCCCCACTTTCGTCCCTAATAATAGGGACGAAAGGTGGCGTTTTCCGCATGTATTGAAAAAACTAGATTTATAGTGTAAACCTGGCGGCATTAAAACGTTTTTATATTGAAAATCAAAGCAAAACTAAGACGTGGACACCACATGACTTCCTTGTACGCCTATTAAACTGTTCATACTTTTCTTAATAACTCAAATCAAATCAAAAATAGGAGGTGCACAACTAGATGTTATAACAGTCCTAAATACAAAATTTCAACTTTACGTACGTACGTACGTACGTACAGACGTCACGACGAAACTAGTCATAATGGATTCAGAAAAGGTCAAAACGGATATTTCCGTCAAAATCTGAGAACCGAAATTTTTCGCGATTACAATACTTCCTTTCTACTCCGTACAAGGAAGTAAAAAGAAATTTGTGAGTTCATTGTTGATTTCAAGAGGATATTGCCTGGAACAAAATTGTTCAAAGAAATATTGTCCGAAGGATTTTTTTCTGCTACTTGTTTCTGTGCAGAAACGTGTGTCTTTTCGCATTGTCCTCCAGATACCTAATCATTTCAAGTTGGATTCTCTGTATCTTCCGAAATAGTTTTGAGGAAGTCGTCCTCTGGCATATTTTTCGTGGAATATTTTGGTTTTGTTCACAGCAGGCAGTTTTGTGGTCGATTGAACGTTTTCATAGTTAATACAGCGATTGTGTGTTGAATTATTGAAACTATTCATACAAGCGCGAGTGTACGAATGTGTTTCTGTCTCTCTTCCTCACACTGACACACAGCCCATGCGTTTGTAAAATGCAACGCTAGTCCTGATGATGCTGGCAAAAGGAATTTTTAATTTGTACATAGCTTTATTCGCAAATAATACGCTCAATAATAACTATCCGGGTGGTACTGTGTCATTGGTTGTGCTCGAGAAATCCTCCAAGCAAATTAAGAATCCTTTCGTACATTAATGACCTAACGTTAATTTGCACCCTCATTTGATTCACTTCTACCATTTTATATCACTGGTTCCACGGGTTATTATTTTTACTCTGGAATTGCGGTCTGCCAAGGTTTAATTTACGTTCTTTGTTGCTAATAATATTTTGTAATTATAATTTATTTGTCCATTTATTCCTCAGTTCTGTTCAAATAGAACTGGATTTGTATTATTAAAAGTTTGATGAGATCCTTTTGATGTATCCTTCTTTCAAATTTAAGTAATCTACTTATTTTAAGAAGAGTATTATTGTGTTCTGCTATAATAATTACTACCATTTCACAGTTGGGATACAAATCTTGTTGAATGGTGTATCACTTACTTAAATACAGATTTAAAATATAAATAAAATGGTAAAAACATTGAATACCTGAATCTAAAGGAACTTTTAGAATATAACTTGTCTCTTTTACGTATTTTAGTACTTGCCTTCTGAACTTTGGCTCTAAAAATATTTATTTAAAAAAGAACGAATCGATTCACCACATGTAGTACCTACTTCTAGAAAAGTGAATCAAAAAAAGTGAACAGAAAAAAACAAGATGATTCTCCCAATATTCCAAAAAATAGAGGAACACTATTTATACAGGTTGGTGGAGTTGAAATGCGAACATAGGGAAATATATGACAATGGAGTTATCATGCTAGGCATCTTGATATTACGTGGAATACCTAAGTACCTACTGTCAATGTCAAAGTAGATGTCATATTATTGAAATTTTAATTTTCATTAAAATATTTTGTTTGCATAATAATGTATGTGTACGAGCAGAACGAGAAAGTTTACATGCTCTTTTAGATTTTATTATTATTTCTGTTATTGATTACTCTTTTTTGCCACACAAATTCACATTACTTCGTTTTGTGACACTACTACAAAATATATCAAGATACCTGGCATGAAAGTTCGATTGTCATGTATGTTCCCTATGTTCGCATTTCACCTCCACCAACCTGTATATTAAGCTAGGTAATGTTTCTCGAGAAAAAAATCTGATGTGGCCAGCACAAGACTTCTCGCCATACTTACTCTATTCTTTTCACTTATACAAATATATTATTATACCTATATAGGTACACTACTCACAAATATATTTTAGTCATTTTATTTAAACTGCAGAAGAAGATATAAACGATGTTTTACTATTTTCACTGTTACTGTCATGTCATAATCATTTAAATTTCACGTACCTACTTAGTTTTAAATGTGAAACGATCATGGACTACAAGATACGAAATACTTAATTATAAGTATATATGTACTTTAATTATTCGTAAATGATGACAGAAAAATTTATAAAATACTGATTGTAGATAATAATCATATCATTTTTCACGTAAAGTAAAAAAAATTGTCTGAAATTTATTATTTTTGGAAGTACTACTTCCGCTTATAGAATATGAGGCGAGAGGTAAAGAGAGCAAAAAAAACTTGTTTCCCAATATTCCACATTTGTCGCAGAAGTTGCTTAAAGGAATAGCAATCATAGAAACATGATGAATATTAATATGATAACGTTGCTCAAGAAAATGAAAAAAGGAAAGAAAAGTAATCAAAAAAGTTAAATAAACTTGTTTCCCGATATCCCGCATTTGTCGCAGAAGTTGTATGGTGGAATAGCAATCATAGAAACACGAGGAATATCATTAATATATTTAGGAATATAATTTAAAGTTGGTAACATTGTTCAACTGTACGGCAGAGTGTAATAAATAAAGGCGTGCTGGATATTAGCGATGGTGTTATACATTAGTTTACGTTATTATCTGAAAGCTGTTGGCTGGAAGCAATAGCAGCACGAAACTCCAACACGCAGCGAACGTATTTTAGCAAGCAACTACGAGGAACTTTTCGCACGATGCTAATACCGGGATATTATAGATCCGGCAAGAGATTATTCCGACGAAATTGTATCCCCATGAAAGCCGGTAATTTAGAAACTGTATTCAAACATTCTGCGCACCGCAGATTAGATTAAGCATTTAGATAGTTGCAGACTAGTCTACCGGCTAGTGGCTTCTTTATTATTCGTAATGAGATGCATTCAATGTGGACGCTATGAAAGACACGACTCCTCGCCTCATCTATATGCAAGGCTTTCTCTGCGCTGGACAAGTTTGAGAATATGCATGCGATGTCACTGAATAGTAAATATTATATGTGAGATGTGAAAACCAACGACAACTCCTGCAACTTGTTCACATACTGGCTGACGCTAGTCTGAAATACACTAATTTGCAAAAGTTTTAGTTTTGTACCTAATTTCACACTATAGGTACAGGGTGGGCTCTTATGAAGTAAGTACACTTCCTCGAATCTCAAGAGTTATCTAATTTGTTTGTAGTACTCTTATTCAAATAACGTCTCGTAACAGAAGAGAGATAATTTACAAAACGATTTGTAAAACTTAGAGAGAGATAGAAGGTTTTAAATAAAATGTCGAAAATCACGACAGTACTAGGGACTAATACTTAGGGATGGGCGTGTAGACTATGTCAGGTAAACAATGTAATTGTTTACATGTAGGCAATGACGTATACGTAGACGCTATTTATAAAGGTAAACCATATCGGTAAAGCCCTGTTCGCACGAGGATTCTTTGAATATTCTACCAAGATTTTAAATCCTGGAAGTAAAGATGCTTCAAGCATTCAATAAATTATAAATGCTTCTTTTCCAAGACTCATAAAAGATTCAATTTAGCGGCACCGCAATTTAACATGTAATTTTCACTAGAAAGAAACTTCTTCTTTTCTAGGATTCAGAATCTTGGTAGAATCCTTGTGCGAACAGGGCTTACCTAATGTAAACAATGTAGCCAAGCAAAACATCTTCAGATTTCGCTTGTTTAACTAATTGGCCTAGTTTACACCGCAGACCTATATTCGACCTATACCCCAAATTCGACCCAAATGTTGCTAGGCCGCCTGGTGTAAACACTTAAAATATGAAGCGGCCTGGCATAGGTCAGGCCACTTTTACATGTGGCCTGACCTATACTAGGCCGCGGCCCAAACGTACTCATTGCGGTGTAAACAGATAGACCTAAAATAGTTTACAAATTAACCGGTAGAATTGGTAATGTAGTTCATAAAAAGTTGAAAGTGTTATTTTGTTTAACGGTATCTTTCTCTATGTTTAATAACACCTTTTCTTTTCTATATAATTTTTCATTTGAATCCACCACAACATTTCACAGTTTAAATAAAAATTTTCAATATCCATTTTAAATATCTTAAATGACGTTTGAAGAGTTTGACACTTGATATGAACCAAATTTAAAAACTGAGTAATAAAGTATTCTTGTTTTTTATCTAAAACTTTAACATCTAAATGGCGTGAACAAGTACCTATATCCCACCTATATCTGACCTGTGTAGGCTCTTTTGATATGCGGTGTAAACAACCCGGGTCTGGACCTAGCATAGGTAAGATATGGGTCTGGCCTATGTCAGGTCTCCCGGTGTAAACTAGGCCATTGAAGATAAAAATTACTTACATTTATGTATATTGTCTACGTTATCGATATAGTCTACATTCTCTACTTAAAAATTTATAGTCTACGTATTGGAGACACGAAAATAAGCATAACCTTACATTTATGTACATTGTCTACATTATCGAGATAGTTTACATTGTCTATTTATAAATTTGTTTTTACCTCTCGCCTCATATTCTATAAGAGAGGTATTGTAATGGGTCAAAATTTTCGAGTATGAGTTTTTGGTGGATAAGCACGTTTCAGGGTCTCTAGAATACGAATTTACTATTTTCACGATGATGTCTGTGTGTGCGTGTGTGTGTGTGTGCGTTTGTATGAACCGACGATTTTTCGTCCACGATAACTTAAAAAGTATCAAACCGTTTATAACCAAATTTCATATTTAAGGTTTTAATAAGTATCTTAACATCGGATAAGATTTTGGTAGAAATCCGCAAACCGGAAGTAGTACTTTTAGAAGTTTGGAAAAGTTTTCCTTAAATATATTGGTACATTATTTATTTATGACAATTTTTGCAATTAAAAATAAAAGAAATTGTGATTATCTATGTGTACAATTAATTATAAATACAAATTGCTGAATCTGGAAGTATATAACAATAAAATAAAGTACAATTAATATTCTATTTTTTGAAATTCCAGTATCTTGTTGTCCATGATATAAAATTTGTTTCTACATAAAATTTGAATTATTATGACAGTGACAGTACAGTTGACATCTTTTGCTTGCATATTGGTTTACATTATCGTTTACATATTACATGAACATGAAACTATTAAAATGTAAGTAAAACTATTTATCAGATTAGTAGAATAAGCAGAATTAGGCGAGAGGTCGTGTGCTGGCCACAGCAGATTTTTTCAAAATAAAATTAAACAAAACCATTGACAGTACGACTTTCTGTAAGCAAAGGTTGCGTTAAACATTCGCCGTATGAATATCGGGTTTGGTGTGCCGAAAATTAACTTTTTCCATTCATTTAACTTAAAATTTAAATGAAGTCAAGTTCAGGAAAAGCCCGAAATTAATTTTCGTATTCTCTGTCAGATTCGCCAAAAGTCAATTAAACCCGCTGGCAATGCGCGCGGGTGACTAGCGCCAACGTCGGTCAATAGATCATTCTCCGCAAGTAAGTTCCGATCACTCTGATCGCAGGTAGCGGGCATTCGCTATCGATATCAATCAATACGAAATATCGCCGCACATTTATATCCGCAGTTCAAATGTAAATTAATTGAAAGTATTACGCTCCAATTTTTCACTTGATGGACCAGCAATAAAACAAAAACAGGGGCTGTGAACCAGATCTCTACCATTAGGTATATTTTGTATTTTTTGTAACATATAATCTAAGTTATTTTTTGCTTATAACTGTTTTACTTGATTAGGCTGCAAACTTGTTAATGATTATTATTATTATTGTCGTCCAATTGTAACATTTTTTACTTGTATATGTTCTCTGTCTAACTAATTTTTTTTTTAAATTAATAATATGAACTTAAATTATTAAACAATTTGCTACAGATAGCTGCCTTAATTTAAGATAATAGTATAGTGTCTACTTAGTAGGATAACGGTCCTCTGTCGGTTACCTAAATGACCATTGGTCATTCACTAGTTTTAAATTATCTTGTTTTAATAAACACATTTTGTTTCACAAAGCGTAGTCTTCGATAAATCAGACATGAAAGAATGGAATATACATCCCTAATTTTTTATTATTACATTTGTTTGTTGTTAAATAAATCATAAACTTGTGTGAAGCATGTTTTGGTGATTTGGGTAAACGACACTCTTAAGTAAGCGTCTACTGCGCCCAAGAAATTAACGAAAATTCGTCAAGTATTGGGTGTCATATTTGGTCCAAACGGCATTCTTGTTAATATACAATCCAAGATAATAAAATTAGTTGACGGAGGACGGAGTAGAGAAAATGGTATTTAAAGACGGGTTTATACAGCTCGTGTCAACAACTAAACCAACACTAAATTAATATTAGCTTAAGCACTAACATTAAGGAAGAATTAAGGCGTTTATACAAAAAATTTACAAAATGTTTAACATTAATCATAATGTGTGTTCTACATAAATATCAATATTGTTATTTTAACTAACTTATACAGTGTTATAAGTTGACTCATATAATTTTATTTTTATTACAATTGCTAAACTAACCTTCAAATAATAGTCAAAAACACAATCACTGTGTGCATGTACTCTACACGAAGAATTAAACTAGAAAGGTAAAAGTTGGTTATCTTCTTAGTTGTTAATTTACTTAGTTCCTAATTCTGTGTATAAACGGGTACATATACTTGTGTACATTTATATTTTTAATGTTAGATTCTAATTTAATTCTTAGTGTAATTTGTGCTGTATAAACCCGGCATAAAACTGCACTTCAATGGCTTTTTACCTTCCGCTTACCTGTAAAGGAAGGTATTGGAATCATGCAAAAAATCGGTTGGTGAATTTTTAGTGGATGAGCACGAATTAGGGTCCTTACAACTCATTTTTGATAGTTTCACGATGATGTCTGTGTGTATGTGTGTGTGTGTGTGTGTGTGTGTGGTCAAATATGTGTTAGCCGCATAACTCAAATACGAATTACCCGAAAATTTTGATATTTGGTATTTAACATTTGTATATAAATTGGAAGAGCTCCTTAGATTTTGGTACAAATATCTTCATCGGAAGTAATATTTTTTGAAGATTGAAAAGGTTAATTGTCAAAATTGTATATAAAATTTAAAAAAATAATTTATCAAATAAAACGTTGATATCTTGTAATCCATGATCGGTTGATTTTTGTTTCTGCGTAAAAAATATTGACAGGTGAGACGGGTGACAAGTTGGCATACTAGCGCTATATAAGTCCTAAGTAAGATATTAAATGTAGTAATTGAACGGAGGATGGCTTCAACACAGCAGAGTTTTCCTGTGAATGAATCTTTTTATTCAGGTGATGCAAATTTCTGTGTTTGAATATTTTAGATTTTTATTTGTATATTTTAAATGGACACCGGATTGTACGTATACATTTCTGTTTAAAGTCTAGATATGGCGGAAGGTTGTGTGATGGCCACGTCAGATTTTTAAATATTATTTGAAATTTGAAAACACACATACCTACCTATTAAAAAATATCTTGTAAATATACAAAAAAAACATTCAGGTCCTGTAAGTATATTTAGTCAAATGGTGGCTAAACGTTGGCCAATTGACTAAAAATATTCGTCCTCTTACAGTCGCTTATTGAACTTCTCATTATAAAGAGAAGTCGTTGGTCTATGTTTCATATTTTAATACCTTTATGTTAGTTCTTATTCGTACAATATGGTATGACTTATGAAAGTCAAGATTCAATAGTGTATAGTTCCTATTGTTGATCCTGCGCGTGTATTGTGTTGTTGTTTGTTTGTTGTTATGTTGGTAGTAGTGAAAAGTGAAAGTGAACCCCACTCCGTCCATGGCGTAACCTAGTAATTTAGCAGGCAGATCAATGTCAATGGGACACTAATAAACGGTAACAATTCGAGCGACGGAGCCAAACGCCACCAATCGCCGATATTGCAAACTAACTTGTACTACGACTACCCTACCCCCACCCGCACACGTCACACGGACTTTCATTTGCTTGTTTTTCACAGGCGACGTGATATTTTTTACTTTCTCTCTTCGGAGGTAAATTATTCAATCGCCAATATGAGAATGACACGCTTTATTTCTTCACAGCTCTAAATAAAGTTTATATCCATTAACTGCCATAGATTATTATGCTTAAAATTATAAAGAAATAATTTACTGAAGAACATAAATTGATGTTATTAAACTTCAGGTAATGTGGCAGAACTATTAGGTCACAATATTAAAATACCAATTAGGTACAGAATGGTAGGTAGATGTTTATATAACGAAATGTAACCATTCGAACTCTTGGGTATTTTTTCGATTGATAGAATCAAACTTCAACATGCTATCGTATTATATTTTCATTAATAGTCCAACATCTGTAATAATGTTATAATCTTATAATGAATTCGTGGAAACCTGCAATTGGTCCTTAAGAGGAATCCCCAGTGATTTGTAAAACATGGTTTCGTATTATACTGATAATTAGTTACCTATATTAACATTCTTAATTTTTTCTGAAATATAGCAAGTTTAATGCTTACTGGGTCTTTCTGTTGTTTTGAATATTTTTTAAAAATTCTTATTAATTAAATACTAACATCCAAAATAAGGCATATTTTACGATATTTTAACTAAATGTAGATATTTTATTAAGGCTTAAATTAAAATTTTAAAACAAGAGAAAGTAAGTATGAACCTTATACTTCAATGTAGTGCAAGTATTTTTTATGAAATTTGCACGTAACTGCAAAATTTAGTATAAAACAAAACCCCTTTTTCGGTACAAATTGGCTAAATATGGTTCATTCCTCGAATCAACCGATGTCGTCACAATGGATAACAATGGTTTGTGACGGCATCGCTTCATTCGTTAAATGGACCTTCAAGGCTAGTGGAGATTCCTCTTAATGACTGTTGGTTTTCCTTGTAATAAATAAATAAATAAATAAGTAAATAAATAATAAGTGAACATAATGTTTAACTCTGAACCAATATATTTTATTAAAATCTTTCAGTATATTCAAGAATCTAAATATTTTAAAATGCCATTTGGTCCAAAGAATGCACCTAACACTTACCATTTACCTTAGTCTTAAAACAAATATCGCTTACGTGCTGAACCATTGTGCTATCACTGGCCGTAATGGAATAGTGTAAAAAAATCAAATTTAAACGAAATTCTAAATAATATATTACAACATGTGGTGCAAAAAATATTTCATAAATACAGAAAATAATTGATACCGACAAATATTGATGTTGTTTATATTGAAACTGCTAAAGGTATAATAATTTCTGTAATTAATAATTAAAATTGATTTCAATTATAGTAATTATTGAGTAATTAATATGGCAATTTTGTTGTCGCATGAAAACCAACTATCATTTAACCTGAAAATGAAAATATAATTTTACTTTTGTCATGTTTAACTTAAGAGTTAGCTAATGAAAAGTATTTTTAATATTTTAATAAAACAGTACTCTTGCTTAAGCGAGTACTAAAGTAGACCATTATTCATACACGTGTTTATACGGGAAATTTTAACTGCAAAAGTTATTTTATATGGAGGTTGAAGTAGGAGTAGTAAAGTGAAGAAATATTATGCTTGCAAATTAATTTACGGTTATTATTATAACATTCACGTTATCTCCGACATCTGAATAACACCGGGCGCTGGCTAGATGACAGTCAGCTTTATAACTTGCCATAGCCGTCTATGTTACGCGAAAATGTTTACAAATTTTCTATTTCTAGTTCATTTGGTAAGAGCTGCTACTGTAGAAATGACAGCAGCAAAATCTGTGGAACAAGATTTTTGTATTATTTCGATTTCGAAACGAGTTCATCGGATTATTTAACAATATTTTTATGCCAAAAATTATCCCCTTCTCATGTCATTCTCAGTGCATCTAGCGTTCTTTGTGAAACTTTTGAAGCTATGCTAAAATATTATGTGGAGCTCGAACATTAAACCTTTCTGCCTGTTAAAACTGAACTCACTTTTAGAAAGATCTCGGATTCAAAAGTGTTTCTGCTAAAGTAAGATTATTTTCTTAAGAGGCGCGTTCGGAAAATACCGAACTCCTGAACTTCAGTCGTCATTTTCAAAGTGAGGCGGGTTCAGGTGGCGTCAAGCCCTTCTTTTTGCAATCAATCGAACAAAAAATGTAGGTAAAGACAACTGAGCATAGTATGTACTGGCTAACTAGAGAATCTACAATTTCAACAGCGAAAACATGAAAACGAATGAAAAAAAATCTTGTTGTTAACAAAGCTTCAATTTATGTCCCTCTGTTTTCAGAAATTTAAAATAGCGTTTTGTTCACGAGAAAAAAAATTTAAAAATCTAGAAAAATTGCTGTTTTCAAAGTCATTTTTTTCCAAAATCATAAGTTAAAGAAGAAAAATGAAAACAGAGAGACCTTCTAACATCTTTGGGTAACATGTTTATATGTTGTAAATAATGGAAAAACCTCTAAATTCCAAATGATCATGGGACGAGCACACCTCTGTTTTACTATAAATTTAACTACCAGATGGACCCCTTAACTAAATATTATGACTAGATGAAACACAATACGCTGGGGGCGATAGATGCATCTAAAATCTACCTAAAGAATATGTGTATATAAAAAATCTACATTAATTCTTCATGAAGAACGTTCCTGATTTCATGTTAAATAATTAATTTCCCAATTACCGATAGATACCACGCGATTTTCCGATAATGTGAATGTTATTACATAATTTATTTTCAAGGAAAAATTACCTGATTTTTCTAACGAAATCAAATTAACTTTTTTCATATTACATTCGATAAAACTGTTTACATTAGCATAAAATTTTTCCAAGATATTCTGAAATGTTCCATCGGTATTCCAATTCCAGATATTACCATATTTGAAATTAATTTTAAATATTTGATTTTCGATATTTTAAGAATTTAAATTAAAATTTTATGAGGGAAGAAACTGTGCTAATATACGAGAGGACGTTCGACATTGGAATAAAAAATCATTTGGACTAAATTAGCTATAGATGTAGGTAGAATATTGTATGTTGTTTTATATTCATGTAGTCTACGCGACGTAGATTACATGTAATTTTATGGGTAGACAAACATGTATGTGTAAACAATTTTATTTGTAACTCACTTGTAAACGTCATTTAATATATCTGTACTAAGTTACTAACTTGTAAAATTAACAGCTGAGTTGTTAAAATTTTACAGGTTAGAGTAAAATTCAAATAGCTAGAACCCTGCGCGAAGTACGAATTCTCGTCTTAGAGAGAGAAGCATAGATGATAAACAAGAGGAAACTACGCTACTGTCTGTTCTACAGAACATCAGCTTCAATATCTGTTATTCTTATGCTGACATTCGTTGTGTTTTGCTTCGTGTAACGCTGTGAATTTTGTAATTGATTGTGATTGAGTTATATTTTAGTTTTCTTTGAAAATTAAGTGAAGTGCAGCGCAGCATATACTCGCTAGCTCCGCTTTTGTAAAACGGACAGTACATGACAAGCTCTGCCTTCTCGCGCAGTCCAGGGTCCTAGCTATTTGAATTTTACTCTAGTAGCTAGTCATATGTTCATAATAAATATGGTTTACGTTGCGACAGTAAGTTCCAAGGCTTATGAGAAAATATATAAGACTATTCACATCATCTGTCAGCTGTCAAAAAAAGACCAATAAAAATGCAGAATATTGAATTCCACAGCCAATTAAAATGAGTATACTTGATTATTTTGTACTAGTAAGGTTGTATGTCGACTATTTACTACTAGTACTTTTAGGTGACTATTTAACAAATGAACATTTTTATTATCATATTTATATTTCCCATTTTTATTGCTCCCTTTTCTGTCTCTGGGTTTTCTTCAAAGGTCTAGAACATATTTCACTTGAAATTTATTTGTAAAGAAACACAAGAAAAACACATAAAACACATTTGACGTTACGTCTAAATTTTATTAAAATATTTGTTTTCTGAAATCATGGATAACTGCATTTTTTGCCATTCTAATTTAAAACTGAATCTGATTCAATGAATAATCTCTTGAATACCATTCGTAGTCGTGGTAGTTATATTATACACTCATGTATACCTTGTGCTTGCGAATATTACTCGTGCTGCGCACTCGTAATATTCATATCCAAGAACCAGGAACATTCGTAATACTACCAGAAAAATAATCGACATAACTACGACTACTTTTGGTATTATAAGTGACAATTTTTGACAGAACAGTTTTGTGTGACTGACAGAATTGGCTACAATTTATGAGTAACAAGTAAAATGTTGTACAATACCCGCAAGCCTTGGTTGGCACTTCAAAATGTGTAAAAAAATTATCCCACATAATTCTAGTGGTTTTGTTTTTTCTTACTATACAAGCAACTGTAATCTTCCCTCATTTATGTAAATAAATTGTTCAATAGTCGTAGAAACAATTTTTCACCAAAAATTCCTCCTCCGTCATTTCCTGCCACCCTCCCCCCTCGCCCTCATGTACCACGTGACACGTGCGTGGCATAGCAACCAGGGTTGCATTGTTATTATCCTGTTACTTATTCGGCGATAGGTGCAGGTCTGGAATGACCCGAGTGTTGGCATTCGTTCGTTCCACGGAGCTCTAGATGCAGCCGGAATACTAACTGGGCTTAATCATGGAATTGAGCAATCGGAGTAAATATGCAGTGTTTATAAAGTCACAGGGATGGGGGGGGGGGGTTGAGAAGTGAGGACATTTGATGAACCAACGAAATATTAGGACAGGAAGATTTGGCTCAATTTTAAAAGGTCTAGACTCAACGGTGGAGTGTCTAAGCGTTTAAGCAAATGACTCCATTTAGTTGATTATGTTTTTAAGTAAAAAAATCTGATGTGGCCAACACATAACCTCTCGTCATACTCTACTATTTTTATTTTTGTAATATAAGTATATACTCACCATTGTAGAAGGGAATTTGGGAATTGTAATTTTTATAATATTATTAATGTTTATCACAATCATATAAATAATAAATAACATTTCATATTTTCAATTTGTCAAAATGTCAAAAATTTATTTGACATTTACATTGGTATGCAAATAAATTAAAATTGTAACAAATTTGTAGAATTTTAACTACTTGTAATTGGAAAATGGTGCTAGATAGAAATAACGTTTTGAATATAAATTGTTATATTAGTATCATTTAGTATACATTTCTATTAATCCATAAATTTTGAGGATAATCCAGAAAAACTCTTCAGATCTTCAAGAAACTACCACTTCCGGTTACACGATCAACACCAAAATCTAATCAGATCTAATCTAGGGTGTCATAATATTGTATACAAAATTTCAATTTTTTTTATTTAGTGGTATTTGAGTTATCGTACCTCCAACATCCATCGATACATCCAGCCATCCATCCAAACACGTGCTTATCCATTGAAAACTCACTATCGAAATTTTAGCATGATTACAATTCCTCACTTACAGTACTGAGTTGCGAGAGGTAAATAGTATATTATATATTGAGGGATTAAAGTGCATGATTTAATCACGAGCCGAAGGTGAGGGAAATAATCACCTGAGGGATTAAAGATACTTTAGTCCTGTGGTATATACGCTATTTTTGCACTTCATCCTCAAATGAATGCAAAATAGTTTAAAAGAATACACATTTTGCAATTTTGACAGTAAATTTTATGACAAATATTTATATTGTTACCATAGATACTCTGTAACAAATAGCACGTATTTACTTGACAACAGGAATAATTAATTTAATTTCTTGACAACGGGATTAAATATGAAAAATAATCCCTTGGGTTCAAATTAAGAACCTTAGTCCCTAAAAATAAAGACTAAAGAAGAGTTTTAGTCCCGGAAGTGCAAAAAAACTATTACTACTACTAGTCCGGCTTCAAAATAATATATTCCAAGAATCTTGACGCGTTGTTTATTTCATGACAATATAACTTGGACTCTTTTTGATATAAGCTTAATCCAATAATCAAAAAGTGTTATTCATTTTAAATGTCACATATTCAAGGATTAAATTAGATGAGCCAGGCATGTAACACCTTTGTATTATTTATGTAAACTTTACATTTACATTATGTCACATGTCACAGAATTGTTACATATTACTTATCCAATGCTACAAGGGTATTGATGTGTTCTACTCCAAGAAGATTATAAATTTACACTCGTGTAATCCTTATAAAAATAATCATATTTGGAATAACAAAATAAAGTTCAATTCAGTCAAAGATACAATCATATTTTCGGTATGTTTTCTATAATTATTTTGTGAGATTAACAACAAAAATTAATGGTCACAAAAAATATAAGGACGCGTTTGATCGATTGAATGAATATTAGTATTATATTAAAGGACAAAAGTGCATGATTTAATCCTGAGGGTGAAGTTTATTTTACGAGCCGAAGGTGAGGGAAATAATCACCTGAGGGATTAAAGATACTTTAGTCCTGTGGTATATACGCTATTTTTTGCACTTCATCCTCAAACGAATGCAAAATAGTTTAAAAGAATACACATTTTGCAATTTTGACAGTAAATTTTATGACAAATATTTATATTGTTACCATAGATACTCTGTAACAAATAGCACGTATTTACTTGACAACGGGAATAATTAATTCAATTCCTTGACAACGGGATTAAATATGAAAAATAATCCCTTGGGATCAAATTAAGAACCTAAGTCCCTAAAAATAAGGACTAAAGAAGAGTTTTAGTCCCGGAAGTGCAAAAATAAATTTAATGGATCTACTTCTCTAACTTCAAATATTTATATTGTTACCATAGATAATGTAACAAATACTTGATTTACTTGACAACGGGATTAATTAATTCAATTCCTTGACAACGGGATTGAATATGAAAAATAATCCCTTGGGATCAAATTAAGAACCTTAGTCCCTTAAAATAAAGAAGTACAAAAAATACTTTTATTTGCTTCAATCTTAATATTGACTCCCGTAAGATACAGTTAAGTAGCCGTAAAACAAGGAAGCACATCTTTTTTCTTACTTCTGTTTGAAGTTAAATAATTACCATTCCATGTAATAAGAATGTTGACCTGAAGAGTAGGCACATAAAGGGTAGATTTAAATATTATGATAAGTTATTTAACGTGTAAAATAATTTACCAGCGGGACGTGGTTGAAGCGCTGCAGAGATGAAACATTTTATTTGTACTTGTGTTTATTTTATGTGGCGAAGGTTCCCTCTTCCTAAACAAATAATTGGTCTATGGTATGCATATACGTCGAGCTATGTAGATTTTACGGAATTGTGTTCTCTATGCAAGCATTGTTATATCATACATTTTATTGTAGATATATGAAGATACAATTCTTTACATTCATACGTAATCTATATTTAAAATTTGTAATTGATTCTTAAGTTTATAAATCACTGACTAGTTTTTATAAAGATTTCAGAAAGACACTGGAAAACTTAATGTTACAATATTTTATATGCCTCCGGTCGACATCGCTAGTTTTCCATATCTCAAAATCCGCCAGAAACTCTTTGTTGCCAGCCTAGGCCGGCAAACAACAGGAAGGTATAGGTTGGCATCTTGACATATTACTACAGTTGTCAAGCAGATGTCAATTTTATGCGTTGAATATTTTTTATACAAGAATTAACAAGATTTTGACAAATTTTAGACGTAAATCGTTAATAGAAACTGAAATAAATATATTTTAAGCTCAAATGTTAGTATTCAGTGCACAATTTTTTAGGTTATGTATAATTATTTTATATTTTTGTAATGAAATCGGCAAATAAAATATTGTGTATTACACGTCCAGAAACTGTTATGCTAGTGCTCGTAATTTGCAAGCCTCGCCTGTGGCTCGGCGTGTCAAAAATACTCGCTCTTGCAAAAGGTCAGTTTCTGGCCTTGTGATACAAATAACTATTAACTTTTGGCAGCATTTCTAATTCTTTTTTTTCTAATTTTTAATTCTTTACAATATTGCCCATTGTCAATATTGGCGATGACACATTACTACAGCAGTTGCCCTGTGCGAATGACTCAAGGTCTAAAAAATAGAGTATGCACATTGGCAACATTGCTGGGAATATTTCCGGCAATATTTCTAAATTTTAATGTTCCTAAAATTTGGCAACTTTCCGGGAATATTTCCAATGTGGCAATCGAAAGTTGACGAGCCAAGGGTTTGGTAGCAACTTTGATATATTTTATTTTAATATTAGCTATTATTTTTCTTTCAATGTCTCCTGAGCCAAAGCTGTTCTTCCATCTAGCCTCTCGTGCATGCCTTTGTCACAACCACTAGCCGGTGTCTGATAGCTTTGTGGTTGCCAAGTTAATTGTATCCTTACTTGGAATGGTGGCGAGAGTAGATACCGATTCAAAGCCATGAAAATTTTCACACCAATTCACGACCTCTGTATAAGTATACCTAGGATCACGAAGTATAATATAAACACAGGAGTGGACACTCTGTATCTTAGCAATAGTGTAGATTCGTGGCATTTTTGTTTACCCTGGTGCGAAAGAGAAAGATCACTACTGGGCCTGTGCGATAGAGTAAAATTTAAATAGCTAGGACCCTGGACTGCGCGAGAAGGCAGAGCTTGTCATGTACTGTCCGTTTTACAAAAGCGGAGCTAGCGAGTATATGCTGCGATGCACTTCACTTAATTTTTAAAGAAAACTAAAATATAACTCAATCACAATCAATTACAAAATTCACAGGGTTACACGAAGCAAAACACTACGAATGTCAATATGAGAATAACAGATATTGAAGCTGATGTTCTGTAGAACAGACAGTAGCGTAGTTTCCTCTTGTTTATCATCTATGCTTCTCTCTCTAAGACGAGAATTCGATCTTCGCGCAGGGTTCTAGCTATTTGAATTTTACTCTACCATTGTTACCGTTGTTTATTGTCATAGAATGCATGCTCCGAGCTGGCCCGTATTTTCTGTCTCTCTAAAAGGTAAACAGAAAGTCCACACTTCAACCGCCCTAGTGTCCACTTTTGTCATATGTTTTACTTCGTGACTGGGATATAAAAAGTGGATTATTTTAAAAACCTTAAAACTACTGAGCTGTTAAACTTGTATTTCGTAGAACACTTATCTTAAGGTATTCGAACCGATTTAGCAAATTAATTAATGATCGGTAAACTTAAAAAGAACGGAGCTAAAGTAACACTTTTCGCTACGATGTTGCGAATGAATATTGCACGATTTATAAAAGATTTTTTGTTATAAGGGTTCCTGGTAACCTTCTTTAGGGAACTGGCGTGATTTGCACTTTGAAATAATTAAAAGACAAACAAATTTGTTTAGAAAGAAAACCAATTACCCTCTTATTAATATTAATAAAGAAACCTTTTCTAACATAGTCCGCAAGACGCGTTCATCAGTAGAGGGAGTCCAGCAATGACGTCACTGCAGCGCGTCAACCAATCACGTGACGGCGTCACGACGCGCATATCGACGCCAGCTCGGACGTCGTGTAAAACTGAAAGTTATTGTCACATATCCGTATTTTTAGCGGACGCGACCGGCGCAGCAAAAAAACTAAATAAAAACAACACAACATGTGTTCACTTGAGCTCACTTCGATTATGTTTTACGTGTTTAACTTGCGTTTATTTTGTTTTATAGTGGTTACTAATGAAAATAAATTGAATTGTAATATTATTTCATACCGTGAGAGGCGGTTCATATTGATATAATATGTTTTTCGTTCGGTTAAACGAATATTAGTTTTTGAACGATTTACTGGCTGATCTAATTCAATTAATGTTTATTTATTTATTTATTTTGGTGGAAACTATTTACTCTCAAATATAAACTATTTCTAAATCGATTCGTCTTGGTGCAGTCAGAATCTCAATCCGTGCGATGATCTACAAAAGCTAATCCGGCATTTGGGAGATTCTTATGCAACCAAGACTACATTTACAAGTGGTCTTTTTTTGCAATTTAATGACACTCTACCGGCCGAGAGACTTGAACCACGGAACTCCGGGTTTGTACGTCAGCACATGCAGAGAGCTGGGCTTAAACCCGCGCAGCTACTGCATTGAAAATGTTATTCACCGTTTTGCACCTTTTTATTGGTTATTAATTTTGTTCAGTAGCATAGATAACTTTGAGGACACAATTTTTCGCGAGATACTATGTAACATCAGTGGTCAGCTTTAAAAGCAATAAAGCTTATTAAGCTACCAACGAAACAATGTCAGCTACTTGGTGATCGAATGTGCCACTGTGTTCAACAATGGCACAACTGAAATCTCACGTAACAAAGAGGCGCGGTCGTCCATCAAGAAACTGACGTTTGCTCCAAAAGTACATAGCTTCTTTTAAATCAACTGCCTACTAAAATGGATCATAGATGATTAGATTATGTCTTCTATGTCGTAGAACTAATATGGCCATTGGGAAGTTGACGATTGTTCCATGAGTATAGCTTCTTTTAAATCTGTTGCTTATTAAAAAATTGATGTTCAGAAAGTTTATCAAGTGTAAAAGAGTTAATATGGCCATTGAGAAAATGACGTTTGTTCCATTAAAGACATTACTTATTAAAAGCGATCATTGGTGGCCATTAACTGTCTGATTCATATGAAACGACGAGACAGCACAATGGTAGAATGCTTAGTTCTGATTTCAGAGGCCGTGGGTTCGAATTCAAGTCAGGTGTGAAATGTTCATGACTTGACTTGGATCGGTATCTACTCTCGTCACCATTCCAAGTTGGAATACAATTAACTTGGCAATCACAATGCTATCGGCGGACACCGGCTAGTGGTTGTGAAAAAGGCTTGTACGAGAGGGTTAGATGGAAGAACAGTCTTGTCTATTAACTGTCTGATTCATATGCAACGGCGAGACAGCACAATGGTAGAATGCTTAGTTCTGATTTCAGAGGTCGTGGGTTCGAATTCAAGTCAGGTGTGAAATGTTCATGACTTGACTTGGATCGGTATCTACTCTCGTCACCATTCCAAGTTGGAATACAATTAACTTGGCAATCACAATGCTATCGGACACCGGCTAGTGGTTGTAACAAAGGCTTGTACGAGAGGGTTAGTCTTGTCTGAATCTCGCCTATAGTCAGAAGGCAATAACACATTTGACCATGGTCAAAAAGTGTATCGTGTGTGAAAGAACTAATAGGTACAGCAATTGCTATTTCAAATGGCTGCTGCTTAAGGTGTTCGTCTACCCTCAAATTTTACAGCGTTACAGAGGTGTACGCCTCCCACGTTTACTTTAATTATAATTGAAATATGTGATGCTTTTTCATATGAGTGTATTAACAAAGGATGTCTTAATGCTTCTATATTTTTATTTTTTTTCTTTGGCCTAGAAATTTGAGGTAAAAAAATATTTAAAATGACGTTTTATGCGGTTTTTTGTCATTATTTGATAATATTTTCCTCGGTCACTATAAATGGCAAGAAAAATTTAAAAAACAAGAAGCATGCAGCTAAGCTTCCTTTTTCGAATAATTTTTGTTTTATTTAATTTTTTTTAAAAATACACAAGTTATTATGGGAATCTGGAGCCATGTTTACAGTAATTTTCAACTTCAAAATGATATTGCATAGCTAGGATGCGGGAAAGTACGAGTTTCGGGCTGGTTTCGGGCAGCCGTAATATCGGGGAAGAGAGTGAAGTAGAAAAAAAGTAATATCGATAATATTCTAGGAATTCGAAAAAATGGTAGACGAGCCTCTTAAAATGTTCTCTCACGTATTCAACCCTCCGTCATAAATATTGCAATTGGTCCAGCAATCTTATTCTTATCCGTAAGTATGCAAATACGCCGCAAGGGTCGCGTCCTGTAACGCAATTTGCAGTTCTATCTGCATAATTTAAAGCGAAATTAATTTGCCCCTTTCCCCAATAGCCATCAGCCGCTAGTCTCCGGGCATCGTTCAAGATCCCCCAGAAACAAAATAGCAGCGAAACAGCGAATCATTAAAGTGACCATTGCGTTGTGAAACAATGGGCGCTCGTCAGGGCCAACGTGACTGCTGCTGGGTAAATGAATCGTATAAAACAGAGACTAGCGGTGAAGCCAGGGGGGGGGGGGGGTAGATTAAAGTCCGGCTGTAAAGCGGGCTGGAAAGTCTTCGCGGCGACATTATTTATGCATTTAATTTTCTTTTACAACTCCGAGACCCAACTACATCAACGGAATTTACAATTTTTAATTAGGAGCGCTCCGACGCTGGAATGCATTAAGGAGGAAGCGGAAATACGAACGCATACATGGATACTATGAAGTATTATTTTATTTTGGTGATAACCATTCAACAGGATTAACTTCCAATTCCAACTACTTCTGGACAGATTCGTCTTGCTGCAGTTAGAATCTTAATCTTCAAAAGCCAAAGCGACATCGGATAAACTTTTATACAACCAGGACTATGTATTTAGGAGGAAGTGAAAACGCACTATGAACACGAACACGGATATAACGAGGTATTCTTTATTTTGATGATAACCATTTAATAGGATAACTCCAATACAAAATAGAAAAATCTGACGTGGACACCACATGACTTCCTTGTACGCCTTGTGTGTTCATACATTTCTTAATAACTAAAATGTAGAATAATATAAAAAATTCTTTTAACTTATTACACTAGTATACTCACAAATATATTTTAGTCATTTTATTTAAACTGCAGAAGCATATTATAAAGCATATTTTACTATTGTCACTGTCATGTCATAATCATTTAAATTTTACGTAGTAACAAATGTTAATCGATCATGGACTAAAAGATACCGAAATACTAAATTATAAATATATACTTTAATTATTCTTAAATGATACCAGATACAAAAATATTTATAAAATACCGATTGTAGGTAATAATCACATAATCTTTCATTTAAAATAAAAAAATTTGTGTTAAATTAAATATTTATCGAAATATTTGAAAAAAGTACTACTTCCGGTTTATAGATTGAAACAAAAAATAGGAGGTGCACAACTAGATGCTATAACAGTCCTAAATACAAAATTTCAACTTTCTACGTCTAACCGTATTTGAGTTATGCGACACACATATGTCCGTACGTACATACGTACATACGTACAGACGTCACGATGAAACTAGTCAATGGATTCAGAAAAGGTCAAAATGGATATTTCCATCAAAATCTGAAAACCGAAATTTTTCGCGATTACAATACTTCTTTATTACTCCGTACAAGGAAGTAAAAATGGAATCAAACCACTCGGACCACTGGTATTGTTAATTTTTGGGATCGAACTGGGGACCGCTAGCATGCTAGGTGGATATTCTACCATTGGCCACGATTAATGTGGATAATGCAAATCAAACACTTTATGAATTGAAGTCATGTTTGTAAATAATAATTTTCATAAGTAATAAACTGATACCCTTAAAACAGTTCATTTTTTCAAAGAGTACTTAAAGGATATAATCTCATTGAAGTCGATGAAGGCTATGACCAAGCTTTGATCGGATACAAGTCAGAAACACAACGCTGATCTGCTTATAAGAAACTTTCAAAATACAAGCATTATTATGGATAAAAAAAACCTGATGTGGCCAGCACAAGATCTGCCACCATACTCTACTCTTTTTACTACCTACTAAGTATACAAATCAAGATAAATGCCTCGTATCAAAATACATATAAATACATATTTTATTTAAACAATATTCTGTCGGGTACAATTTTAAATGCGCTTTGAACATTTTTAAAAATGTCGACAATTTTCGAAATTTTTGATTCGCTCAAAATTTGGTTATACCCTATTTTGAACCCAAGGAATCTAATTATGTCACTAAAAAAAAATTCGGCTAATACTTTTCGAGATAATTTTTGTAGGTAAAAGACGAGAGTACCTATGACCGTAATTTTTTCACCAATGGATTTCTTGCGTCGAATTACATATAAATCCAAATTTTCGCGAAAAAATTCCATCGAGTACAATTTTTATGAAGGGTTTTCGAAAATGACCAAAAATCGGAGGTCTACCCCTTGATGAAATTTTGGCCAAAATAACTTTTTCACTCAGATTTGGCTGAAAATTTGGTTATATACTAATTCGATCCCAAGAATTTCAAATCTGCAGTCGAAATTTTTTTTTCGAATTATATTTTTGGACATAATTTTTTTTTGTCAAAAACTGGTCGAAATGGAAAATTTATTTTTTCTCCGTTGGATTCCTCGGGTCAAATTATGTAGAAATCCAAATTTTTACGAAAAAATTCATAGGGGTACAACTTTTATCGAGGTATTTCAAAAATGGTACAAAATCGAAGAAATAAAACTTGCGTATTTTCTAGCCTAAAGAATAACATTGGGAATTGGCTTAAAATGTGGCTATATACTAATTTGAACACGAGAATTTCAAAACTGTAGTCGAAAAAAAAAATTCGACCCACAGTTTTAGATACAATTTTTTTAAGTCGAAAACTGGTCGACATAAAAAAAATATTTTTACACCATTCGATTCCTCGGGTCAAATTATATAGGTGTACATAGTTTAAGAAAAACATCGAATATCGTATGTACATACACATGTGTTGGGTTGTTATGATATAATATTTTCTAATCTTTAGCCAAACTACTGCTAACCTCCATATACGCAATGAATTTTAGCGCGTTTCAATGTCAACTTTAAAGTCAATTATCTTCGATATTTCAACGGTTATACCTACTAATTTTAATTTATACCCAAATTCTACGACTTGTAATTAATGTTGTATGTGCCACCCATGGATTTACTACCTTAAGCAATGTAATCTTTAAGTTTTACGATAGCAGTTTTGAGTTAACTCTAAATTGTACGCGTAGAAATGAATTGAATATTGCAAAAATCATGGTGCAGCTATACCCGTGCAAATGAAGCTAATATATCACCAGCTTCAACTGTTCCTCCATGGCAGCCTTCCGCGATTCTTACTCCCCCTTCTGTCGGGTTAACAAATGTGCTCAGGAGCCCAGAATTTCGCAATTTAAATTCACATTTCCTTACGACCCTCCCTGGCCGGTCTAAAGCCATTACTTTGTGCAGACCATAGACCATCTCGCTCTTCCCCCGGCATTCGCAGTGACCAGCGCACACTCTTACTCTCTTCGCTCTCTCCTTTCTCGTGAAATTAGGAAGGGTGGTGCACTCCCTCAGTAAGAAAAGGGTAAATCTTTCCCAGGCGGCTGACCAAGCGAGCGAATCTCGACCCTAAAGACGAGCGCGCAAGGCTGGAGGTTTTCTATTGTTGAAATCAGGATATTGTGATTCTGATGAAGCAGGTTCAAATCGGGAGATAATGTGGATTTCTATAGAATATATTAGATATACTCGGATTTTGAATATGAATTGTTTGATGGCATGAAACGTGGGAAAATGTAACGAATTTTACTTGAATATATTCAAACATTAACATTAACTAAAATTTGTGGTAGTATATCCAAAGAAACGTTACGGGAAATGTAAGAAATTTTTGTGAATATTATGTGAGAAATGACTCAAATATTTAATATCTAGTTGTCAGGTCCAATACTATAGCCATTTTTACTTCCTTGTACGAAGTAAGGAAGTATTGTAATCGCGTTTTGACCTTTTCTGAATCCATTATGACTAGTTTCGTCGTGACGTCTGTACGTACGTGCGTGCGTACGTGCGTACGTACGTACGTACGGACGTATGTGTGTCGCATAACTCAAATACGGTTAGACGTAGAAAGCTGAAATTTTGTATTTAGGACTGTTATAGCATCTAGTTGTGCACCTCCTATTTTTGGTTTCAATCTACAAACCGGAAGTAGTAAATTTAAAAAAAAAATTGATAAATAATTAATTTTAGGCAATTTTTTTTATTTTAAATGAAAGATTATGTGATTATTATCTACAATCGGTATTTTATAAATTTTTCTGTATCTTCTATCATTTAAGAATAATTAAAGTATATACCTACTTATAATTTAATATTTCGGTATCTTGTAGTCCATGATCGATTAACATTTGTTACTAGGTAAAATTTAAATAATTATGACATGACAGTGACAGTAGCAGTGACAATAGTAAAATATCGTTTATATCTTCTTCTGCAGTTTAAATAAAATGACTAAAATATATTTGTGAGTATACTAGTATAATAAGTTAAAGAATTTTTTATATTATTCTACATTTTAGTTATTGAGAAAATTATGAACAAACAAGGCGTACAAGGAAGTCATGTGGTGTCCACGTCAGATTTTTTTCAATGGCAAGAATATATGTAGCTTTTAAAAACGTTCCAGACTTTCAAGTAATTTTCCACTTCTGGTTGTAGGAGTAACACTTAAGGCCAGAATGTAGCTGTCTACGATTTCGTCGAGAACAAAGGCAGCAATAGTGAAATGGCAATTTTTTACATTTTCGAAGAGAAAAATATCCAATTTTTGTAAAAGTTTTAGTTTCGACAATTCTCGAGAACTATTCCTCGTCTCATAGTTTTGAATTCTCGTTTCATTACGAGATGAGAACCAATAAATTTCTCGTCTCGGATTTTCGAGACGGCGGTATCACTATTAATGAAAAATCTAAAATTCTAGATTTGAATTTTCCTGTCCTGTGATGAATCTTTTGATGCAGTATTTTATTATGAATTTTCTAGATTTGAATCTTCTTGTGCATACATTTCCTGTGTATAACTATCTCGGTAAGCAGGTTGGTTGTTCAGAACCCAGTTTTGGAGGTTAGGGACAGGTTGAAACGAGTGTCAGAACGTTATCTAGATTTGTATATTCCTGTGATTGCATCTTACTATGCTTGCATCTTCCTGTGTCTGCATTTATGAGAAATCTAAAATTGTAGATTTGAATTTTCCTGTTAATGAATCTTTGTTGCAGTTATTTTATTATGAATTATCTAGATTTGCATCTTCCTGTGTATGAATATTCTACTATTTTATTCTCTGTGTTGAACCCATTCCCTGCATCAAATTCAAGTATCGCCGTCTGTATCTCGGTAAGCAGATTGGTTGTTCAGAACCCGGTTTTGGAGGTTAGGAACAGGTTGGAACGAGTGTCAGAACGTTATCTAGATTTGTATTTTCCTGTGTTTGCATCTTCCTGTTTCTGCATTTATGACAAATCTAAAATTTTAGATTTGAATTATCCTGTGAATTAATCTTTTGATGCTGTATTTTATTATTTATTTTAGATTTCAATTTTTATCTCGGTAAGCAGGTTGGTTGTTCAGAACCCGGTTTTGGAGGTTAGGGACAGGTTGGAACGAGTGTCAGAACGTTATCTAGATTTGTATCTTCCTGTGTCTGCATTTATGACAAATCTAAAATTATAGATTTGAATTTTCCTGCGAAATAATCTTTTGATGCTGTTTTTAATTATGAATTTTCTAGATTTGAGTCTTCTATAAATATTCTAATATTTGATTCTCTGTGTTGAACCCATCTCGTATGTCGGTAAGCAGGTTGGTTGTTGCGAGCCCAGTTTGGGGGTTAGGGACAGGTTGGGCTCGTGTGGGACCGTTATCACAGCGTTCGCGTTTCGCTGGACAACGACACACAGCGCTTCATTCATTTCGCATGCGATTTGATCTCCGCGCATCTCCCTTTTAGGGTTTGATTTATTTGGAGTTTTTGCACAATTTGGGATCGTTTGTCGTAGGTAGTATGGGAGAATCGATAGCACATACAACAACGCCGGTTTTTCAATATTATTTGTTGATATTATATTTTACCCTCGTTTTCATGCGAGGGTCAACGGCTTGTCGATAATGTTTGATAAATAATTTACACCTAAAGTTTCAATTTCATTCATATTGGATTTTTATTATTATGCTATAATGGTTATTATCAATCAGGACAATTACATAAGCGATAGCAAAATGCATTTTATGGAGATAAAATTATGTTTAATTATATTTTTTCATTGCCAAATTAAATTTAACACATGAGCCAACATTCATTTTAATACAGACAAATTTATTTATCACCAAATTAAGGTTCTTTTACTTTAAGCTACCGTCCAGTACATTAATATTAGTGTAATAAATTACTTATTATTAAATATTTCCATTCCATTCAAACTTTTAAAATAATGGAAACTAAAAAACTATAGTAAACTTAGGTATACTAACCATTAATTCGATTGAATAAAAAATCTTTTTTACCTCTCGCCTCATTGTAGTATAAAGTATGGATATCGAACGGAACTCGGATGGGAATTTCTGATTTACAATATACTAGAAATGGATAGGAACTTCTCGGATGAATCTCGAACTAGAATCTAGCCGAAAAAAGTATAATGTAAAACAGGGTTAAGAGAGGTATTATAACGGGTCAAACTATTTTTACGATGATGTCTGTGTGTGCGTGCGTATGGCCGTATGTGACGATTTTTCGTCCACGATAACTTAAGAGATATAACAAAAAGTATCAAACCTTTAATATCCATATTTTATATTTAAGATTTTAATAAGAATCTTAACATCGGATTACATTTTGGTAAAAATCCACAAACCGGAAGTAGTATTTTTGAAGCTTGATATATATTTCTTTAAATAAATTGGTACATTATTTATTTATGACAATTTTTGAAATTAAAAATAGAAAATATAACTATCCATGGGTACAGAAAATTTTAAATACAATTTGCTGAATCTGGAAGTATTTATTAATAAATTAAATTACAACACCAATATCCTACTTTTTGGAAATACCAGTATCTTGTTTAACATGATCATAAGAAATTTATTACTACACAAAATTGGAATTATTATTACAGTGACATTTTTTGACATCTTCTGCAAATCATCTACATCTTGGTTTACATTATTGTTTACATAATTATATGAACATGAAACTATTAAATTATGTAAGTAATTATTAATTAGATTAGTAGAATGAGCAGAATTAGCCGAGAGGTTATATGCTGACCACATCAGATTTTTTAAATGTTCATAATATGATTTTCCAGTAACTTAACATCGGATCGATGAGAGAATATTTTTTTCTAATAAGATAATGAAAGAATAAGGATAAATTAATTCTTTACAACTTTTACAAAAAAAACCTGCTCAGAATTGTAGTGGAGCAGCTAAAAGATTCTGGGAACTAACTGTAAAAATCTCATACAAAATTTAACCCTTTAATCAACCTGTTTCAATTCATCCCTTACACAACCAGACAAAGACAGCACTACCTGCTGCGCCTATCCTAGCTGTAAGCTGGAGTGAGACCGCTGCATCTTCTTGCAAACCATAAAAACCGGAAAATGAATAAATCAGCAATCAACCT
This sequence comes from Agonum fuliginosum, assembly GCA_947534325.1. Classification (NCBI taxonomy): domain Eukaryota; kingdom Metazoa; phylum Arthropoda; class Insecta; order Coleoptera; family Carabidae; genus Agonum; species Agonum fuliginosum. The sequence continues at coordinate 1,208,034 of OX384037.1, forward strand.
GCTTTCATGTCATCCCTTCTCGAGCGAGAAAAAGCATACACCGATAAATGCACGAGAAAGGGATAGCGGTATTAAGATGGGAAACCGGTCCGGTAAGATGAGATCCTAAGGTGCTCCAGGAGTCATCATCATCAGTTCTTGTTTGATTTTGGTCCGGAAAACTACATTTCCGATATTAGAGACTAGCGTCAGTGGTAGCGTGCGAGTGTAGGGGATGGTGTAGGTGATGGTTGTGTGTGTATGTGTGTAAAATAAATAAAAATGTGCAGAATCTGATCCAGGTAAGCCAAATTAGCGTGATTAATTAGTTTGCATGTTAATTAACGGTTTTCCATAGTTTTGCTGTGTTCAAATTCTGAATTATCTGGTACAATCTAATCGATATTGCAATTAATATTGCCAGTCTACAACAAATTGTTAAGTTTAATTGTACATCTTCTGGTATTAAATACATTCATGAATACCGGTGCAAATACTCAATTAAAAATAATTAACGAGGGATTCACAATTGCGTAAATTGACATTCTTAAACACATAAAAGTTATTCGTAATTACAATTAGCAGTCATTGAACGCTAGTCATAAATTTTGACTAGCGTCCATACTCACCAGTAAGGATAATAACACGACTTAAAAAATAGAAGTAATAAATTTGTTAACCCCAGTAACGTATAATTTGTTCCGGATGGTTGGATTCCACTATAATCTTTCATTTCGTAGCCACAAGGCAAAATTTTGTTGAATGGTTTATCAAAAATAAAATAAATAAATCTACTAACGTTTACTTCGAAATTTGTTACATTTTAACTTTTAAAATATAAATTATAGCCCACACTTTTACACTGAATAAAAAAAATTGACATGACACAAGCCAATACACAGTCGACGAATTATTGTATGTCCGCTATTTTTAAGGTCCTGTATTAAGAGGCCCGTCTACCTCCTAAAATTCAGTACAAGAATGCGCTAAAATTGTATTTTAACACGGATTATATACTTAACAGATAAATTAACATTTGCGCCTTTTTAAAATTTTAATAAAAAATTATATATTATTATAAAAAAACGCGTCGTGATCAACCTAGTGCCGAGTCTTGTATCTCAGTTAGTGTTGTGTTTGGTTTTTTGCATTGAATCATACATTTCATCGATCTTTGTATCAAACCTTACACCGTACACTAATCTGGATACATTACTCATTGACGAGTTTATAAACGGAACGATTTCGGTTTATATTATTATAAAAATGCCGAAAAATTCATAAAAATTTCCAATTTATGCAACGGTTATATCTCCTGATTAAAATTTTAAAAGACACATCTTTAGATCCATTCTTTGTCTATTAAATGTTTATAAAAACATTACCTTGAAGTCAATAATAAACTAACAGTTTACTCGCAACGAAATCATTTTTACAGTATTTTTCAATTTCAAAATTACATTGTATTGCTAGCATGCGGAAAAGTACAAGTTTCGGGCTGGTTTTAGGCAGTCGTATTAGTGGGGAAAAGAGTGGAAAGGAACAAAAGTAAAATTCTAGGAAGTCATACAAAACTACTGAAAAGATTTTAAACAAATATAAATATTCTCATTTTAACAAACATTGAGTCCACATCAGCCTCACAATCAATATGAGATAGTTATTCACACATCATCACGTTCTGTGTTCGCATTCTGTTAGTGAGTCCATTAAAGAAGCATAGCGAAGAGCTATCGATGTGTTATGCCGTCATTTATTAAATCTGTCACATGCCAATAAGCTGGACTTTATAACCGAAACGTCATTCTTACGTATCCGGTGCACGGTCGCTAATATTGGCTCGGAATGTCGAACGCTACTCCAACGCGTAAACGAAAATTATCTGCAGCGCGTTGATGAATGCATTGACGATGGATGGATGGATTAGGAATTATTCCTTTTATGGAAATTATCACACAATTCGCAAATAAATGTTTGTGTTTTCTACAAAAATTATCAACTGTAATTAGCTTTTTATTTCGCCGGATTTTCCGTTTGTATTGAAACCTTGTTGCCTAGCAATTTGAAAAGAAAAATTGTTTAGTAAAATCACGACACCGTTTTTAAACAATTTTTCGAGTCAAATTGCTGTCAGGTGACAACGTTGTGATGTCAAACAGAAATTTATTCGGAGGAAATAAAATGCTCGAGTGTAATTCAACGAGATAGTTTAACAACTCCTTCGGTTGTTCTTCTTATTCCCAAATTCGAATTATTTCACTGACATATAAGAAATATGAAGCAAATGACATTTTAGTGTTTTGTTTATTGTTTGGTTGCTAAGAAAAAGGTAAATAAAGTTTTATCAACTGTAATTACACAAGAGCTTTTTATTTCGCCGGATAAATTTCTGTTCGTATTTGAAACCTTGTTGCCTAGCAATTTGAAAAAAAAAATTGTTTAATAACGCCACCGTAGGTGAAGTGATTTTATTTTGAAACAATTTTTAGAGACAAATTACTGTCAGGTGACAAGGTTGAGATGTCAAACAGAAATTTATTCGGAGGAAATAAAATGCTCGACTGTAATTCAACGAGATAATTTAACGACTCCTTCGGTTCTTCTTCTTATTCCAAAAATCGAATTATTTCACTGACAAATATATGAAATATGAAACAAATGACATTTTAGTGTTTTGTTTATTGTTTGGTTGCTAAGAAAAAGGTAAATAAGCTTTTATCACTTGCAAAAGGTACCTTCCTTTTTATCCGCTGTCAAAGCAAACTAGAGCTATAGAAACATTACTTTTCAAAAGATAACGAATTGACTAAATGTTTTTAGCATTGGTAATTTTTTTAATTGCTTTAAACAGATTTTGTAGCAATACATCTTCTAAGTTTATCGAATATATGTTTCATCATCATCATTCATCATGTTATATTTTTATGTTCAAAATATTTAATAATTATCAAAATTGTCCAAAATTTATTGTTATAAAAATTTGAGGCTTATAACTTATTGTAATAATTAAAACAAAATCTTTTTTACCAATAACTGCACAGGATTTACAAATTCATGTTTTTGAACAATGCGCCTACCCGCACCGAAAATGAAAATCATAGAAACATTAGTGCTAATTGAAACAGATGAAACAATAATATAATTTATTCCTTTTATGGTTTATTCAGTAAGTAGCGAAATTATGAAAATGCGAACATGAATTCATATCGATTTGTTTTTTCATTACGAGTGATTGGAAGCCGCGTTTGGTTCTTTTAGTACATCGGGCTTTAATATACCCTCCATTGATTGCTATCACTCGCGCCAGTTTTTATTTGCACCACTTTTAATATTTATAAACCTGAAATTCATACCAGTACGAATCATTCACAAATACATGTATGTTATTTATTTATTTATTCATATTAGTTTGGTATGCTCTAAGTGACAACTACAATGCTAGTTATAATTATATATTCATTCATAATTTACGTAAATCCAACCAAAGAAAAAATATTAATTAAGATTTTAAATTGATTTTCTGTTTATTTTGCGTCTATTTCAAGGAAATGGCGTGATTTTATGTATGTTTGTATTTTAAAATATGTAATTTATAAATAAAAATGCACTGATTTTGGCCAAAATAATATACCTACCAATCTATAATACATACGAAAATAAAATAAATGTATTTTTAATTGTATAAGCCGTCTTGTTCCTTTTTTTCAATTAAGTTGTAGATTAGTATTCAAGTTTTATATAATATGACAACTTCATAATATTAAATAGCTATGTTCAGAGACTCGAACCAAACCGGAACAGGAACGAAAACCGGAACAAACCGCAGCAATTTTAGCTGAGAACCAAGCCGAACCGTTAAAAATAATTTAGCAAAACCCATAACCGAAATATTAATTGAAATAAAACGTTTTTTTTTCATGGTTTAGTAAAGTTTTTAATTTTTTTAAAGATTTATTAATTTTACTCCAAAACTGGAACGAATATTTTTTAATTGCTTACTATTTAATAAATCATTGAACCGAAAACGGAACTTGAACCTTTTTTGAAAACCGGTAACCGATTTATTTAAAAAATCAAGAAGATATATGAAAACCGAAACAAAACCAAACTGTATAAAACACAGTGAACCGCGAAAAAATATTTATTTATTAGTAGCTAAGTTTTTTTTCTAAAAAAGGGCTGTTTTTCTATTACACCACTGCTAAAATATTCTTCCGCTGAAGTTTAAATTCAGGATTTTATTTTATTTTAAAAAATACGGCGTAATGCAATCTTCCATGTAAAATAGTAAGTTTGAAAAGAGTTCCAGCGAACAGCGCAGCGCAATTTAATTTCTTCCGTTTGGAAACTCAGCGATATTATGCGCGATTAGTCAAATGAAATAGTTCGGAAGACAAAAAATAATTAGATTACAAACGCATTTAACATTTAACAAAAAACGAATGTTAATATTCATAAAAGTATAGAAGTTGGTAAAGGGAATAACAACCCAACATCCGTTAGTGGCGACGGGGTAGGGCCCTCACAAAATGGACGTTTGACAGGGTGTAGCTCAGAGAGCCTTTCTCTTTCCTCTGCTACCCTCTTTTCGTTTTCTGCCCCTCGGAAGCCATCGAGCTCCCCCTCCGACTCGCGGTCTCGCTCTTCCAGCGCCAGTCTCTGTTCCACCCGTGTTATAATCAATAATGAACATGGGTGACTTCTGACTGTGGCTGTACGACAAGGTGGTCGCTTTTGCTGTTCGTTAGACCAGGAATAGACGTTGCACGATCAACAGCTCTGTCTGTTTCTGTTCCTGCTCCGAAACCTCGATTTCTGTTTCAGAGGTTTTTAGCTTGGTTGTGAAACAGAACGCGAGAGGTTAAATGCTGCGTTAGACTGCGAGGAAAAATGTTATTCATTCGGAAAAAAATATTGAAAAAAATTCTTATTTTTTTATATATAAATATATAAGGCAGCAAAGAACGCTTTGAAAAAATTATTTTTTCTTTGCTTTTTATGTATTTTTTATGTAATTTTAAAAAACGAATATAAATGTTTCATATAACCATTTAATATAATATTATAATGTAATCAAAAATAAAGAAAAGAATAAAATTGAATCTTGGGGTTACACAAGGCAATGTTTTGGGTCCAATTTTGATTGTTTCATAATTACATGGCCATTCAATTATCAGAGTTTATTAATTATTATTTTAGAAAAATAAATTGTTATTTAAAATAAATTTAATGGAAATTAAGTGTGCATTCCCAAGAAAATGCTTAACGTAGTAATCAAAATGTAGTGAATTTTATTATCAGGACATAATTAAATATATAATTTATAAGACATGTATTATAAATTTCAATTGAAGGTTTTAACTAAAATATACATACAAATGTTCGTATATATTCAGTATATACATTTATTATAGTTACTTAGATGATGAATAACATAAGCTATTATAAAATAAAACAGATATGATTATCGTTTTATTATAAATACATATGTGAAAGTTAAAGGGAATGGGTTGTTCCCATTTAAGCCGCGTGAAAAAATAAATATTGTGTCACAAATAAAAATTCAATGTAAATATAAATAGATGAGCAAATACTTTTACTTTTAATAAACTGCAAAATCAATAGCTATTATGTGTGTAATATTAATAGAGGAGATATAAATTTTAATGTATCGTTAAAAATAAATTTTAAAGTAAATTAAATGCAGTTTATTTCATTAATATTATCCGCAGACCTATATTCGTTTACACATGTTTCAATCAATCTACTTTCACACAAAAAACGAGTTCATTTAATAAATTATAATGAAATTTTTCACGCTAATTTTATAATTACCACATCGCTGTTTTTCTCTTTCATTTTTTGATCTATCTATTATACAGTCACAAACAACAGCAGTTTTTCACATCACAACTGTTTGACACAAACAAATTAAAACAATCATTTGTAATTTTAAAACTTTAAGGAAATGAACTTTTTGTATAAATTCCGTGTCTACATTTCTATCTATAATTGAAATAATTATTTCCAGTACCTCTGGCATGAACATATGTAACTAATGAGTACACAAACGGTCTTTAAAATAATAGAAAATGGCAGCAATAGCAATATTATTCTCTGAGTAAAATTAATTAAAATAAAACAAGAAAATAAACTATCCAGCTCTGTTATTTACACAGAATGATATCAAATTCAAAATTATAACTTCAAAGGGAACTGTACTAACGTCTATATGCGAGGGAAAACAATTTACAATAACCTAAACAACTAGGTTTCTATCTCTCGCACGGTGAAGGCAATTCTTAATCGAAAAACTGAAATAGGAATAAAAACTTTAAATTATAGAAATAAATTATAAAATGATTTATTATGCTTCATATATTTTGTAATTTTTCATTCTCTTTTGTACATTCTTTAAAAACAAAACACATTTTTAAGTTCCATTTATAAATTGCGATTTGCGATAAATAATATTAAAATCAATAAATCAAATAAATTAATGCATTTAATTCAGATAAGTTGATTAAATACAGGGACGTAACTAAGGATGGGCCCTGCAAAGTCTTGGCCCATTGAGTGGCCCACCAAAAAAATTTACAATATTTTTACATTAGATTACGAAACATTTAACATTATTAATAATGTCTTACATAATACTAGGGAAGGGATATAGATTTATACTTAATTGAAACAGGAGAAATATTTATGTATATGAATAGCGGATAGATATAGACTTATTACTGGCAAATGTTGCATTTTTGAGTAGATATATGCATTAGCTTGTCAGTCTGAGTGCTCGTGCAATCTTTATACATAAATATTCCGCATATTCTTAACTGGGTACTGTTTTTTCAGGAGGAACTAAGTCAAATTCCTTCAACATTGAAAAAAAATTACTACAAAAAGTGTAGCCCACTTTAATTTTTACTAGCCCACCCTTGATCCACCTAAAAAAATCATAGTTACGTCCCTGATAAAATAGAATGTTAAATAGGTTTGCAATTATGTATGAATACAAAAAATAGAAAAACAAAAGATTTTTGAATCTGAAAACTCAAATAAAAATAATGGTCAATGATATTGTAAGTTTAAAAGTCCAAGTATATATAACCAGTAATCATTTTAACTTTGGGTTATGCTATAAGTTATAAAGTTCGTAATCGTAATCCTGATATCTCTAACGAGTTGCAAATCCATTCACGGAAATATAATCCACAGTGGAACTTATTAATCGGACGTTCGATTAAATAAATGCAATTATAAAAGCACGAGAAATAGCAATCACGCTCATACACAATAAATAGAGTTTAATATGCGCACCTCTGGCGCCATTAGCAAATCATTGTTTCCGATAATAGGAACTTTGAGTTACAAACCACTGGCTAACGCGACTAGCGTAGCTGAATATGCATATATAAGACTAGCGCATTGATCTTCCCAGTATTGCTTCATTAATATGGCATTTTCACCGCGGTTTTAATCAGGTATAGTCGAAAATAGAGTCTGTTAGAGCATGGTAAGCAGAAAGGACAAGAGCTATATATGCAATAAATGCAGAAGACGAGCGCAACATTTATATTGTTGGGTATTGTTTCAATATACTAAATTAAACTAATATGATATTTTAATCACAGTTTTTTTTTCAAAATATAGTCGAAAATAGAGTCTATTAGACCATGGTAAACAGAAAAGGCTTAGAGTCAATTAAGAAAATGATGCTGGAAATGGGGGTTTCCAAGCCTACAGCTTTTAAAGAAATACTTATTGGATATCAATTTTCAGCATATAGGAAAGTGATAATAATTATTACCTTTTTGTCGAAATGAAAATGTAAGTCTTTTGAAACGTGCATAAAAATGCGCCATGTGTGACGCAAACGGCACTGAGACCAAACCGTGAGTAGATTTGTTCGTGTAAGTTCGTTTTCTGTTTTTACGGAATGTACGACGGACCTGTGTTGAAATATGGTAAGACCTACGTATCGCATTAGGTCCTTGTCAGCGCGGTGAACGTATGTTCTCAATGCATCGTTTTTCGCGGCACCTATTTTTTTAAACTTTAATAATTTTTTTCTAGCTTATTAGCATCTTTTTGCAAAAAGAAAAATACGGGACTAATATATTAATGTATTGATTAACATATGAAAAACCAAAAAATTGTGGACACCCTCATTGCACTATAAGGTTACAGGGTTGTAGCAATGTTTTTCTCATAAGCCTGATTAAATATTATCTGGACAGTCGAATAAAAATCGAATGAGACTCAAAAAAAATTAAGCTGTCTTTGCCTTTAATGGTACATGACAATAATTTTTTAAGCTCTAATTTCATCCTTCTCAAATATTTGTTAATCGTAAAAACGATAAAAGAATTCTGCATATTTTATTCAACGAACGATTTGGTCAATATTTATTTTTATGTATTTGCATTTCAAATATTTTTGATTCCACAAATAATTGTGTATACAAATACAAACAAACCATATCATTAGCTTTTGCAGAAATAGCTTTAGTTTTACTGTAACATCAAACATGAATAAGTCTATTGAAATATGGGAACATTGCTTTTATGAAATCGTACAATAATGAGTATAATCGTAGTGAAAAGTACAATTTTAGCTCCGCATTTTTCGACCTATCAGAGCGCTGCCGAGAATTGGCCAGAAAGTCGACTATTGTTGTTGCAACCCGTAATCAACATTTGTTTAGTTGATATTTTGTGTTGCAAATTTAAAATAAGTTTGCGATTTCATATCCCGGCTGTAAAAAATTTTTTTTTCGAGTCGCTACACATTCGCAATAAAAAAACTTTCGTTACAGCCTATAGATAAGATATATAAATAATTATTTAATGTTCCAACGAAGAGACTAATTTTAGAACTTTAATGGCCAGTTACACCGCTTCCACTTAAATGAACAATATCTAATCAAAATCAAATTATCAAACGTACAAATAACATTGCTACATTGCTGTCATGAGTTCGATTCGATATTTTCATTTAAGTAACACTTAAAATTTAAGTAGAGGCGGTGCATGGCCATTAATGTTTGACTCAAGTCTACATGAACATTGCGCATCAAAACAATTGAAACAGAATTACGTTTAAAAATATTACGAGATGTCTTTGGATCTTAATTAAATGCTAGGAGAGACAAAAAACAAAATTATAAAAACAAAATGGTGTGATCCTCGTAAGGTCAAGTATCTGGTTGTCTTTAGTCTGTTGTACCCTGCGTGAACCCGGTAAAAAAAGTTTAAAGGAAAACAACAAGGATGAGTAATATAACAACACTAGAAGCCGGTTTGCCGGTTAACGGCACTATGCACATGACAGTGAAATACTAATGGTCTATCAGGTTTTTTGCACTTTTTTAAAAAACATGCGCACAATTTTCGCCGATGCACACACACACACACACAGCGCGAGCATGTGTGCGTCGATATAAATCATAAATCGCTCCCGCGTTGACAAGGAAGGTAATATTGGCAACAGGAGAATCTAACAGTTCTTTCACTTACCCTTAGTCCGGCGGCCGCACTTCTGTACCTCCACACACGCGGTGAATATAAAACTGATAATCCGCGACTTTTAATGGTGCATATTACCGTTACCGGTTCGCAGCAGCAGCGGTACGCACCATGCGCGCGAAGAGAGCTGCGGAAGGCAGTTTTGAGCGGTTTTTTTCCACGCGCAAACGTAAAAAATTCAAGGTCGCTAAACTTAATTCGATTTCAATATCGCGATCAGATGGCTTGTTCGCTTGTTTGTGGCCCCGTTACTGTTTACTGTCAACTGTTAATGTCGTCACGTGACACAGAATCACGGCATTGTTGCCCATTGTTGCCCAGATTTGGGGTTAGATTCAAATTAGATATTTTAATAAAATATTGCAGAGGTACAGATTTTTTACCTCTCGACACTCGGTACTGTAAGAGAGGTATTGTAATCATGCTAAAATTTCGATAGTGAGTTTTCAATGGATAGCCGTTTTGAGGTCTCAATAAAAAAAATATTTGATTGTTAATGTCAAATAAATTTTTGATTTTTTGACAAATTGAAAATAAAAATATGAAATATCATTTTTATTAATATGGTCATTATAAAAACTCCCTTCTACAATGCTATATTTGTGAGTAAGTACCTTCATACACACTTACGAGTATATTAGTAAAATTGTATAGTATGGCGAGAGATCATATGTTGGCCACATCAGATTTTTAATTGTTGGATTGGTAACCGCATAATGGCATTTGTTTATTAGTACCTATTATGCTCTTGATCTTTTAATAGGTACTTACAAAGGTACCATTCCAATGGGGTACTGAAAATGAGATTTTTATCACTATGAAGTCTAAAAATTGGTAAAAATACAAATTTTATTTTTAAAAAATTATGTTTTTCAGTAAATTGAGAAAAATTCTGATGTAACTTCACTATTATGTATTGAACATGGTAGCTTTCTACGTCTGTCACACCACATATTAACCAATTTTAATAAATTAATTAATAATTTTTTTTAAATAAAAAATACGAGTTCCAAGATTTTCTCTTCTTAAAAATATTTAACAAAAAAAAATAATGCAAATAGCCAATTGATTGAATGGGCTATTATAGGAATTTGAACGCTAGTCCTTTTTTGCACATTTTGCTGTTGTTCATTACATACAAAATATGAAAAATATTGATAAAGCTACATAAATTTAAAAAGAGCTTTAATTTATAAAACCAGTGACTGCTGATGTAATAAGATTCCTTTTTGAAAAGCTCCGCAAAATTTCCAGCAGTTTTTCACCGAGATGAAACAAGCTAAACTAGTTTCTAGTGCCGCTAGTCCCTAATCCCCTCTATTTCTGACTAATCTCCCTCTCTTTCTCTCTCGCGGTTAGTAACTTCTCTGTTTGGTCCACCGCTTACTCCACGTCTATGCTTTCCACTCGCCTCTAGGCAGAACTGCGAGTTGTGAGTGGCGAATGTGAACTAAATTCTAATCAATAAATGCGGAGACGTAACCGAAAACCTACGGACACGAAGAGAGAGAGTTAATCAGCACACACACACACGCACACACCAACGCGGCGTGCGGTGTAAACGCGCCGATAGACAAGGAATGGCGCAAGAGGAAGGGGAGAGAAACTAATCAGGAAGTTTCTGTTACCATATATCACGGGAATGTTTCAAATTAGGAATAGAAAAGTCAGCCTGTACTAAAATCTAACTGAACTCGTTGGATATTTACCATGTAAAATGTTTACAATTATGAAAAGAGTAATAATACACGATTATACAAGAAAAAAAATTGAAAACTAAAGCGTTTGGGTCATTGCGAGACCGAAGAAGGCCGACAATTTGAATATTTGTTATAAAAATCGTAATAACGAACATTAAAATTAATTAAAATTATTGAAAAAATTAAGATATCGAGTTTTGGTTTATGGGAATGTTTCTTTTTTTCATCACCTTTAAAATAACAGACGCTGTTATTTAAAAATGTTGGTGTGGTCATCCCCTAAAAAACTTCACGTTGCATGGAAGTTCTAAACTATCTAAGAATGTAGTTTTTATGACTCTTTAGTAATCCATATATTTTCAATTTTTTCCTTCATTCGTTCAAAACTTATAGCTCCGTCCCGAGATTTTTGGCAAACCCTGTAGATTTTTAGGAAACGTTACAATAATAGTTTGGATTGAACTGAAGTGACCTTGAGCCAATATTGCGCGGACCAAGATTGAACCATAGATTCTTTGTTCGAGTCATTGTTATTCAATATTAACGATAATAGTTATATTGTGTGACTGCTTTCAAAAACTGAGTAATATTGTACTATCCAACAAAAATACATGGTATACAGTCATAAGTAGTGCCCATTTTCAATTAAAATGTAATAATAATCGCTATACTTTTCGCAAAAGCAAGAAGTCCCCACATTTGTTGTTTTAAGCACAACAGGTCCCCATAAGTTATTTATAAAAGAAAATAAAAGACGAGCTGTTTTATAATTACATCTAGGTCTTGTCGTTTGAGATAATTTATATTTTATCATATAAATTTCTAGTCTCGTTTAATAATGCAAAGTTGTACAATGAGTAACTTTCGTGCAAACATTTTGTTTAATGTAGGGACCAAAATAAGTGTGTCTTTGTGTGCGCGCGAGTGGAAATTTCTAATCGTAATTTTAGAACAGTGTGTGTGTACGTATGTGTGTTGAAATAGGCAGAGTTCCTTTGTTCTTGTGAGGTATGTACGCTGACAAATACTCCTAATATCTTTGTTCGTGGCGTTATAAATAGAGTTGGAGGGTTGCTGAGAGAGTTTGTCGTGTGAGACGAACAAACACAACATGCGCGCGGTGTCTAATGAAAGCGGGAAGAAAAGTCGCGCGCGGAAGGAAAGAAACGAAAGTGGCGCTCGCTCGGCGCTGATAAAGCGGGGTCCTCGACCTTTAATTATCCCGTAACATTCTGAACTTGTAATCCGCGCGTTCATGCTAAATTATTGTAGAATAGTTGAATTTGCGCTACGCACATTAATTTACGTCAAAGTACAGATATTTTTCACTGGCGCTGGCTTTGAAAGATAGTTTTTGTGCCGCGAACTCTCACCCCACGCGGGAGCCGGCCATAAGGACTGTTTGAATAGAAAAACGCACGGGGGTAAAGCGGGCGCGCAAGCGAATGTGTTCCTTGCCAACGTTGAACAAACTTGGTAATTTTTCAATGTCATTTCACCTTTATACGAGGCGGGAGTACGGTCGAGTTTGGCGTGTTTTGCGCGGTTTTTCATAGCCTTGTCGTCCTTAGTGATTTTCCAGTTGGGTTTTGTACTCGGGAGCCATTTTGGCCGAGCAAAGATCGATCCAGAATCCCTGGGTTTTAGAGGGTGTGTCTACATTCCGCGCATGACGTATTTATCTCTTTTTGTCTTATGCTGCTCTCTGTTGTGCGCTGTGCGTGGCGGGAGCACTTAATTGCGGGGGGCGGCGGGGGCTACGGACGTTCAACGCCGCCAGTGCTATGTACCGCCACCCTCTGTTTACAACTCATTAAAGCGCCCCCCACCCCACCGCGCATACTTAATGCTCTCGCTCTTTTTCCCTCTCACAAGGCTGCCGCCCCCACCCTTCTCCACCCCCAGACACGTGTTTCCCACTACTGTCTCCCAGTCTCTTTCTACTTCCACTCCTCTCGCTCGCACACACCTTCTTCTTTCTCTAATATTATTACGGAATATGCAAATTCGCAGAATTTGTCGTGTTTATGTAAAAATATTTGAATTTTTACCCCCGTTTATTTCTCCCGACAAATGTTTCTATTTTCTCTATTAAGACAAGTGACACGTCGATTCCTTCTTACTAACACCTTTACATATTTAACAAAAAAATTAATAAAAACAAATTTAACAAAAAAATCCCGGAAAGGTCTAGCCTAACGTCCTGAGTTCAAATCCAAGCTCAGTAAAAGTGGAAGATTTTTTTGTTTGTTTTAAAATATACTTGAAATAAATTGTAGTAATAACACTGAACTAAGTAAAAAAAATAAGTGGATTTACTAAAACACATTATGAAGTCATAATATATTGGGTATTCAATGTGCTAGTCTTTAATAAATTAAATTTAGTGAATTTTCCGTGTGTAAATGTGTGGAGTTGAATTTTGAATGCAGGCTTATTAGCGTTAGTGCCATGTGTTTGACATAGTGTACAACTACGTCCGCGTCGTGCCGGAGGACATCATTTACGTATTCTTGTTTGTAGGATCGTGTGATCGAGCTGCAACTTTGAATAATACAAACGTGTTTTATGTCTGCAGAACGGTATGTCGCGCAGTCATTTCGCCCGAGATTAGTCTAAGTTATGCATTATACACGCGAAAATGCATCCCAGCAATGTTACACTTAATTATTGACAAGGGAAATTATTTATGGCTTGAAAACCTGTGTGAAAATCATATGCATTTTATATGGAATTGCTAACTTTGAATTTCATAAGTTAGAACCTTAAATATTACATCGTTTCACAAAACTTTTGTAGACACCAAATACTTTCTTACATTCTTCAGTAGTCAGTGTCTATTAAAAAATTACAAAACATGAGAGGTACCACCTCACATTGAAATAAAGCATAAAAAAATTTTTTTTCGCTTTGTAGAGAGCTTTAACGATATTTAAAAGTCATTGTGCACTCTATGGCTGAAATAAATGATTTGCCTTTTTCTTGAAAAATGATTCTTTACTATTTGGTCTATAGCATCCGTACAAGTTTTCTTCAATGGCTATTGACAATTCAGGTGGAACAACTAAGAACAATTTTTTAAACCTTCGACATTTATAAATGGTAAGGCAAGTATAATGTATTAATATTTGGATGTTATAGAAAATTGTATTCATACAAGTAGGTAAGGATTGTTTAGCAAAAATTATAAACAAAACCATATTTTGTTAATGTTCATGCTAACTCTTGTCGAGGATATAATTCAAAGACTAGCGCAGGTCTACTAAGATTCTTTTTTGTGTTATGTTTATTGTGTTAAAGGGTTGGCGCCAACCCGTTCAGGGATTTAGAGCGCAGAACTAACCTCCCGAAATAAATTGCCACCGCAATCGTGCAAAATTACAAATCAAACAAGCAAATAAATAAAGAATCCTGTAACTATAGTTGCATTTACTATCAGCCAAATCTAGTCGTTTATCAGCGCCACGTGCGTATAACTAAAAATTCCTGACCAAGCATTTTCCACTGGACGCATATATCCACGTTTTAAATATAGGTAAATATTTTCACGCAGACGTAGCGCGTGCGCAGTGCGATGCGCCACTTTTTACTCTTTTTGTTTTGCATGGCAACAGCATTCTTTCCCTTTCCCAACATGCGGTAGAGAAAGAAATCAGCGAAAGAGAAACCGGAACAAAAATTAAGATTATTGATTATTGAAATTGAAACTGAGAGTTTCTTTTATTGTGGGGAGGAAAGTGGAATTTTTATTCAAACGGAAAGGAAAATGAAAGTTGGAGTTTTTAATTTCAATTATCCAAACAAACCTTATAAAATATTGGATTGTTTTGGATCAAACGATACAAATCTTTATGTTAAGCGTATAATATTATAAGAGTAGAATAAAAAGAACGTTTACTGCCAGGTATAAATATATAAAATGAAACAAATTAAAATGCTGTAAAGGAGTTAAACACAATAAGTGTAATGTGGAGAAATATAACGCGTATTTAATAAATGCACATTAAGACAAGTGTGTTTGAGTTTTTCAAACGGATGCTCTAGAATTTTTCTAATAAAATAAATTACTCAGAAATATATCTACCTTTATGGACTTCACTTATACCTCTTATTGTATCATGATTTGAATAGTTTTTCAACACAGTTAAAATTCAAGAAAAAACGATATTTAAAAACCGTTGTGCACTGTGTCTCTCAAAAAAATCAATTACCTCTTTTATTAAAAATGGTTTCTTATACTTAGAAAAATATCATCCGTACAAATTTCCATCGATGGCTATAGTAACATCTGGAGGAGCAACTAAAAACTAATCAATTAGGTTTTTACCGTCCATTGAGGTGCACGATTTTTAAATTTATTTTTAATGTTTAATTATTTATTTATCTATTTATTTTTTATATATTATGACGTACTTTTGTAATTTTTCACGATATATCACTTCCTGAAGAAGACCCACGTGGGGTCGAAAACGGTCGAGGTTGATTGATTTTTAATAAATTGACTTCATTACAGCATTGTTTTATTTATAATAATCCTTCAGTCAAGAAGCTTCCATTATTTAGTTAATTATATTCGGAGAAAGAATACAGGTCGTTAATTAAAAATTGCATCCTACGAAAATCCATCACTTTTCTGCTCATAACCATTTCTTATCTGTAAATAGAAATACTACATGTCATAGAAAAGAATACAGCTCAGAGCTGATACAAAACAAATGCGTCTTCTACATGTGTACAATACATATTCAAATCACTTGTTCTTTTTCCTCTTAAAAGAATTAAACCGAGATTCTAATTTGTCGTAGTGTACATTTCTTTCCATCAAATGCTTATATGAAAGAAATACTAGAAGAAAAAGTTAAGACTCTTTAAAATACTGTGTATTCCCTTCCACTCATCTCATTACCCCTTCTCTGTTTTGAAAGAATCAAAAATAAATGCCACATTCGTATTTCTTTCCCTCATCAATTAATATAAAAGACGAGAGGAAGAAAAAACTAAGACTTGATAAAAACTCCTTGTGTAAAACCTCTCCCCTCTCTTGCGGCATCTTCCCCTTCTCTGGCTCCTTTGCGTGGGGGTGGCGGAGCATTTCGGCCGTTTTGGTATAGCCGGGAGCAGGCAGCAGCGTCGGCCATCTTGAAGGTACATAAGGAGTGGTTTTGCTTGCTTGCTTCAAGCTTGCTGGATCCCAGACTGAGCTAAGCTAAAAATCTTGCACGGTGCTAGTTCTAGCTGTATTGATCAGGACACTCTCGCACTCTCAGAGGGTGTTCTCTCGGTGGGGGGGCAGAGGGGGCTGTGGTCTTAGTCCCTTACCGGGAGTGTAACACCCTCGCTGGTGGATTCCAACTCGCTTGGCCTTTCCACCGGGGATATCTGTACACTACGTTTCATTGTATGGTCGGATAAATAAATATATACAATGGAGATAGCTGAGGGGTACGTGAGCGATTGTAGTTTTGATTTCGAATCCAGTCAGGTCCTCTAAGAAAAATCTACTTTTATGACGTTCATTTTAAAGTGACTGTCCAGCCGAATTTCTATAAAAAATAGTATTTTTAGACATATTTTTCTTTACTGCCTTTTACAGCTCTTCGTTTAAATTTTAAAACGAAACCACATTTTAAACTTAAAATGCTTTCGTTCTAAATTTCGTTGTTTTTTTATTGTAAATGGCAAAAACCTATAAAAATCGGAAAATTATTTTTACTTAAAATATTTTGACCACATAGTCTTTTAAGACTTTGTGCCCTTACGATATCACACAATTCGACAATATCGGAATGTCTGGGATAATATTGGTATCTATATTGATTCAAAAAAGGAATGAGAGTGGTGCAAAAAACGGAAAAACAACAAAAAAGGCAAAAAAGCTGGAAGAATCTGTGAAAAAGTCACAAAATCTCTTCGAGCTTGCACACTTATACGAAAAACAATATCTGAGCATCTTAAAAACTTAGAATTAAAGAAATTTAAAACCCAAATTAAACTTTTAATCAAAAACGCTTTCTATTCGAGTCATGTGTACTTAAACTCGAATTTTAATGACATAGTGTGAGTTGAAACCCAGATAGCTATACCTATTTTTAATTTTTTTAAAATATACAAATTGTATTATATTTTAATCCTTACATTTTTACTTGACTTGCTGTAAACACTTTTTATGTAACACAGCCAAATATTAATAAATAAATAAATAAATATCAATGTAAGATTAAATCTACTGCGTACAGACCCCCAAGATTGTTAATCTGGTACTGTCCACTCCTGTCTGTATTATATTTCGTGGAACGAGGCAAAAGAATTGTGTCACAATGGGAATGTTTGTCTGGTTAAACTTATTTTTTATCAGGATTGTCATTATATATTTGTTTCCAAATGCACAGAAATAAAAATCAATTTAAATCTTAAAAGAAGAATTATTTGATCCCTCAAAATATTTCTAATTTTATCTAAAACCTTGTGAAAGAACTATTCAAGATTCCCACTTGCCTTCTTGCGAGTTTTATTAAATTGTATAAAAAAAAGAGCAACCCAGAATCTACAATAACGTTTTAAACGTCTAAGTGTCTCGTTCATAAAGCCCGCAACCCATCGGATTCAACAATGCAAATCCAAATCAAGATAAACCTCGTCAC
Source organism: Agonum fuliginosum (assembly GCA_947534325.1). NCBI lineage: Eukaryota > Metazoa > Arthropoda > Insecta > Coleoptera > Carabidae > Agonum > Agonum fuliginosum. Next base: position 1,225,881 of record OX384037.1, read on the forward strand.
ACACTATAAACAATGGCATTGGAACAAAACTATTAGCAATTGTCGCGCAACAAAAGGCAGAAATTGGCGCGCCGTTCAAATAAAAAATGCATATCGAACCAAACGTGAACAAGGGAACGTTGCACGCCGTCCGATGTGGATACTAAACTCTGTACTTTGTAGATGTGCCAAGTAGGCTGCGATATTTTACACGTGCTATTTTGTACTCTGACCATACCAAGTTCATTTTTCAGCTTTCATAATTTTAGAATAAAGAAGAGTAGACGTTACACGGCACTGCAATTTTAACAGTAACTACATTTATTCAAGGAGTTAACATTTACTGAACACTTCTGATTTTTTAGGTCTTTTGACTAAAACAATTATTGAGACTACAGTCTTTTCATTCTTAATCGATCAACCTTTTTTCATTATAAATTAACGTACCTACGTGTATATTTCATTTTGAAAAATTATTTGAAAAAATTGTCTCAACGAAATTTGTTCTTAATAATGACTTTTTTTTATTAAATATTTTTAAAGAAGAGATTAAAACTTAGGACACGTTTTTTTTATTTTGATAAAAATTTTACCAGCAAGCCCAAAAAATATTAAGAGTGACGTAGGGACGGCTGGAACGAATGACAGGCCGCAAGCCATAGTACCGACACAACTAGTAAGTGCTGTAAGCTAAATCGGCCAACCACAGGTTATTTTTAATTATGCTTCCTTCCTCCTGTTCAAGATAATGACGTCACATAAAATTTTCTTTCTCAATTTACTAAAAAAAACATAATAATTTTTAAATACAATTTTTATTTTTACGTATATCTTCGACCTAAAGCCCTGTTCGCACGAGGATTCTTTGAAGATTCTACCAAAATTCTGAATCCTGGAAAAGAAGAAGTTTTCTTCTTTCTATAGTGAGAATTACCTGTTAAATTGCGATGCCGCTAAATTGAATAAGTCTTGGAAAACAAGAATTTATAATTTTTTGATTGCTTCAAAACCATGAATTTGTTTTTATTTTATTTTAAGATTCAGAATCTTGAAACTTCTTCTTTGCCAAGATTCAGAATCTTGGTATATAGAATCCTCGTGCGAACAGGGCTTAACATTAGGGTACACAGGGTACATAGTAACAGAAATCTCATTTTAAGTAACCCATTCTGCTAACATGTATTTCTGAATGGGTAACAGTCTTGGGACACAAATTTTACTGTAGCAAAATTTGAAAATGACTAAGTGTTATAGAATTTTGTTTTTAAAAGAAAAAGTTTAGAGCATGTTTTAATATTGGCGCCCAACGTGGGGTATTAAAAAAATACAATTGTTTCGACTAAGTCAATAAGGACTATCTTTATGTATCATTAATAAAATTAGCATGAAAATGCTAAATATAAAATTAAACCAAAATTGAGGTGAATTTCATGTGAATAACCGAAGCAGTAGACTCGATAGTGTTAAAAATCTCTAGGATCGCGTTCTCACGGACGAAATCACCGTCTCTGGTGGAAGGGCAAAGCGAGATGAAGCAGGATAGGGTGTAATTCTCACACAGGCAATGGTCCCGGAGTTATCCGGTGAAATTACTCCGCATGCCGGTCCACAGCGCCCGGAAACCAGTGTTGCCTATATCCGGAGACCGGCCCCACAGAACAATGGCGCGCAACGTTGCCAAAACTTACCTCCGCCCGTACAATAAATGTACGAATAAACACGCAGACTTGAATATATGTTCTATGGTTTAGGATAGGAAGAAAGTTTAGATTACTTTAAAAATGGAAGTAATTCATTATTCTGGCTAATTCATCTCTTAGAAGCAACTGTTGCACTTTTATAAAGGAAATACTTGCGGTAATTAACTGAGAGAGTTTTTTTCTTTTTCTGTTTGTTTATCGATACTTTCTTTTACCTTTTAATAAACACTGTAGGTACTTTTTTTGCTATTTAGTTCAATCGGAACTGTTCTTACATTAGCGAAGTTAAAACTTTTTCGATAAAATTTTAATTGGTCAAAGCTACTGAGGAAACATTATTACATTATTGCTTTTCAAGCGTAACGTTTATTTTTATTTCTTCAATGTTATATTATTAAAAAGAAAATAAACCAAAATAATTAACAGGAACTTAAAGTTAATCTGTCAATTATACAGTGAAATGATGAGAAATAACTCATTAAAAATCATAGATTTGAATGTAAATTACAATCATAGAGATCCATTGAAATAAAAAAGAATTTAAAATTTACAAAAACATAATTTTTTTGAGACTGAAACCTTTTTACGTACGATTTCTCAATAATTATTGCGGTGACATATACTTTTTATTTTTTAATAAATACCTACCTCAAATATTAAAGAATAACATATTCGTTTTCCAAACATGTGTTGGGTTGTTATAATATTTTCTAATCGTTTAGTAAAACTACTGCTAACCTCCATATACACAATGTATTTTAGCGCATTTTAGTGTCAACTTTAAAGTTAATTATCTTCGTTATTTCAACGGTTACCTATGAATTTTAATTCAAATTCTACGACTTGTAATCAATGTTGTATATTAATTTGAGTCGTATTGTGAATTATGGTCACCCATGGATTTACTATCTTAATAATAAACAACAACAAAATTTGAGATTGAGATTAGAAATAGCCTGTATAATATATGAGTTCCAAATTTGTGTTATATTTGTATGTAAGGTTGATTAAAATTTTGGGCAAATAAATATATTCGTTCTTATAAAACTATGCATCAATAACTTTTTCTTTTTTCATTTAAATGTCGATCTATGGAGTAGACATCTATATAATATACATAATCTGTAATATTTACAATTTTGTACATATTAAAATAAATTTATTTAGTAGTAGCTGTGCGTGTTTAAGCTTAAATATTTTTAAACGACGCAGTATTAATTAATAGTATTACAGTTGTTGTGCAAGTATAAATAATGCAATAATTAGCTAAAAGAACAAACTACAATAATTAATTACTTCCAGTTAATTTAAAGTAATTACAAATTTACAAGCAAAAAGTAAACACTTGCGAAGAGTTCCCTGAATTAATAATAACCCGATAGACAACAAAACAATACAAAGCTACACACTCGTAAAAAGAAACAGTCGAACAGCTGTTCGGAAAAAATAAACCCTCAATATTCATTCATCTTTCCAAACATCAATATTCGCTTTGGCGCCGAATGTACTTCCCTCTAAGAGTCGTACAGAGTGTACACCTCTATGTATATGAAGCTGGTGGGGTGGGGGAAGCCGTTCTTTGGTGGGGGAACCAACTTGTAAATGCAAACTAAGCACAGGGGGGGGGGGACTAATGATCCCCACGGTGCACGACTATGGCCCGAACAGACTCCTGATAAGAGATGGTGGTAGGAATTTCCAAATTTTTATACTGGGTTTGGGCCGAGGGAAAATTAACGCTAAGGGAACGGGGCTGATGAATAGAATTTGATATCTACTTTATTGATCTACGAAACAAAGAGGTATTTTCAAGGAAGACAAAAGATGCTTTAATTAATTTTGCAAAATAAAACAAATACAGCTTGTACTGATCTTTAGTTTCTTAGTTTTTTGTAAGCCTTCTTGAATTTAAAAAAATAAAATACAGCACTAAAAAATCTGATACAAATATGTATAGGTACTTACAAATATATTTAGTCATTTAGTCAACTGTAGAACTGTAGAAGAAGATATAAATGATGTGTCACTCTGTCACTCTGTGATTGTCATTAACAATTAAATTTTTCGTAGTAACAAATGTTAAACAATCATGGTTCAAGGACAACGAGATACTGAAGTTTCATACTCAAAATTATAAATAATACTGTAATTCGTAAAGTACTGACAGAACAATTTATAAAATATATAATAATAATATAATCTGTCATTTGAAATAAAAAATATTGCGATAAATTAATTATTTATCAAAATATTTAAAAAAAAGTACAATTTCCGGTTTAGGGATTGCTTCCAAAAAGAAAAAATAACTGGATATTAAGACGTTAATTATAAAATTTGATTGTTAAATGTTTGTAACTTTTTGAGTTAAAGAACCCGGAAAAAATGTTACATACAGATACAACCTAACGCACATACACACACAGACATCATCTCGAAAATACTTTATACGTATTCTATGAATTCTAAAACGTGCTTATCCAGTAAAAACTCACAATTGAAAATTTTGACCCATCACAATAATACCTTCCTTATAGAATATGACGCGGGAGGTAAAAACAATAAATCAACATAGTGACCCGCATAAATAAATAAAATTTAAATGCAGTCCTAATCCTCGTTTTTGTACGCTAGTCATTTTTCATTACTATCGTTCATACTTAAACAACAAAAACTAATCGTTTTAAACGCAAATATAAATTATCTATCACGCTATTTAATATTCCTGTGCTGTTTAGATGATCTGACCTTCCGGACAAAAAAAAACCTCCAGAGCGAAAGTGCGATTTGCCGATTCGATATTATTTTTCCGCAGTGTTTTTGCTACAAGTGTCGGCTGTGAAGAGAATTAATTTCCAATTTCGCGGCCGCGTTCAACCGTTCGATTTTTATACGCGAAGCTTGAACGGTTTTCATCGCCTTACTTCATTTCACACTACACTCGATACCACACACACACGGACACACATATGTGATACACATACACACACAATCGTGGGGCTAATGATGATATCATTGGTCAAAAGCCAACTATTAAATGGTTATTAAGTTTAGGAGATAGTGATGCAATATTATTTGAACAGTAAATTTGCTAATACTTAGATCATTTATAAACATAAATTATAACAATTTTCTCGAAAAGAACAAGCTCGCATCGCAACAAAGTTGTAAGAAACAAAACCGGTGTTAATTTGCAAGATTAAATTATAATTTCATTTATCCAGTCCAGTTTAAAACAGCATTGAAAAACAACTGTTAAAATATTTACCCTACAAACGCAAATATATAAATTTACTAAATACAAATAAAATGCGCCGGTTAACATATAAAATTCCCTCCAAGATAACACAGTAATTATACTTCCCATTCAGAGCAGAAACGCAAAGGAGAAAAACGCAAATATTTCTCAAACATTCATCAACAAAGAAAGAGATAGAAAAAGAGGATAGAGAGCACTGTAAACCATAATCAACTTACTCTGAATATTTTACTTGAAATGTTGAAATATAAAAACATCGCACATATAAAACGTCATTCGTTTTTTAGTGTTTTAAAACAATAAAACGAGGTATATTCTTTGATAGAAATTATACATTTGCTGCATATAAACTAGCAATAATATACACCATTAAGAATAATAAAATTCTTTTATATGTTATCATAATAAAACATTAAAAACAATAACACAATCATTAAAAAATAACACATCGCAAAATCATAACGTTTTTCAAAAAATTTAATATTAATATGTTATTACATGATAAGGCAATAATATAAGTAAGAAATTAAAACATATATTATAATAAATCTTTTAATGTTCAAATTTATGTAAAAATTTAATTTTTATGACGAAATAAAATAAAAATATAATGAAGATAATACAGTAATAGTAAAGTTGAAAATCCAGCGAAGATAAATAAATAAAGGAACTCTAAAAAGGAATAAATAAATTGCAATTTCAATAAAATGAAATAAGAGAGTGAAGATCAAGACGGATTTGTTCCTTTTATTTATTCCTTTTTGGAGTTCCTTTATAATACAGTAAATTCAGTGGCAGTTTTATAGAAGACGTAATTATAAACAAATTCGGAGAACTGTAACGTTTAACGGAATAACATTAAAATAAAATAAGATAACGCACGTAAAAGGGTAAAAAAGCTGCAACATTAATCAGGAAGAAAAAAGCCTAGGAAACGACATTCAACTTGAGTCAAAAATCCGGATAATCCAGGGATCTTCCGTAATACGGCGTCGTATAATCCGGGCTTATACCACCCGACGATAAGATGTGCTGTTTAACTTATGCGCAGACCTGTACTAAATGCGACAGAATGCATTTTTCTTAAAATTGTGCGCAGCGGTTCAGAAACAAGTGCGCGGATCGTTATAGAACAGCGTCGGTCTACTGCGCGTGCTCACAACGCTGCGCACGGCTAAGAAAAACTCGCGCTGCTCCTCCGAGACGCCGAACACAACGAAAAATTCACCCGAAAATTTTTTTGAAAAACTCAAAAAAAGTTTAAAAGAAAAGAATGCAGTTTTTCTCGGAGGTCACTCGGAGGTTTTTTATATTTTTTTAAAGAAAAAATATTGATTTTATGTAATTTTAAAATTGATTCTGAATTTAGAATAGTTTTTTGACCGATTTTAAAATAAATCATTTGTTTAAACAAATATTTTTACATGAATATGTTTAAAAGTAAACCATTATTTTGATTTTGTAGACTTTGAAATGTAATATTTAAATAAATATTATACATTTCTTACGCTAAAAATATTGTGGAAACTGGCTTGTGTTCAAATTAACACTATTTTACAATTTAGTTTAATTAAACACTATTAAAATCTTTACTAATGTGTAGCAGATCCACACCATATTAAGTGTTATTATTTCCGAACACATATATAAACTTTAACTAAAAACATTAAATAATAATATATTTTTATATAAATTTTGTAATAATATTAAAACTATTTAATTTAAAATTATTTCTATTATCTAATGAACTAAAAATGTACTTGATTTGGCTATATTTAAACTATTTGCATTATTTGTTGCATGTATTATTGTACCAAAATTGTAGTAGTAGCAATAGTAGGTACCTAATTATTATAATTGATTATATTGTTAATGTACATAAGTAGATAATAATATTTTGTAACTAGTAGGTATCTATCTATACAACAAATTGTAGAATAAAGTATTGTTTGCATTGTAAGTATAAGCAATAAAAATAAAATTGTTTTGCATGTCTTTCGTATACATAAAATAATTAGAAATTGTTTATTGTGAATTGTTATGTTAAAGAGAACTGTGGGAAGTAGTAGAGTTTAAATATTTTGATTAAAAACTACACAAGTAGAATATTTTGCTTTAGTTCTTGTGATAAAAAGCAGCGCGTTTTATCTAAGTAAAACATTGAAAAAAGTAATATTTTACAATGATACTATTATTTTAAAATTAACGCTAAAACAGGTCAAAGTTTTCTTTGGCTAACAGTTTTAATGAGAGCGCGTTGCTTTTTATTAAATTTAAATGCTAATTTTTAAAAAATAATGAAAAAAAATGTAAATTGAAAAGGCTGGCTTTAAGCTTGTAGGAATAGAGCGTTTTGGTTTAGCCGCTTACGCGACTGCCACCTAGCGACTAACGGCCAAACTAACCGGGGACAGGTCCGGATTCAGTCCTAGAGCAGAGATAGTTTCACAAAGCTTTTCGCATTAGATCTTCCCAAGGTAAGTGCTTTTAGATTTGAATACGCTTTATGTGGCTTTGCATTTACAGCAAAAAATTTCGGAATATTATAATTTTCATATAATTTTCATTGTTATTAGTCTTATTTATTACTTAAATATTTTAATTCAATTGGATTTTACCACATTTTATCATTTACCATCATCATAAAATAAAAACCGAATAATTTACATAATTATCATCATAATTTTTTTAAATTATAGTTTTTAAAAGATTAAATATTTATGAAATTAAAAAATGTTTATTGTTGGTTGTTTACAGTTGGTTTCTTATTAATTTATACCTACAAAAAATTTGTTAAATTTTATTTCAAAATATATTGACTTTTTAAATTATTATCCAAATGAATTACAGATCATTATTAAATACAATGTATAAAATAAGTACAATAATAATCATTTTATTATAAATTCATTAATACAGAGAAGTAAATATATTGAATTTTAAAAAACTGTAAATATAAACAAATTATTAATTTATGTCGTTGCTGTATCGTTGCAAGGTATAACTATTATTTATTTATTTATTTGTGTCCTCAATAACACTTTGAATATTGATTTCGTGAATTAAATATAATTAAACACTCGATTAAACAGTTTAATATTATTTACAAAGAATAAAACAAAAAATTAATAAATTAAATTTCAATTCTATTCAATCGCGAAACTAAATTCAAAGGAAATTTTACTGTACGAGTTCTGAATAATGTACAAAGTATATTAAATGCAAACAACTACAAACAAAAAAGAAAATAAACAATAGAAACACAGTTGACAATTGACATTGTCAAACATTTGAACTTTTAATTGTAGCAATATTCACAGTGTTGAGAAATTTTTGTAAAGCTCATTTCACGTCAGTAAATAATAAACAAGGAATTAAGAATCCTGTCTACTCTTTTCATATTCAATAATTCAATCTTAAAACATAATGAACTTTTTATTTTAACACATTGTGTTGTGTACAAATAAACTGAATAATTTTTTTATAATACTATTAGTGGTCACACAACATTTTTTATTCGTGTTTTTATATAACCGACGTTTCAGTTTATACTGAAAATTTCTTCAGTGTTAGTAAGATCGTACCAACTACAGTCTTATAAAAAATATTTATAAAACAAATATTCAGTTTATCTGAGCGCTATTTTGAGTAATTTTTGAAGTGAATATAATAATCTGAATCTTGTTGAATATTTAGTGTAACGTAAAATGAGCTGATCGTGAGCGTGATCGTGAGCGTGAGCTCGACTTCACGCGCAGCGAGTACGTATATGTATTATCATGCTTTGTATGCGAAATAAAGGTTTTATGGCTATTAAATGCTTTTGTTTGTGCTTTTTATGCTTTTTTCTGTGCTTATTATTTGTTATGCCTTTTGCTTTTCATGCTTTTATTTATCAGGCTTCATAGGAAAATGCTTTTGCAGCTACTTGAGGTATGTACGAGCTTTATTTGTATTTATTTGTAAGCTTTTTTACAATTTATTACTTTGTGCGACATTAATTAGATTGCTTTTACCGAGTATTTTTCATGTAATGTTCTTAATTGTTTAAAAATACTTTTAAGACCCAATCACAATAATTAAATTGGTTTTTCTATTCAAAGGAACATGTGGAAAATTTTATTCTCATTACTGCTATATTAATTTGAACGCAAAACATGAATATATTCTTTAAATAATATATTGTATTTCTATTATTATTATTATTATTTATTTGGAACGTAGGAATATATTCTTTAATATATTGTATTTTTTTATTATTATTATTTATTAGGAACGTAGTCTAGAAATAACATAATAAACAAATATTTTTTTCAAATATTATCTATTAAAAATTGCATATAGGTAAAATCGAATATTATAATATTTTATCATTAATAATTTATAGTTTTATATTATAGCAACATAATTTAAAAAAAATCGGACCAAGTACTTATGCAACTGGCTTAACCAATGTGTATTGTGTTGCAGCACTACTAATTAAAATTTTTATATTTCAAACTTTAGAATTACATTTATAATTCTGCTAGTTAATGTAAAATGTAGATTAAAAATGTTGTTTTAATGCTAATAAACTATAAATCAACAATGATTAATAATATTAAAGTACCGACCATTTTAATTCTGTGAACTAAAATGGCAAAGTATAATTCCCTCTTTTAATAACACAGCAAACAAGTCTGGAACAATACTTATAAATGAATTAAACATTATTCTGAAAAATGCGGCGTTAATACCATCTATAATATTAATAAGCTGAGATGTAGATAACTAAATATGAATGAAGTTTTAATTAAAAAGTTTGTTAATGATATGATGTGAAAGAAGCTGAAATTGAATTCATAAAACTTTACTTCTTTGTTTACATGTAATTAAATATTCATGAAACAGAAATATTCCACGCTGTTCTCTCAACGCTTAGAAAATATATAACCAACCAACGAACGAACGCCCAAGCTTAGGTTTCACTGAGAGAAAAGTTATTAATTATTATTGGCAATCCTAACACACTTGCGTACATATCATATTTCAATCATGAGACATATCGAGTCAAACATTTTGTTAAACAAATGTTGCTGTTTATATACATCACGCCTTTTACCCAACTTTAATAGGGCTTCGTCTACCTCCTAAAATCCTGCATCAAATGTAATACCGTAGCGAGTGTTTTGTGGCCAGTACAAGAATGGTAAATTGTCAATCCCACAAAGATTATATACTTATAGGATCAATTAACAGTTGTGCCTTTATAAAATTTGTATTTAAAAAATTGTACATAATTAATAAAAATTTCCAATTTATGCAAAATTTACATGGTTATATCTCATGATAGAAACGTATTTACAACTGTAGATCCATTCTTTCTCTGAAAAAAATGTTTAAAAAGCATTATCTTAAAGTCAATAATAAACTGACAGTTTACTCGGAACGAAAACACTTTTACAGTATTTTCAACTTCAAAATGATATTGCACAGCTACGATGCGGTAAAGTACGAGTTTCGGGCTGGTTTCGGGCAGCCGTAATAGTGGGAAAGCGAGTAGAATAGAAGAAAAAATAAATTGAGAGTATTCTAGGAATTCGGGACAAACGTAGGCGAGCCACTTAAACTTATAGGCTTGGTTTATATTTATTAATGGATGAACCAATTACTTATTCCATATTATGTAAAGTTAACTATAGGTGTTTCTATTATGTAACGGTTTATAGACACGAAACTGTAATCTTGAAATACTTTTGGTACAGAACACAGAATAAATAACAGGTTACATACATTATAAACCTACAACTCATAGTTGTTTACCTGGCTGTATTCGAACCTGAGTTGTCAGAAAGAACCACGGTCGATCACGTAACACACTTGGCTTTTTGTATTGGTTGTAAAATAGTTTCAGAATTTTATTTCTAGTTTATTATACCTAGATTCAATTTTTCAGAAAACAACCCCCAAAATTAAGGTATAATAATTACAAAATTTACTTTACTGTATGTATGTATCACTGTACTAAATGGAGCAACAAATTTTTATCGCAATAATTAATTTAATGAATTTTCATTTCTCCGTTTATATCTTTCAGCGATTTCACTTTTATTTTTCGTTTGAAATAAAAACGAAATAAAAATATTAGCAGTAAATGATGGAAATAAAATGTAAAATTACTTTTCATTGATCTGTACAATGTAAACAATCGTACGCCTATTACTTCCGCAACGTACAGCACGGGAGACTTCAATTGGCGACTAGCGCACGAACCCCGAATTGATTTTTCTTTCCTTTTATTTCCAAACGCGAAAATTGTTAGAGATTAAGGGTTTGTTTTACAATAATCGGTTAAATTGTTGCTATATATTTATTAACAATTTTTTCATTAATCCCAACAAGCCATAACAATTTTAAAAATTAATAATCTTTGTTTGATTATAGTTAAACAAAAAATCGTCAATTTTTTTAATGCACATTATTATTATAAACAATTTTATTTTGCAATTAAGACTTACAAGCCACCGCTATTACAAATTCAATAAACAATTTATAACTCTCGACTGTTCTTAAAAAGATCATACTCTAAGATACTTTTTTTTTAAAAAAAAACAGTATAATAATTTCTGTTTAAACATAAATAAATATACAATTTAATTAAGAGCGTAGTTTTGGAAATTTATGTTTAATTCGATAAACACTTTGGGGACCTATGTTTACCTCAATAATAATAATTTAAAAATTCTGATGACCTAACGTAATATATTTTTGTTTGTTTGTTAAGGCTGGTTTATAATGGATGTAATCGTTTACTTTTTCTGTATTCTGTAAGATCTGTGATGTGAATGAGAAGTGTGTGGTTCATAATCATTTCAGTAATCTGCTAACTTGACGACATAACCTTTCTTATAAAACTGTCAGAAATAGATCCGTTTGTTGAAAGTTAGTTGGATCTGCAATGTTTATAACAATAAATATTGTAGCGAAATATATAATACTCATCATAATGTAAACAAAGAACAAATAGGACTTGCTTGCTATTTGTTGGGAAAAAGTGAACAGTGAAGTATGTAATAGAGTAGCTTTATACTGAGGTATGTCTGATTTCAGTAAACTATATTTGAATAAAATAATATGTTTGGTAATACATGAAGAGTTAAAAGTTAGATACTGAACTAATTTTTGAATATCATATCGTTACAGTTAAACATTAATTAATTCCTAATGTTTTTGAGTATTAAACCATAACTATTTGTTTGAAATAAAGCGCCTATGGCCATACTTTTTACATATAGTGATACTCTAGGAAGTTTTCTTAAAAGTTGGCGAACCTTATTGTTACAGTATAGGTAAACGTCAAAGCCAGTGTCATTATGAATCGTAACATAGAAATACTTATAGCTCATGTTAAAAGAACACAGAAGAAGTCAACAGTTACATCCATTATAAACCAACCTTTACTCAACTACAGTCCTAATTAAAAATAAAAACTAGCTCCATTTATAAATAGAAACAAAAAATATTATGTTGGTATGAAGTTAAGTAAAAATGAATCGCCAAATATTCTTTGACGAAAAGTACGCATTTGTATAATTTAAATTTATATTTTTCATATTCCAATGGAAAAAATGTTGGAATCAATTTGAGTGCACGCGAGAGCACGTGACACGACTAAATGAAGATGTGCTGACGTAGAAATGTACGCGAATTCTAAATGCAATGTCATAAAGTAAAGTGTTTTTCTGTATCTGCTTCATTTTTGTTCCATTACGAGTGTCGTATGTCTGGCTACCCTAAACCTGCAATGTTATTTTCACCTCACAGACATTTTTGAAGCGGCGACATTTTGTTAATCAGATACATGATACCTACATGCCCTTACATTGCAATGTACATTGCAGTTTATAGAAAATGTTATGGATTATTAAAAATATGTTTATAAACGATAATACTGAATAGAATACATTTTAAAATTATATAGAAATCGAATTTAAATAAACAATACAAAAGGTAAAAGTTCCGCCTAGTGTTTGTCCCATTTAGTTTTACAATGTCAAATTAAAGTTTTAATTCAATTTATATGAAAGTAACTGAAATAACTTTGAAAATATGGAAAATTTATAATTCCAATTAATATATTGCATTATTCTTCCAGTATTTGCATTTATTAATATATTGAAAAATTGATAAAAGATTCTTCAAGATGAAACATAAACCTATGTTCATACGTTTTATTATTTTACAGATGAAAAAATACTATTCTTTGAAATTCATGTATGGCTGTTCCACAGAGTAGTATTTGTAGTCCAAAGTTTGTAATTATAATTACAGGAGTAATATTATTCCAAAACTTCATTCTAAATAAGTCTATGAAATAATTTTTATTTTAAATCATATGCGGAAATGTAAAAACAGCGCAAATATATTATATATTTTATTGAAATTTTGAAAGGAATTCCTTGTGAAGCAATTTTTAATAGAAGGTTGTAAAAAAATCTTCGCTCTTTAATATCAATAAATGTACTAAAAGATTTCGACTCTTTGTAGAGTAGAGTCATCTTCAGGCCCAGTGTCGAAGACTAAGACTACAATAAAAATTATGGTTCTACTTACATAAATAAATTTTATGCTTTGTGAACACAACATTGTTTCACAAGTTGTCCATGTCAACAATAAAATATGTCGGAGTACGAGCGGAGCGGACAAAAGATAATCAGTTACGTGATCAATAAAACTACTAAAAGGCGCAATTATTGGAATAGTTATACATTCACCACTCATATCATGGACCAGTTAAACGTGTTCTACAAACTGTGACGATAAGGAAAGATGGCAATTCCCGGGCACGTGCTACTCGTATCAGAGCATCTTCAAGAGACTGCCCATAACCGACTCACACCTAGCAGGTAATCCCAGACTTCGCCCAAGTGTACTAACTTAATCGAACAAACACGATCATAACTTCATTAGCACACTTGCATTCCTGTCATTAATTATTATTACAATCAACATGATTGCTAACCCCGACAAATATAAACAAATTCATATAACAACTTCTATTTTTACACACGTCAAATATTTTATTGAAACATATGTTTGGGTGTTACACAAGGCTGCGTTTATGGTCCGTAGTTTTTATTTTTTATAATCCGTTTAATTAAATAAGCGCAAATGACCACAGCAGTAAATAATTTTGGCCATGAAAATGAAACATTGACAATACTTTTGTAGAGTAAAATTCAAATAGCTAGGACCCTGGGCTGCGCGAGAAGGCAGAGCTTTCCATGTACTGTCCGTTTTACAAAAGCGGAGCTAGCGAGTATATGCTGCGCTGCACTTCACTTAATTTTCAAAGAAAACTAAAATATAACTCAATCACAATCAATTATAAAATTCACAGGGTTACACGAAGCAAAACACTACGAATGTCAACATGAGAATAACAGATATTGAAGCTGATGTTTAGTAGAACAGACAGTAGCGTAGTTTCCTCTTGTTTATCATCTATGTTTCTCTCTCTAAGACGAGAATTCGTACTTCGCGCAGGGTTCTAGCTATTTGAATTTTACTCTATGCATCTTTTTGTTAAATAATTTTGATATCCATTAATTTTATTTCGCAAATAAATTACCTGAATTTGCAGCGATAACTTTTGCTCATGAAAACGAAAGAATGATTAATTAGCAATAATAATAAAGCTTCCTTTTGCTAATTAGTCTGCAGATAAAGCACCGGTTGAAACTTGGCAGTTTTTCAGAAGCAGCGCAAGTCAATATGAAAGCAATACGTTGTTTGCAGTAAAACGAATGTTGACAGATTAACCTAAATCTATCTTCCGTGGAATCGAGTTAAAGCGAAGCCGCGAACAAGACGAATGATGGATCAGCATTCGCACTACTGTTAATTAAAAATAGAAAAAACCTCTCGCCGCGTATAAATCACGCGCTCTTAATTTCTCCGCTCTTTAGTAAGTCGCGGCGGCCATGTTGGCGTGATTGTCTTTTGTTACGGTGAAAAATGACACGCGGGTTTTTTCCGCAAACGAGCGGCGCGCTTTTTCTTCAGGCGGCCATTTTGCCAGCAACATGGCGGGTGGTTTACAAATTGTCGTTTTTACGGCGGCTGGCGGTTCGTTTTTGTGGGTCTTGCGTTTGTTTTGCAAATTGCAGGAATTAAGTTGGCGCGTTCCATTATTGTTATTGTTGTTTTGTTTGCGGGGATTGTTTAAAGAGCTTGATTAATGCCCCCCCCCCCCCCTGCTACCGTACTCTGATCTCTACCTACGTACAAAGTCTGGCTCGTTTAATCTTTATTATAATTTTCTTGTCGGCCCGCATGTAATTGCTACAATTTATCTAACGTCAAATAAGTCCTGACAGTTTTTTCTTTAACAAATTACACGAGCTTCTGCTGTTTCGGTATTTCTACAATAAGCGTTACAAAGCGCAGCATTTGTTTTCGGTTCGTTTTAGCACTCTAGACAAATTAGGTAATTATATGCAAAATGTATCCAAACAAAATGTTTGTATATCTTAAAAACTGATTACTTTACTTATATTTCAGAAACAATGTCATGCACAGTAGGTTCTGAAAATTGCTATCACTGTTTTGTTCTAAATTTCTTACCAAACGAAAGGCTTATAATAAAGTTTTGTCAATATTTGTTCGCAGTGTTGTATACTTGCAAACTTTCCGTTTCGATTTTTTATATAAACGAAAAAAGTTTCCACGCCAATCATTAAAAATTTTTGGAATTTTGGAAACGTTCGAAACATGAAAATAATTATACACACGAGATTTTATACATATCGCTGCCGGATTCATTTTTTGCATGTCAAAAGCATTGAATTTAAAACCTTTCAATGATTTCATGATCAAAACATTTCATGACGCTGACCCGACAAAGAAACTTTATTTACAACATAAAAAATTATTCATTTTTATTACCTATTAAACTGAATATTTTAATCATATTGCCCACTTAATTAATAATCCTTGTGTAGGTATAATGAGCACAATATTAATATATATATATTAATCTACTTTAAAATGATATGGATTACTCAGATTCGATGCTTGAATAAAATTCAAGTATTGGCACGTAATAAACAAAAATCATAATTTATTTTACCTTTAACTGACGATCTCAATGAATCTGAAACAAATAAAGTATAATAATTAGTCTACAATGTTCAAATTATTTTTATTCTAGATATACCTATATAAGTATAAACCATTACAAGCAGAAACGCACAATTTCAAATATGAGCCAATAATATAGTTTAATTTTTTTAGAAAATATTAATTATATCTGAAGTAATAGAAGGAATGTGGACTTTAACCATAGCATAAATTATTATTTAGCATTTTAAACCTATGCAAATCTTTAGAGAAACTTTTTTCTTATAGTTTCTTTAGTAGGTAAATGATGAAAATAATTATAAAAACAGTAGAATTTCAGGTTTTAGAATTTTTAATATTGGCTGGCCATTAGTAGCACAGGCAATTGTTAACTTTAGTAATATTTTATAAAATAAATTTCAAACAGTAAATTTTGATTTTTTTGTCATTAATCCAAGTTTTATAACTTCATCAATCAATATAGTATTTTGTTTAATTTTGATGGTGACCGAACAAAAAATATACATTCTCCCAATTACAAAATTGTAGACGTTATTATAGTAACCCAACTATTCGGACGTATATGTTTTATTTTTAAAGGAATTTTGTGTTTGAAATACTATATTTAGTTTTTTTAAAGAATTTTGTAACTAAAAGACTGTTTTACACTGTGAAAATCTTTCAATCTAGATACAATTTTACGTGAATAATCTTTAGCAAGAATTGTCGAAATAATTTTGTTTAATTCTGTTAAGCATTTTTCTACAACTTAGTGCTAGCTAATATACTATATTACGTGTGTTGAACGCATTCAAAAAAATCGTTGATTAATAAAAATCATGCATTAATAGGGGTACATTAATGATACTCATCAATAAACGATCAACGGAAAATATTATTTATCCCAATACAAAATTAGTACCGGCATATCAGTGTCACCTCACAGCGTTAAGACTTCTTCCATTTAATCTAATATTTTGCTTCTACCCTTTAAAATTCCGCTCAAATTGATTCACCGCTCCCGCGCCGCCCTTTACCACAAGCAGGGGTTGAACACGCACCCATACATCCCCACACTCACACTCACACACACACCCTAGCGTCCCTGCGCGCATCTAGCATATTTTTTCAGCGTGGAGCGCGCTCGCGGCGGTAAATAATGTTCGCTTGCCCTAAGCCCGAGCGTGAACGTTGCGCGTGAGTGTGAGTGTGCGTGCACGACAAAATGGCCGCCGCGGAGGCTACGCCATGCGGGAACAAATGCGAGCGAGGGAGCGTGACTCAGTTGTTTGATCTAAGAGGGCCAGGCTCGCAGGGCGGGAGACGTAAGTAGGATGGGAGACGCGGTGTTTGGAATTCGGATTACAACTATTGCTAACTTGGAAATCTATCTACTGATTCATTGCTTTTATTTTGGTGGGAACCATTCAACAGGATTTATTTTTGTAATTCAAAGCGGAATCGGAGGGATTCTTATGCAACCAGGATGATCAAGTGGTCAGCTAGAAGCATCCGATGTTTTTACAATAGTAGCAAATTAGCAATCCAGTCAATTATATTGAAAGAAGACCTCAAATATTAGTTATTGCTATGAAAAAAGTTTTCAAAAAGTTTATCGTTGCTAACTTGGAAATCAATACTGATTCATTGCTTTTATTTTGATGGGAACTGTTCAACAGTTAGAATCTCAATCCGAGATAGGAGCTTTGAAATCCAAAGCGGCATCGGAGAGATTCTTATGCAACCAGGACGATCAAGTGGTCAGCTAGAAGCATCCGATGTTTTTACAATAGTGGCAAATTAGCAATCCAGTCAATGATATTGAAAGAAGACCTAAAAAATGAGTTATTGGCATGAAAACAGTTTTCAAAAGTTAATAGTTCTTTAAATATTTGAGATATTACGTATCGATACGGGACCGCCCCACGTCATCTATTCCATTTTTTCTACCATAATTTTTTTCTACCTTATTATATTTCTACTCCATGTTTTCTACCACAAAATTTTTCTACCTTATTATATTTCTACTAATTTACTAATTCTACATTTTAATATTTTCAGGTTTACATAAAAAATTTCATTTTATTCAAAAAATCTTGTTAAAAATACTCTTCGAGTATGATATGGTTAAGTTCAGAAAAGTGTTAGGCAAGAATATTTTCTAGTTTTAAAAAATTCAAAAAATCTTGTTAAAAATACTCTTCGAGTATCAAAAACGGATTATGTTGGACTCACGAAGGGTAAAAAGGTTGAATTATTTAGTTTAGTTTCATGTCGGAAAAATATGAATAGAAAAAATGGAGTAGAAAAAATGAAGTAGAAAAAATGGAGTAGAAAAAATATGAGTGGAAAAAATTAGTAGAAAAAATGAAGTAGAAAAAATATGAGTGGAAAAAATGAGTAGAAAAAATGAAGTAGAAAAAATGGAGTAGAAAAACTGTCGTACAATCATCGATACATCTACGTTACAGTAATGCGTTCTCTCTCGAGCTCTGTCTCTCACACATATTTTTCCTATTTTGAATTATTTCTAGGTGTTGGCCGTCTATCTTTGATCAACCTAGTGTTTCTTTATCTATGAACTGTCATGTAAAGTAACGTACTTGGTAACGTAACAACGTACGTAAAATAATTAAAAATGGTTATAAAATATTGCCTGGTTCGTAATTGTATTAATAATAGTTTAACAACTATGAACAAAGTATTGCTGCCACCTACGAAAGCTTTGCCCAAATACTCCCATTGAAAGATATGTTGACTGACATAGGTCTGCGAATCATATAAGTGGTATTAAAACTCAGGATAAAATTTTTGAATGCAAATTTATAAATTATATATCTGAAGAATATATTTTCATGTGTATTCTTACTTACAAAAGAAACTACCAAATTGTATTTTATATTTTGTAACATTTAAAATTGATTTTACATGAGTACATTTAATTCCAGCCCCATTGTTTGAGAAGAAATTAAAAATTTGTTTATTCCATTAAAAAGGTTTTTAATTTACGATCAGAAAGTTTTGCTTTATGCCACAATTTTTTTTTTTAGTTTTGTTCGTCCATTTCTAAAATCGTCCATTGAACAATTATTATCATGTATCAATGATTCCTTCATAATAATTATACTATGTTCAAGTTCAGTTTATGTTTATGGCAAAATACTAAAGGGATATCCTTTGTATAATTAAACTGATTTGCCCCAAAATGGATTTAAACTGTAATCTATTGCCTAATGCGTTACGCCTCCAACTATGGGATAGTGGATTGGATAGGTAACGTTTCGACGAGATGACAAGAACGATTGAACTATTAGTTTCGTTCAAATTTATAATTCATACATTCAGATTTTCAAAAACATTAACCAAGATTACATTTGTAAGAGTACATCTAGTAGGTACCCTAAAAAATGTGCACTTACTGAGAAAAGCAAAAACTGCATAACCCTCGGTAATATTTTGTTTGGGATCTAAAAAGTTTTGTATTAAAAATGAAATAGAGTTATAGTGACCATAGTGAGGTAATACGTCAAAATTATGAGTGAATACGTCAAATAAAAATCTGCTAACATCGTGGCATGATCTGGAAAAGACAGGAGACAGGAAACCTCGGTAATATTTTGTTTGAGATCTAAAAAGTTTTGTAGTAAAAATGAAATAGAGTTATAGTGACCATAGTGAGGTAATACGTCAAAATTATGAGTGAATACGTCAAATAAAAATCTGCTAACATCGTGGCTCTGGAAAAGACAGGAGCACCGTGAAATAAATAACAACAAAGTGGAGCACATGAAACATTAAACAAATTCAGCAGCTCCTTGAAGCAGAAACTAGCGCCAGAGAAGTCACAATTACACGAGTACTTTTATCAATCCACGTGTACTAATTAAAGCCCTCTTGGCTCTGTGAAAAAACCAACCGGCTAAACCTTTGAGACTGAAATTAGATATGCAAAGCGCGCTTTGTAATTTATGCAATGCAACGGTTTCTTTTGTGAAACTCTATCTAGGATGGTTTGTGAGGTTATGTTTGCTGGGTTGGAGTGTCTGCCGCCAGGTGGGAGCTAAGAGAAGAGATAGTGTTTTGTTAAAGTGTGCTGAATAATTAACGCTGTTCTTTTGTTGCCATTGCCGTCTATGATTTAGTTTGTCTACGACAGACGTTTGTTGTGGATGCATTAAGTCATTTTTATGTTTATGCAAACACAAATGCAGTAGCTGGTTAAAATACACACAACAGAAAATGTTACTAGTGGCGCCCAACGTGGGGGATGACTTTATATAGTTATGATCGTATTAACAAAATTGGAATTAATATAAATGCCTAATTTCGAACAACGTAAAAAGAAGAACAATATTGTCAACACACCACCGGCATAGATGTATATATTTTACCTAGTATGTGTTATGTCTCAGACAGTTATGATTGTTAATGGAAACTACTGATTGGATTTAAACATGAGTCAGAACCATGGTCGGTCACATAGCATAATGAGCTATATTTATGTTCCATGAAACAATTACTTACCTATAATTATTCACCATTTCTCCATTTCCCTTGTACCTTAATACTTTATCCGATAGGAGTGAGTTTCTAAAATTAGACGCGTCACGGGTAAATATGTAGTGGTTATCAACCCCAAACCCTAAACAACGTGATTTAATAAAATGACTCTATAAGAGTCAATAATGGTGTAGCGAAAATCATGATAGCCGACGAGAATCGAAGGCAGGACCGATGTAGCTCAGATGGTAGAGCATCATCCCGGCAAGATGAAGGTCCCGGGTTCAATTCCCGGCGGCGGTCATGATTTTCAAAATTAATTTAATAATTACTTACCTACTTTACAAGTGGGCAAAGTAAGGAATTACCCACGACGGAAATCTTAACTCACGAGGCCGAAGACTGAGTGAGATAATTTTCTCGATTGGGTCATTCTTTTTTGTCCACGTGTGAAGTATAACGTTTTATCCAACACCTCTTAATAACTGCTTAAATATTTTACAACCTAAAACATTATTATTATTATTCTGGTGACTTCCAACAAGCAAAATAACAATTTACCCACAAATGGGTATAATTTTGATCAAAGCCACTACTTTGCTTGTTTAAAATCACCATAGTTATGATGCTTTTATTAAGAGGTGTTGGATAAAAAAATAAAATACTCATAGATCCGTGGCATAACAGAATGGTTGCAAAAAATATGACTGATCAAAAATATAGTACACCATAAAATCTTACAAGAGAATAAAATGTTTCCAAGATTGTATTATGTTATGGTATAACCATTCAATAGGATTAGCTCCTAATTACAGAGTGCTAGAAGGTATTATAGTGGAATCCAACCATTTGGACTCGGTAAATTATTGTCTTTCTTGGGATCGAATTAAGGACCGTGAGCATGCTATGCAAACACTGCTTCTAGAGCTAACTAGTGGCTATATCTAAACTCAGTTTATTATAGTGGAATCCAATCACTCGGACACAGTGGAATTACTATCGGTTTCTGGAATCGAACTAAGGACTATGCGAACAGTACACTTGCCAATGTATAACCTTGATTTATTATAATGGAATCCAATCACTCGGTTCCAATGGAATTATTATCAATTGCTGGAATCGAACTAAGGACCTATAGCAAACTATGCGAACACTACACTTGGAGCTAACCACTGGCCAAATCTATAACCTTGATTTATTATAGTGGAATCCAATCACTCGAACCCAATGGCATCATCGTTTGTTGGGATCGAACTAGGGACCGGCCATAGAGAATAAATGATTATATTTAATTCTGAGAAAAAGCCGATAAAATTTCTGCATAGAAAATTCCGCAAGTATTTAGCGTCATTTAAATAAAAAAGAACCACTGGAAACAAAATAGACAACAAACGTTTGAGAAAATAAACACGCGATTTGATACAACAAACAAAAAAAGAGAATAAAAAAATAAACAAAACAACGCGGGTAAAAAAGTGTAGAATCAACATATCGCTGGACCGTGCCGTGTTCATCGATATGAATACAATCATTAAATGTTAGTTTAACGCTACAACTATCAAAATATGTAGTGGGCTGCACTATGGACTATATTCCAGCTATAATTACATATTTAGTGTGAATGATCACCTAATTAGTACTAAGTGGCCGATGCGTGTGAATAATTCGAAAATGGATTAATTTGTTGATATCAAGAGCGAAAGTGATTGCTAATTTACAGAGTATAACAAATTGTTCAACCTATTGACATCGCACATAACTGCGATATTATTTGTGATAGTGGGAAGGATTAAATTGACGGATAGTCAACTGATAAACTATTCTTTAAAAAAATTTTTTTAGAAAAATTGTTCGATTTGACAAATTTATATGAAGGATACAATGAACAGTATTTGCACATTTTAAATGTTTATAATTTTAAAAAAGAATGAAAAATAGTGAGGACCTATTGCTGTGACATGACTAATGATTGAATAGTATTTTACATTACATTACATTAAAAAGTTAAAGTAATGTAAATTTTAACACTATAGTGTAGAAGCAGTATTCTGTGGTTGAGTGTAAGAAAGCACACGCATACCTACATAAAAATTCTAGCTCTCAAAATTGTTTAAAAAATATTGTTTAAATATAGTTTCTAATAAAACTAAACAGTGAAGTACCTAATGTAAATTTTAATACAGTGTGGCAGCAGGATCGCTGTATTTTAATGAAACTTTTTTATAAGTAGGTACACAAAAAATTGTAGCACTAAAAATTGTGGAGACCTTTTGGACCACTTATGTTCAAGCAGTGTAAAGTATTGCAAATTATAACACTAGGTAGCTATAAATACTGTCGTAATAGCACAACTTTTTTAATGTAAGAAATTTTTTATTTATTTTATTATTGAACCTTTTTGTATTTTTTGTTCTAAAAAAATTTATATAGGTAAAAAATTTATTTAAAAAAAATTATCAAATACTCCTACAATTTACAAATGTTGCAGTACAAATTAAATATGTAAAAAATATAAATAATAAGTGTAACTGTATCTATTATGACAATAGTATTAGTTGTACTACACGAATTATAATGAATTATACTATTGTCCACTAATACATTAAAGCAATAGTTTTGAGTTTTACAATGGAATCAAAATTAGGTTTGTCGGTTTAAATTAATTCTAACAAGTCTATTATCGATTATTTATTTACTACCAATAGCAATGAAATGATTAACGGGCACATGTTTAATCGATGCTTACATTCTCAAACAGTAATAATTACCACCAATGATAGGTACTAACACTAATAGGTACTATTGATATGCTTCATTTCATATATCAAGACTAAACCGAATATCATTTATAATGAAACCTAAAGATAAAGAACAAATTTATAATTATACAATTTTTTAATAAAAAAAATTAACTAAAAAAAAAGTTGCAAAAAATTAAATATGCTCAATCCATTTAAAATGTACTGATAATCAGGACTAAACCGAATATTATTTATAATGAAACTTAAAGATAAAGAACAAATTTATAATTATACCATTTTTAATTTTAAAAAAAATAACTAAAAAAAGTTGCAAAAAATTAAACATGACCTATCCATTTAAAATGTACTGACAGTTTTAGAATAAAATAAATTAAACAAAATTTGGAAGAGGCACAACCTTAACTTGAAGTGTCCCAGGCGGTCTATTTATTAAATAAACATTTAAAGACAGTATTAGAATAGAATTTATACGTCTCTAAAAATTTGTTTAACAAAATTTGGAAAAGGAACAAATTTAAAACAATATTGAAGTGTCCCAGAAGGTCTCCATATTTTTTATTTTTTGTGTGTGTCGCCTAGACAGTAGACTGAGCTCTGAATAAAAAAATCAACCATATTTTTTTTAAAAGGCCATATTTTCTACAAGCAAAATGGATATAATAAGCTTTCTTGTCATGTCCCTTATATAAAAGGTTATAGCTGAAAAGAAATTTTAAAAAACCAGCATCGGTAGTGATGGATGTATTTGGGAATTCCTTAGGAAAAGCATGTACAAAATGTTTTAATTTTATTCGCAGTGGACTGTGGACTGGCGTCATACAAATTAAACCATATTAAAATACATACAAAACAGATAATTTGCATAGAGTAATACCAGAGGAAGAACTAGCAAGCATCAGTAAAGCGAAAAGATAATGAATTTGAATACAGCACACCGTACAAAAAGCGCGCGCAGCTAAAACCTCTCTCTCACGTATAAAATAACCTAAAACTGTGTTCCAGGCTGGCGATTGGTATTTTAAAAGTCCGGGACGCCCCCCTCCCCGGAAAAAATCCCAGGAACCACGCCCCCTCACCTAGCGAGCCACGCCATTGGCTGGAAAAACTGCTTTGCCTGCATATCATTAAAGAAGAGTTGGCATTTTATTCCGCACGAATCTCACCTTTAATAAATCATTTACAATGGACGGACGATTACGGATCAAACTCCCACCGCACAAGCTCCCAAGGACAATATTTAATATGTCTTTCGGCCTAAGCGATGCGCCTTCCACCATAGAATTTTTACTTTCTTGTAAGTACTCAAATTAATGGTGAGCGCTTCGGTTCTGTTTGAACTCGTCGAGACGTTTTATATACAGTTCTGAACATAATTTACAAAATTTTACAAGTTTAATTTATTTCCAAATATTCCGGAAAATTAAAAAAAATGCAGGAGTTAGACGAATAAGATAACTAATATATTGGGCACAATATCTATGGAAGATTAAAAAACAATAATTCTCGTTTGCCAAAACTATTCTAGAAGAATAAAAAAATATCTATAGAAATAAATCTGCCAATAAGATTTAGACGAATACGATAATTAATAACAATATATTGGGAACAATAATCTATAAAAAAATTGCTTAAGATTAAAAAAAAAATTACAAGAAGTTAGACGAAAATATTGCTATAATATTTTTGCAATATGGAGGCAACAAAACCACTGACGAATTTGTCTAAGATTTAAAAAAAATCCTTAACAAAATGGGTTTTTTAATCAGCTTTGAACTATTAAATAGGTATGAGCTAATAGCTAAAATATATTTGACTCCTGCTAATAGCCATACGAGTAATCAATTCTAAACATATATTATGTAGCCTGGCTACTAGCGTACCTAGTTCACATAAACGGATAACTGTAATTAACAATATATTTAATCAAAAGAGCTATTTATAGAAATAATTTGCAATATGGGATCCTTTATCGCTTCACATTCAAGTTGCGTAAAAGACGCAGTAAATGTGTATATGGATGAACAAAAAAAACATCAGTGTCTTATGGTGGGATTCTGTTCAAATCTGTAGTTGCTACAGATTTATAAAACTGTAAATATTAAACAAAATCGCAATGAAATTTATTAGCATAATGAATATTTTATATGTGTCAACAAATATTGATGTGATTTTGTTCAATATTTAAAGATTTACAAATTTGTAAAACTTACCGATTTGAACAGAATCCCACCATTAGTTTTGAGGGCTAGCGCACATAAAGGTTATTATTTCTTTAGATCCATTACAATTATAAGACTCGTAAAATTATATGTGTATTTTATTTAAAACCAAATTTATATTTGATACGTTTTTTTGAAACTTCAACAAAAAATATGATTTTCTTTAATATTTGTTGGAGAAAGTATAGTTCCTTCTTTAAGGTAGCATTCATTAACACAGTTTTATTTATGTCATTTATGATGGTTACGTTAAATTTAAAGTCAGAAAAAAATTATAAGCAGGCATTTCAAGTAAAATGGATATACTTCAAAATAAAATAATAAATTTTTTTCAAAATTGCACGAAAATGTATGTATTTAATACATCTTCATGTTGTTTTAAATATTATTTTTCTAATCAATGGATAATTCCGTGAACACCTATAATAATATTAGGTAAACCGGTAAATGAAATTACAATAATAGTTAATTACTTTACAAGTGGGCAAAGTAAGGAATTACCCACGAGGGAAATCTTAACTCACGAGGCCGTAGGCTGAGTGAGATAATTTTCTCGAGTTTGTGAAGTATAATGTTTTATCCAACACCTCTTAATAACTGCTTAAATATTTTTTAAATATCAAGTTTCAACCTAAAACATCGTTTCTATGGTGACTTCCAACAAGCAAAGTAACAATCGGTAACAATTTACCCACAAGTGGGTATAATTTTGATCAAAGCCACTTATGGGTAATTTTTTACCATAGTTGATGCTTTTATTAAGAGGTGTTGGATAAAATCTATAATCAGTTATGAACATTTTTAAGCATCAAATATCGATCAACGTCCTGAAAAATATTTAGCTCGAACTCCACCATTAACAGGCTATTGAAATTCTCAACCGCTTGAGAATTTTTGTAATGCTCTCCCAAACTGAGACGAAACTCCACCGCGTGACGAGGGTTGGTCCAACTTTTCACTAAGCCTTGCGGTTGTCATTTTTACCTCCTTGTTCTCAAACAAATGCTGGAAATTTCCAAATTAAAGGAGGCCGGCTCAAAGGAAACAAAGCGAATAACAAAAGAGAATTAAATTTAAATCCCTTGTTTAACTCTGCAGATGCCAGAGATACTTTTTCTTACACACGGTTACATGTGAATTTAAGTACAGAGCAAAAGGGACCAAAATGACGGAAATGGCAACAACGTCAAATGCTTATTAAGAGGTTGGAAATATGAATAAATCCTATTTATTTGGATGACTGGCTTTATTGTAAACGTTTCGACCAGGATCTTGGTCATTTACAAGCATTGACCAAGATCCAAATAAATGGGATTTATTTAACAATTCAGAAAAAAATGCTTATTAAGGGGAAAGTAGCTATGCTGCCGTCCTTAGGAAAAGTCCTATCTGCAAAAATTATGTTTTAAGGTTGGTTTATAATGGATGTAACTGGTGACTTCTTCTATTTCTATTAACATGAGCTATAGGTTACGGTTCATAATGACACTGGATTTGACGTTTACCTATACTGTAACAGTAAGGTTCGCCAACTTTTAAGAAAACTTCCTAGAGTATCTATATATAAAGAGTGTGTCATAGGCGCTATATTGCATACAAGTTGCCATGGTTTCATACTGTAAAAAATGTAGAATTAATTAATGTTTAACTGTACCAATGTGATACCCAAAAATTAGTTCAGTATCTAACTTTTAAACTTTTCATGTATTCCCAAACATATTATTTTATTCAAATACAGTTTTACTGAAATCAGTCATACTCATTGTCATTATAAAGTCACTCTCCTTCACTCTTTTCCCAACAAATAGCAAGCTAGGACCTATTTGTTCTTTGCTTACATTTTGTTAAGTATTTTATATTTCGCTACAATATAAACATTGCAGATCCAACTAAGTAACTTTCAACAAACGGATCCATTTCTAATAGTTATAAGAAAGGTTATGTCTCGTCAAGTGAAATGATTATGAACCACACACTTCTCATTCACATAACACATCTTACAGAATACAGAAGAAGTAACCGATTACATCCATTATAAACCAGCACTTAGCTATTATTTTATATAAATCCAAACACAAATTTTGTGGAACCGTCAAAATTCTACCTTTTCTTAGGGCAGTGGACGTTCTATCTTGCTATATTTGTAATAATTTATGCAGAAAACAAAAATCTTAAAATTTGCAGATAGAACCTTCATCCTAAGGAGGGCAGTATGGGTGCTGTAATTTAAAATGTATAACGAAATAGTAAAATAGATTGAAGGTCAGTAAATCATATGCTTAATCATTCAAAATTCACCAGGTACTTAATTTTTTAAATGATACCAATGTCTCCTTTACAAGTATCATTGACGAATGGTGAAACATAGATTTGAAGTAACTGGTGCCTTCTTAAAATGAAACATCAGCCGAACGACAATATTAATTAATCTTCATAAATAAACAACATTTAATTTATCATGTTAAACTTTCTTCACGACGGTATTCCATAATATATCAGATACTTTCGTATATACATGATAGCTCATTATTGATCCTAAATAAGGTTTTAGTATGAAATGAAACGACAATATTAATATTCATATGTAACCAACGTTTAATTTATCATGTTGTACATTCTTCACCACATTTCATGTATAGAAAAATCTTAGAAATACCATAATGTATCAGATACTTTGGTAGGTATATACCATGATGGTTCATTGTAAAATCTTATTAATAAGGTTTTAGAATAAAGCGAAACGTCATTTCAATGGTTATGTTCTTATGTTGTAATTTTTATATTAAAACGATTATTTGATGGTTAATTTTTATACCTATTTGGTAATCAGAAAACTGTTGAAAAAAATATTTATTACTATGTAGGTATTTATAGCAAGAACGTTTGTACAAGTTAAACATGTTTACTATAATATTAATTTTTTAATCATTTCTAAACCAAGATACACTATTTTAAATGAACCGACCATTGCACAAATAAAACTGCGGATCTAATCTTAATCCATTTATAAACAATACCAAATCAACAATGGTTACTGATGTAAACCAAAAACTAATCAAACGATTGCGCCTATTTGATCAACAAGTAAATTTAAACAAAATAAAAAACAGTTGAACGAAAATCCTGCTGCGAAATAATGTCCTGCCGACGGGAAACAAAAGATGGCGGACTTTTCCGACGGGAATCGGTGCGCAGGATTACTCCTGCAGTAGAATTACAATCGTGATTTAAATAATACAAAATATATTATGGATATAATCGTTTAAAATATGATCTATGAAACTATAATAAATTAAGTTATATTAGTAATGGCTGGCTAATACTATGGATACATACCTACATACATTATTGTTGTACAGTGAAAAACAAAACCAAGACGTAAACTGAAAAACTAATGGTTTTCCATAGATATCAACACGTCAATAGCTTTTAGTTATTTACTTACAAAATTGTCTAGTTAGAAAAAGGCTTGTAATAAATTTATAAATGAATTATAAAGTAGGTAAATTAATATAATAAAAACCACTTCATATTTAATATTAAACTAATTTTCTTAAGCAATGGAAAATTGTAAGTAGATGGCAAAATCAATATATTTGATATCAAACGTATTGCTACTTTATTCAATAATACAATCTATAGAGGCAAATATAAATACAGACAATCTTCAGACATCATCTCTTGTTTTATGAACTTTATATAATATCTTAGAGTAATAAGTAGTTTATAAGATAGATAAGATGGCAATATAAATATTTTTGAATGGCAAACGTATTGCCATTTCATTCAATATTAAGTTTAAAAATTCTGATATGGCAAGAACACGACCTCTCGCCTAATTCAACTTATTCTACTTACTATAATCTAATAAATAGTTTTACTTACATTTTAATAGTTTCATGTTCATGTAATATGTAAACGATAATTATAAACGTGTTATAAACCGATATGCAAGCAAAAGATGTCAACTGTACTGTCACTGTCAATAAATTTTGTGTAGAAACAAATTTTACATGATCGTGGACAACAAGATACTGGAATTTCAAAAAAGTAGAATATTTTATTGTTAAATACTACCAGATTCAGCAATTTGTATTTAAAAATAACTGTATCCTTAGATTTCAATTTTAAACTGCAAAAATTGTCATAAATACATAATGTACCAATTTTTAAAGGAAAACTATAATCAAGCTTCAAGAAGTACTACTTTCAGTTTGAGGATTTCTACCAAAATCTGATCCGGTGTTAAGATCCTTATTAAAACCTCAAATATGAAATTTGTTATAAACGGTTTGATACTTTTTAAGTTATTGTACGAAAAATCGCAAGTTCATATTTATTTACAATTGCCTACACACACACAGACATCATCGTGAAAATAGTAAATTCGTATTCTAGAGACCCTGAAACGTGCTTATCCACCAAAAACTCATACTCGAAAATTTTGACCCATTACAATACCTCTCTTATAGAATGTGAGGCGAGAGGTAAAAAGATAAATATCGCTGTGTGTAAATTTGTTCATAATACCTACAGACAACCTTCAGCTATCGTGTCCCATTTATATAACTTTATATCTATCGATATCCTTGTAAATTAATAGCCATTTTCTGAATTTTCGTGGGCAATTAAAAGAAAATATCGCATCTGCAAGTGCGCCATTATTTTCCGAAATAAACCTTTTCTCCCTGGTGAGAAAATGAGTCAATAAATCAGCGGAAAAAAGAAACGGGCACCCGAGCAGGTCAACTCACAAGTGAATAGTTTTTCAGGTTAAATGAATCAGGGAAATTCCGTTCTATGGGCTCTGGGGTGGTAGCACTGAGCAATGGAAGCAATGGAAGCTCTGGAAGCAATGGAAGCCTGGGAAATGGTTAGATTTAGTGCGACTTGTAAGAGCTTGCCATCAATTCTCTGTTTTTTCTCTCGAGCGTTAATCAACTTCATTATTCTTTGGCCACAAAACCAGAGGCGATTTTTCTTCCACTTTTGCTTTACTTGCTGCAGTTTTTACTGGTTTTGTTGCAAATCGATGCAGAAGATGCACTAGAAATACTTTCAATGGGTAGGAGAAAAGCCCAAAATTTAACAATACTAGAACTAGAAATATAAAGTCCCCTGTAACAATACCAGTTAAAAGTATATAAAGTTTAAAAAACCTGATGTGGCCATCACAAGACCTTCCGCCATACCCTACTTTTTTACTATACAAATAGGTACTTACAATAGTCATTTAGTCAATTGAAGAACTGTAGAAGAAGATAATATAAATGATGTGTCACTATTGGCATCGTCACTCTGTCAGTCATAATCAATAAATTTTTCGTAGTAACAAATGTCAAATAATCATGGTTCATGGACAACAAGATACTGAAGTTTCATACTTTAAATTATAAATAATACTTTATTTCCTAAAGTAATATGACAGAACAATTTATAAAATGCTAAAACTTGTAGATAATAATAATATAATCTTTCACTTGAAATAAAAATATTGCGATAAATTAATTATTTATCAAAATATTTAAGAAAAGTACAAATTCCGGTTTGGCGATTGCTTCCAAAAATTACTGTGTTCTTAAGATTTGTATTAAGACGTTATAAAATTTGATAGTTAAATGTTTGTAACTCTTTAAGTTATAGAACCCGAAAAAAAAAATTACATACTATCTAATGCACATACACACAGACATCATTTCAAAAATATTTTATTCGTATTCTATGGTTCCTAAAACGTGTTTCCATTAAAATTCACTTGGTTTCTAAGAAGATTCTTTTATGTTTCTAAATCCTGAAAAAAAGAAATGGTTTGAAGCTGACATTACAAATTATTCTTTGTCAAGATTCATTGAAGACGATTCTCACCATGATTCTTTTGCTCAGGATTCAGAAGCATGAAAGAATCCTTAAAGTAGCCATGCTAGAACATGGCCTAATATATTATCAAGATCTTCTGCTTTACCATCGAAAAGCCGTAATATTAAATTTTCCTTTTTATACTGACTACTAGGATATTTGCAGGGGAAAAAATTACTTTAAATAACCGTTTCGGTGAAATATTTTTAAATGACCAATTTTGATTTTCGTCGTGGTTTTAACATACCTAACATAAAATAATTAAATGAGCCATAAAAAACACTAAAATTAGTAGATTCATAAAAATCTCTTTGTACAAAAAAATACTTGCAGTTTTAATACAACATGTAGTAACTGTTAAAATTACATTTATTAGCACAAGGATTGTGGCAAACCTACAACTAATTAAATTAGTTTGTAGCGGCCTAACAACAAAGTAAATATTTAAGTAACAAGCGCAAAACATGTGTGGTATTTACAGTTTTAAACAATGTATTTTATATTAACATGCTAATAATATTTCTTTTTCTTTTTCGTTACATGTGTTACTGTTCATATCGCTCTATGTGATGTATTAGCTATTAATCTGTAATGTATAGTTAATTTTCTAACCAATAATTTACATATTACTGTAATCGTGTGAAACAGATTACATCTAATTGAAGGCAAATGTATTTATGTTTTGATGATTAAATTCAAACATAATCGAAGAAGATTATACATTCCTCGTCTATTACCACTGATTTCAAATTTAAAGTCAAAGGTTTTTTTTTATTTCTCGCCTCATATTCTATAAGGGAGGTATTGTGATGGGTCAAAATTTTCGAGTGAGTGTTTAGTGGATAAGCACGTTTTAGAGTCGCTAGAAAAGAATTTAACATTTTCGAGATGATGTGTGTTTGTGTGTGCGTTCGTTCGTATGTTCACGGTAACTCAAAAAATATCAAACATTAAAATTTCAAATTTTGTATTTAGTTTTAATACAAATCTTAATAACCCATTAAATTTTGGTATCAATGTACAAAACGGAAGTAATACTTTTTTTAAATATTTCGATAAATAAATAATTTAAGACTAATTTTTTATTTTAAGTGAAAGATTATGTGATTATTACCTACAATCGGTAATTTATAAATTTTTCTGTATCTGGTATCATTTAAGAATAATTAAAGTATATATAGGGTCTTTCATTAAGAGTAATAGAATTTTAATTTTAAATAAAACGTCAACAGTTTCACATATCAATTTAGTTTTTGCTTTATTTGGAAGCTTAGACAATGCAGTTATGTTCGGAACAAGATATCGTTCAAATGTCCACCACGGCTTTGTTGACACTGGTCACAAGATCGCTCCAATTTGGCAGAATTTGGCTCATTTGCAACACTGGCCGCTACAGCTGAGATTTTCTCCTCACTTCGAACATTTCGTTGTCTTCTTGGTGGCTTATTGTCTTAGTAATGTTAACTCAAACTTTATCACAGTGCGTCTTATAGCCTGCGCAGATTAACGGTGAGGGCGACCCAATTCTGGGGTGAAAAAATGTTGAGCACCCACAACTGAGCTCGAACTTTGGTAATATTTTTTTATTATTTCCAACCGGTCTAGAGGCGTCAAACGCTGCATCATAAAACTGCACACTATACTAAATAATTTGACTCCTAGAAGTAAATAAAATATATCAGAAACCGAGAAATCTTTATTGAAAAAACTATCACTCCTAATGAAAGACCCTATACTTATAATTTACCTAGTATTTCGCTATCTTGTAGTAGTAGTCCATGATCGTTTAACATTTGTTACTACGCAAAATTTAAATGATTATGACATAACAGTGACAGTGACAATAGTAAAATATCGTTTATACAGGGTGAGTCATCGAAATGCTCGTCGTCGATATCTCCCTTGTCGTTAAAAATACAGCATAAATTTATTAACAGAATTTTTCGTCTACTCAAGGAGCATAACTTAAAATTATTTTCACATATACAGGGTGTTGCATAACGATTTGGCAATAATTGTTCGTCTTTTTTAAATGAAACACCCTATATATTTTTATATATTTTGAATTACATTTTATTTACCTATACGAAAATATAAGTTTCATTTTAGTTTTCCGCGGCGTTGCCAAGTTATTCAATTTTTTCTCTAAAAAAAGCCGAATACACGTATTGTTTTATAAAGGCGTACTGAAGTTATTTTAATAGTAAAAATTAAGAATTTTTTTTTCTGTACAGCTGTAACTATACTCTTTTTTCTGACATAACTTTTTTTTAAAGTTATTATACAGGGTGTTCAATACAGAGAATCAAATTTACTCAATTTCAAATGGCTATAACTCGTGATTTTCAAATGGAACACCATATATTATATTATTCTGCTGTGTGTATTTTTGCATCTTCTTATGTTATAAAGGGTGTCGTATGCCTAAAACCATTAATTTCGAAATTAATTAAATTAATGTTTTTAGGCATAGGACACCCTTTATAACATAAGAAGATGCAAAAATACACACAACAGAGTAATAAAATATAGGGTGTTCCATTTGAAAAATACGACTTATAGCCATTTGAAATTGAGTAAATTTGATTCTCTGTATTGAACACCCTGTATAATAACATTTAAAAAAATATATGTCAGAACAAAGAGTATAGTTACAGCTGTACAGAAAATAAAATTCTTAATTTTTTACTATTAAAATAACTTCAGTACGCCTTTATAAAATAATACGTGTATTCGGCTTTTTTTAGAGAAAAAATTGAATAACTTTGCAACGCCGCGGAAAACTAAAATGAAACTTATATTTTTGTATAGGTAAATAAAATACAATTCAAAATATATAAAAATATATAGGGTGTTTCATTTAAAAAAAGACGAACAATTATTGCCAAGTCGTTATGCAACACCCTGTATATGTGAAAATAATTTTAAATTATGCTCCTTGAGTAGACGAAAGATTCTGTTAATAAATTTATGCTGTATTTTTAACGACAAGGGAGATATCGACGACGGGCATTTCGATGACTCACCCTGTATATTCTACTGCAGTTAAAATAAAATTACAAAAATATTTTTGTGAGTAGTAGTAGTACCTATATATTAATATATTTGTATACGTAAAAAGAATAAAGTAAGTATGGCGTTAGGTCTTGTGCTGGCCACATCAGATTTTTTGTTAATAGTCGTAATTGGTTAATTCCTTCGTAAAAGCTTGATCATTATGTGTTTGAGATATTTTTCATCACGTCAAACGAATCTAGCAAAACGAACGCGACTTGTTATGCTAAAATTTCCCTTTTACAAAGTATAATTGAAGTTCACATTTAAGACCTCATATTCTTATACCAGTTTTTGCATCCAGACGCAATACACGAATGTATGTAATTCAATGCAGAAATGTAGGGATATATCTGTCCCCATCTGCAACCGTTGGATCAAGTTAACCGAATTTCGGTTAGACAAGTGACGGTGCAAGTTTCGCGATATTGCAAACCGGTTTTTCCCTCTGATATTTATATATCGCTCAGAATTTGCATGAAGCTATGGAGACGCAATGGTGCAGAGCTACAAAATGCAAAGGGTTAGGGTTGAATTTTTTTTAGTTGGGAAATTGTTTAGTCAAGTAGTTTGTCTTTACCAGACGTTGCAAAATTCTGTTTTGTAATACTAGGGGGCTGATACTTTAGATTCTTGAATGGCAACTATTTATTTCATCCTTATATCAAAAAACTACAATAGGAAAATATAATGTAGTTGGACACTCAGATTATGTCATGCTATTTCAACGATGTACATGAAATCTGTCAATAGTCTATATCAAAAGCATGCTTAAGTGACACTTAACATTTAAGAGCCTATTGCAAGGCAATAATACGCATTGAAAAACGAGTAATTTTTGTGAGGATCTCAATCTAATACTGTTATACGTATGATGTTGAATTTTTGTATGTAGATTAAGGAAGAATACTAAAAGTGCAGAATCTTCAAAATCTTTAATTAATTTAAATAGTTTGGCTTTAATAATTATGCGAAATTCGGCGAAAATTGTACAAGTTTAGATATAATTTATGGCAATTCTGTTGATAAAATTATAGTTTTATTGTTTTTCCGCGCTTTTTGCATCTATGTTCTACTCATTTTGTCTTTAAACTCAATGATAACTTTTATAGTTTATTCATGAGATCCTCACGAAATTCTAGTGTTTAATTTCTTTTTATCTCTAATTGTTGTCGGAACAATATATAGTTTGAATTTTACAATTCAACAATGCTTTGTCGTTATAAATGTAAAATTTCAGATTTTTATTTTAAGCAATATAGCCAGAATCGTGAATTCTGATTCTTATTGCACTCAAGAAGTATAGCCCCTTAAGTGGAAGCGGTACAAATGGCCATCAATGTTATAATTATTTATTTATATTTTGTACTTTTTCACGACATATCACGTAAGTTTTTCAATGTTTCAAAATTTATTCATATTATATTACAATTGTAATACTTGAATACCTGAAGATGACCCACGTGGGGCCAAAACTGGTCGAGGTTGATTGAATTTTAATAAATTGAGTGCATCCCAGCATTGTGTTTTATTTATTATAATCCTTCAGTCAAGAAGCTTCCATTATTGAATAGTATATTTAATTTCATTGCGTACTGAAACTACTATAGTAAAAATTTTTTTGGAGAGGAGTCACGTCATCAATGTTGGTCACTAGATAATGACGTCACGGAACCAGATAACGACATCAGGGAATACTAGATTTACATAGTATACTAATTTAAATTTAAAAAATGTAATGTATGTTGCATTATTTACATGCGATGCTTATTTTTCTATTAATTTAATTGAATTATTAGACGATTAATATTTAAATATCATTGTAAAATTTCATATATTTCCAGTTAGAACTCTATAGCGTTACAGAAAAAATATGAATGTCATGTAAACGTACAACACTAAACACAATTCTTAATTCAGTAATGCCAATGTGTGGAGAAAAAACAAACTACAATTATTTGAAATAAATTAAAAATGCATTAAAAACATTATGTTCGGCTTTATTATTATTGTAAATTTAATGAAAATGCACTATTCTTATAGTATGCAAAAAAGTAGTATTTATTTTATTCATTTAACATCACTAGGTCATTACTACAGTTATTGTTTATTTTCTAATGTTTTGATGACGTGACTCCTCTGCAAAAAAATTTCAACTATACAAAGTGTTTCGTGTATAAAAGTCCAAGTCTCCACGCTAACAATATAATTTAAATACAAGCCTTATTATTACTCTTAATTTAAAACTCGCGTCATTATCTATGCTAAATGCCGTGGCCGGCATAAACGTCCACGTAGTATTTCCTCTGTAGGGTTTTTGAGTTTTTCACCAGGCAGGGTTGGTAATCTTGCATCCAGTTATAAAGTTTAATTTGAAATTACGCGTTGGGTGCGCGCGCACTACGCAGAAACAAAAGGCGGGTTTTGCATAAAGCTCCGGTGAAGATAGTTAACGATTTGCATAAAATTAAGCTTTCACTGCGACTGTGGTCCGTTTCGGATGTTGTTGCCTCGTTTATTCGATGTTGCGTTCCGCCTGCGGCTTGCACGGAGCAGACACGGCCACAGGGTCGAATTCAAACAAAAATACTCAAGAATTACCCACAATATTTATTACGAACTTTCATATTTTAAATGCTCCATTCTAACATTTAAAATAGTGTTTATATGCCTCCGGTCGGCATCGCTAGTTTTCCATATCTCAAAATCCGCCAGAAAGCAGAAACTCTTTGTTGCCAGCCTAGGCCGGCAAACAACCGGAAGTTATAGGTTGGCATCTTGACATTACTACAGTTGTCAAGCAGATGTCAATTTTATGCGTTGAATATTTTTTATACAAGAATTAACAAGATTTTGACAAATTTTAGACGTAAATCGTTAATAGAAACTGAAATAAATATATTTTAAGCTCAAATGAAAGTATTCAGTGCACAATTTTTTAGGTTATGTATAATTATTTTATATTTTTGTAATGAAATTGGCACATAAAATATTGTGTATTACACGTCCAGAAACTGTTATGCTAGTGCTCGTAATTTGCAAGCCTCGCCTGTGGCTCGGCGTGTCAAAAATACTCGCTCTTGCAAAAAGTCAGTTTCTGGCCTTGTGATACAAATAACTATTGGTACTATGCTACAACTCCAGCTACTGTTTCAAGTATATTGGAAGTTATAATTATAAGGGCCACACTTCTTTTACTGTTAATTTTATTAAATGTGTGCTATATGTGATATATATATATATCTACCTCTATATATAGAGGTAGATATAGAAAGTTTCTGGAATGCAGTCAAACAATTTATTCATAATTTTATTAATTTCGAAGTTCTTTGTATGTACCTTTGTAGTCCCATTTTTACTTCCTTGTAATCGCGAAAAATTTCGATTCTCAGATTTTGACGCAAATATCCGTTTTGACTTTTCCTGAATCCATTTTGACTAGTTTCGTCGTGACGTCTATATGTACGGACGTATTTGTGTCGCATAAGTCAAATACGGTTAGGCGTAGAAAGTTGAAATTTTGTATTTGAGATTCATGTTGCATCTAGTTGATCACCTCATATTTTTGGTTGCGATCGTCCGTGCCAAAGGGGCACTTCTTGGTATTTTTCGCATTAATAAAAAACGGTACGTCGTAGAAAGTTGAAATTTTGTATTTGAGATTCATGTTGCATCTAGTTGATCACCTCATATTTTTGGTTGCGATCGTCCGTGCCAAAAGGGCGATTTAGAGTATTTTTTGGTATTTTCCGCATCAAATACGGTTATTATATTATATTTTAGTTATTAAGAAAAGTATGAACAGTTTTTTATTTTGATGGTAGTAACCATTCAACAGGATTAACTCCTATTGACAAAATGGTATTTGTTATTATAGTTGAACCCAACCACTCGATTTAAGTGGTATTTTAATCGGGATCGAACTCGGGGCCGCTAGTATGCTAAACGGATACTGGCCTTTTTACTAAAACATCCCCATGTAGCTTTATTTTGGGTTAACTAAAATAAGAAACTAAACCTCAAATGTTGATGTTCATTAAGTTTACAAAACAATACTGATACAAGATTAAAATATCTCGTCTGGCCATCTCAGCTCGTCCTGAAAACCAAGTTAAACCAATTCTGAGACTAGCGGCGATGAACAATTTGTTTCGTTTCGAATTTATAAGGCCTTCATAAAACCTTCCATCCCCCTGGATGCAGCCCTGGCTTCGGCACCGACAATCAAGCCCTGAGTACGTGCCTGGCAGCTCGGTCTGCAGTGCATTAACATACAAAGGAGACATGGCGCACCCGCACCGCCGAATTTACGCCGTTCTGTAGATTTTACTACCGGCTGCTGGATTTTGTTACACGCGTTCTATTAAAAATGTTAAACTACTCGCTGTGCTAGATACATCATCAAACTCTAGATTATAAACCAGCTGAAGATGGGTAACAAAGGATGTGTGTGTTATGGACGATGCTTTGTTTTTGGTTTTTTAATCTGAAACAGTATTGGTTGACTAATTATTGAACTTTGAATACATAAGGCTGCTCCTATTACATATCTACATACACATTAAAATTATATTACATTATTTTTATTTTAAATTTGACTTTTGATCGCTTTTAATTTTCCAAAAAAGAAAACAATTTTATAATTATTTAAGGGCGCGCTTAAAAGTGATAAAACAGTAACACGAAGTCTGTAATAATAATAATTTGATTTAAAAAAAAAGTTTTTTCTGTAACTATACTAGTGTCACGTCAGCGACACTTTAAAACTTTTACTTTTGGACGAACGATGTAACCTACAATAAAAATTATGTTTAACAATGAAAATATATAAATATCTAACTGCCTTATTCTAAAAATTATGTCTGTAATAATAGTTCATTTTGCATAAAATTCATTGCAATTTGATGAATTTTGCTCCCTTTCTTTCATTACTACTGCATATTATGTTATTTGTCGGTATTCTTACTTAACATAAGCCAATCGAATCTCTAGTAATTCTATTGATATATTATTTATGCCTATTGCTTGTTCCTATTTGCAGAATTTTATGCAGATAAAACGAATAAAAATGACTGTCTGAAAACGGTTTCGAGCGTGAACTTAATAAAAATTTTCAGTACTGGATATGGTTATACTTTAAGTCGCTCAAAACATTTTTAGAAGCAATTCACTTCTAGGAATTTTAGTTAGATAAGGTTTCTGGCTGGTATTGTGTTCATATTGCCATAATTTCTTAATAAATAAAGTAGTTAATTATACACACGCATCACGCTCTTTGAAATATTACACGGCAATATTAAAAATGGCGCCCAACGTGGGCTGCCACATAATCAATAAAATCGTAGTTTCTGAGAACTGTGATCTCTTCAGTTTTTAATAAATAAGTTAAGAATCAAACCGGGAATATAATTAAAAGTGCGCAATGTAAAAGCAAAAAACGTATAGTAATCTTAGTTCGCGGTCTTTTGAGCGTTCATAGTCAATAAGTATAGTTATTTAATTGTATTCGTTTTCGTACTTAGTTATATTGTACTGTGTTTATATTGCCAAAATTTGTTAATAAATAAAGTAGTTTAACATACACACGCATCGCGCTCTTTGAATTATTACACGGCAATATTTAAAATGGCGCCCAACGTGGGTTGCCACTTGATCAACAAAAATCGTAGTCCCTTGTAACTGAGATCTCTTCATATTTTAATAAATAAGATCAGAATCAAATCGGGAATATAATTAAAAGTGCGCATTTAATGTAAAAGCAAAAAGCGTATGGGCAACATTCTAAAACAAAATGAAATAATGGAGCATGGTCCAAACTTGCGAACGAGATAACATAATTCTTGTGCTTCTTTTTGCTGTGAGTCGGCTTTGGCAGAGCTGCGGGTATGTGTCTTACTTCCCAGACAATAAAATATCGCTCTAATTACATAAATGGGTTATTTTAACCAGGATTAAAAATTTAAATCAGCCAAATCGCAAATCCCATCCAACTATGAACTCGTTCTTCTTGTGTAAAAAGTTAAAGCGCGTCCCGTGCATAAATTACGAATTAAAAACACTTTTATTTGTGTCTAAATGCGACAAAATGCGACACATAAATCCACATTATGTAGATAAGGCAGATTTCTACACGGTTTTCAACAAGCAGCGCTGCAAACTTTAATTTCGCGGGGTCCACGCCGCCTTGTGAAATATTACTTTAATCTGCCACCACGAGCGCAGCACTAACAACAACAACAACCAGACACGGAACAATCAGCCATGGCACACTGTCTACAAGACTACTCGAACTATGCCACAGGCTCGAACAAGCGGTACTGTACCTACATTGGACTCCGAATTATTAAGTTGTTAGATCTTTGAATGCCATTATCAGTTGTTTTTG
The DNA here is from genome assembly GCA_947534325.1 of Agonum fuliginosum. NCBI lineage: Eukaryota > Metazoa > Arthropoda > Insecta > Coleoptera > Carabidae > Agonum > Agonum fuliginosum. The sequence continues at coordinate 1,266,692 of OX384037.1, forward strand.
TGCTTATGGGTTCTAGTAGCTATAGACACCACATCTACTTAACCTACTTAACAAATAATATAGTACGTCAAACTATCGCGATTAAGAAAATCTTCAATTGTTACTTTGGAATATGAATATGTCATTGTTTCTATTCTGGATTCTACACTATAGTTTTAGTTATACAAAGTATACTTGTGTGTATTATTCTATGCTATTCTAATGCTATGTCATAAAGATGATTCTGTACTCATGGCAGAAAGCAGTCAAAAACATTGATTCCGCACGCTATAACGTTTATTGTTTTGTTAAACATAATAATAACAAATAATTTATGTTTGAGAAGAAAATATAATTTTGGCACCAATATTTGTAAAAAAAACTGGAATATTTTTAAAAAGAGGGTTTTCGCGCGCCAATGTACAGATATTATTTATAAGTGAATTAACTTAAAATTTTAATGTTGCCAACAAAGCTTGGATCTGCGAAATAACCGATCTAATTTTTTAAATTCGTTTTTAAATATAAGATATTTGTATTCAAAAATTTATCTAAATTTAAATTAACATATTTCGTTTTTAAAACAAAATTTTCAAATTCTGCATCGATCATTTTGTAGATTGTACTTTTATCCTCAACAATATTTTTAGATTATTATATTAATTTAACAAAACGCTTGAGGAGTGGTGCGCGAAATCCGTGTTGTTGGTTGTTTTCTGGCACAGTAGAGGATCGTCTTAAATGAACAATATCGAATCAAAATCAAATTGTCAAACGTAGAATAACATTGCTGTCATAAGTACGATTCGATATTTTTCATTGAAATGAAACTTAAAATTTAAGTGGAAGCGGTGCAAATGGTCATAAATAGTTTAATCAGAAATTTAAAAATTGTTCACCTCAATAAACGGTAAAAAACTAATTAAGACAAGTGAAAAATAAGTAAGGTCAGACAACATTTAGCATTGACTTAAAATAAAAAATAAGTAAAATACAATTAAGTGTATTGTTTGAATTTCAAAATGTTGTTGCAGATGAGGTTTATTATGTCTGTTTTTAAATTGACGTTGTTCTTGTCTGCGTTGATGTGTAACATATCTAGCGTCAATCTTGTATGTAAATTCTCCTCCGTGTCCAATATTTTAGCTTCGTCAAATTTAAAATTATGTTTATATGTTTTACTGTGCTCTGTCAAAGTACATTTTCCACCCGTGTTTTAATATTCACACAATTTCTTCTATGATCATAATACTTTTGGTAGCTCCTGAAGATGACCCACGTGCGGCCGAAACCGATCGAGGTTGATTGAATGTTAATAAATTGACTGCATCACAGCATTGTATTTTATTTATAAATAGACTATCCCTACAGGTCAAACAAACCATTACTAAAGTGTTCCAATATACCTTTAACACACGAGACAGTTTGTAACCATTAGCTGTGGTCAGTTTAAATTCTAGTAAGTAATGAATTTAACAGAACAAACTTCATCGATGAACGATGGTCAAAGCAACCATGATATTGCATGAATGTTCTAATATAAACCTTTTACACATAATTCACTTTTAAAATTTGTGTTAGAAGTGTCAGAAGATGGTTTTAGTAAGCAAGGAATTTAAATTGTACTATGTCCATGAAATAAACGTCAGCTTTTTGATGGCTACGTAAACCATTTTGTATATATTGGATAAATGTCCCTAATAGACCTTTCACGCATTAGCCACTTTGTGAGGTGACTATCAATGGTCGCTATAAGTATAAACAATGGCTTTAAGAAGCTACCCATCGTCCAAATAATTAACCCTTAGATACTTAAGATAACAAAATCCGAACGGAGGTAACTTGAGTTCCCAACAAGGTTTCTTTGTAATTTAGTATCATAGATATTTTAAAGTATTGAAAAATAAATTGAAAATCGCATGACACAAATAACAGCAAATGTATGAATTGATTACAATAATAGTAACCATGGTTATATAAACATTTTCTCGGAGTAGCATGAGTAACTTAACTGAAATTAATAAGCGGATATTTTTCGTCATCTGTTACTTTGACATTAAATTAAAAATTTGTTAAATTGTCATTTTGAGTGTAAATAAGCAAATAATAAGATAAATAGTACATATTTATTAATGTTTAATACAAATTTAATAAATATTTCAATTTTCTATTGCAAAAAGAATTCAAATATAGAGCGGCGGTGTCATTGCAATTTTCTTACCGAATATGCACTCGTGCATGTCCAGGAAATTTTTTATCGTGCATTCTAACAACGTAATTAGCTCTCGTGTACCACTCGACTCACTCGAACTAATTAAAACGTTGTTAGAAAGCACTCATAAAAATTTTCCGGAAAGAATGAATGCACATGTGATATTACAAGTGAAAATATTTATTACCTTTTTAATTTAGTTAACATAAAATGCATGTATCAAATTCTACAGAAGATTGAATACAAGAGCTACGTATTTCTTCTTAGCTAAATCATGTAAGTTCGAAGAGAAATATTCGTCGGCGGTAATCATAGCTTTTCTTCAATCTGGGTGCTTTTCAACATAGATAATAAACGAATTAATTGCACATATATCTAACATATTCGTTTAAAGAACTTCTGATAAAGGTTTATTTCTCCGGTCAGCTTATTTTCACAAGATAAACAACAGAAAATTTATTTACTTTTTATACCGAAATTACATAAATTGTAAATATTTTATATATTTACAAAGCAATTACAATGCAGTTGACTGAAAACATAACTTCAGATGTCATTTGAAAAATATCTGGACACAGTGCTGCCAAAATGTTCGGAGCAAAAAGTTATAGCTACATAAACAAAATTGGGGTATCCAAAGTTATCCCGCTTAGGCATCTAAGGGTTAAGATATTGGCACATTGGATGACTAAGAAGATTACGTTGTGTTCTGTTGGTACAACTTCAATAAAATATGTTGCTTGTTAAAACTTACTACCGCGGTGTTCTTGTTTAAAAAAGTATTTTGCACGCCGTAATAAGTATCTTTAAAGCTGTACCTATATTTTATTTTCAGTGTTATGAAATTTGGATTTGTATTTCAACAATTAATTACTACGGAATAAAATACCAAAAATAAATTTATATTACTAACGGATATTTTAATGTTTATGTTTAATACATGATGATGATGAATTTATTCAAAACTACAACAAAATTGAAATAAATATATTTTAATGATACAAAATATTAAATATCATTACATCCAATGATCCCAAACACAATACGACAAATAATTTTACAGCCATTTTATAGATTTATTCACAAAACATTCCAAAATAATTTAAAGACATTAATGCATTAGTTATAGACGGCAAATTAGCTTTAAGCTTTTGATTCGACTACGTATCTATAAATACACTCTAGGTAACATCATTAGAAACTTCCAAATTGAATCAAGTTCAAAGCTGGATAATGGATATAGTTCCTCTAACACAGGAAGAGATACTTTAGTGTCATGGTAGTTTAAAGTTATCACATGCAAAGAGCTGTGGTTTAATCAGTTCAAATAAATGTAAAAACTATTTTAGGTGATATCAAATTTGTGTTCTTATAAATTTTATACATATAAATTTTTTTTTAATTGAAATTTTGGGTTAGAAGGTACAAAATATGCAGTTATATGCATTTTTAATAAACATATGTAAAAAATATTGAAAAATATGCAAAAAATATACCATATTTTGATTTATTTTTGTATGAAATGCAAACATTTGTAATAAAAGTCTACTGTGGCCAGCACACGACCTCTCGCTAATTCTGCTTATTCTACTAATCTAATACTTAAATAGTTTTACTTACAATTTAATAGTTTCATGTTCATGTCATATGTATACATAAGATACAAGCAAAAGATGTCAACTGTACTGTCACTGTCATAATCATTCAATTTAGTGTAGAAACAAATTTCATATCATGGACAACAACTGGAATTTCAAAAATTAGTAGATTTAAATTGTCCTATAGTTTATAAATGGTACAGAAAATTCTTTTACAAATTTTTCTGTTTATATTTAATGAAATATATTATCATAAATGCTTTATTTATCGAGATAATTTAAGAAAAATCATATTGCTCTATATGAAAAGTCTAACTTCCGGTTTATACATTGGTACCAAAATACAATCGGTCTATTGAAAATCGTATTTAAACCTTAGATACAAAATCTGGTATTTAAATGTTTGATATTTTTGGAGGTATCGCGTTCGAAAAAATTGTAACATACAAACGAACGCATACACACACAGACATCATCTCAAAAATGTGTAATTCTTATTCTAGAGACTCTAAAACGTGCTTATCTGTCAAAAACTCACACTCGAAAATTAAGACCCGTCCCAATACCTCTCTTATAGAATATGAGGCGAGAGGTAAAAAATACTATGCATAATAATACAATATAAGCAAATGCATATAATCCGCACTCTACTAAGTAAACGGACAATGATTAACAAACAAACTGTTTCATTAATTTATGATTTCGTCAAGATCCTCTGCATTGCGAATGGATCTCCTGGCCTCCGATGGTCACAATTCCGCGTTGATTTATGTGATATTTAGCGCAGTGAATTTGAATTTTCTGGTTTTAGTTTTCATGGTGATTTTGTTGTATTGGAAGTGCATGATGTGCTCGCGTGCATGTGTTTAGCGGTGGAGCCTGTGGGTTTGGCTTGTTCGGTGTTTTATTGCGGACGCGTGATTTCAGATACAAAACCTGATATTTTCACACCTCGGTTACCTTCAAACATGCATCATTTTTCAATTTTCTATTGTGCAAACATATCCGCAATAGCGCTACGATTATCAAGTTCAATATAATTGATTCCCGTATAGGTTTTCTTAAGGCCCTACACTTGTTGACTGCAATTGTTGCAATAGAATCAGAATTTACGGTTGCTCAAAATAAAAATCTGAAATTTTATATGAGTAATGACAAAGCATTGTTGAAAAATTTAAAAAAATATTGTTACGGTAACAATTTTTGCTTTTTAATATTACAAATCGTGGCTTTATTAATGCATATCAATTAGTTTTGTTTTAAATAGTCGATTCAATGCATTTTTTGTTTAAAAAAATACACAACTGGTTAAAAAAATGTAAAAAATTGACAAAATATACTATTTTACTAATTTATTACCAAAAGATTATTAAGTACTTATTTCAAAATTATAGTTTCCTAGCACTCTAGAATCATCTTTTATCTAACCGTATATAAAATATGAACAGTGTATGTTATAGCAGGGTCACAATTTGTAATATAGCGAGGTCACTTTTTCAATATATTTTTGTCACAAGTGTACCGCCTTAAATACTTGAATAATTTAAACGCGAAAATATATCGAAAACAGTGATAGAATTTCAAAGCTAAATATTTAAAAAAAATTCTGGGATGCAGACATGTAATAATTTTATACGTCGTTTCCAAGATATGAGAACTATTTATTTTGGTCTGCAATATTTGGCAATTTGGAACTGCCATCACTTGAATAAATAAGAGTAAAAAAACTGATATTGCATACTTTTTATGAAAGAAATTATTGCTGTTAAAGCCACATCCTCCGTAAAAATAGTTTTTCTAATCCTTACCACCACACTGAAGAGACCCGTCTACCTCCTATAATCCAGCACAAAACGTAGGTACTAACGTAGCGAGTGTTTTGTGGCCAGTACAAGAATGGTAAAAATTTATTCCAAAAAGGATTATATACTTAAAGGATGAATTAACAGTTGTGTCTTTTTACAATTTTAATAAAAAAATTGTACATGATTATAAACATTCCGAAAAATCTTTAAAAAAACCCAATTTAAGCAAACTTAACGCGGTTACCTATATCTTCTGATAGGAATTTATTTTTATCTGTAGGTCCATTCTTTCACTATTTTTTATGTTTATAAAAACATAACCTTGAAGTCAATAATAAACTAACAGTTTACTCGCAACGAAAACACTTTTGTAGTATTTTTCAACTTTAAAATGACATTGCATTGCTAGGATGCTGTAATGTACGAGTTCCCGGCTGGTTTATTTATTTATTTATTTATTTGAAAATTCGGCTCCTTAACAGGACATAGTCCCAATTATAGAGAAGCACTAAATACATAATAAAAATAGAGTACAATAACTATATAAAGCATAATAACAAATATTATAAATATTTTTTTGCGAAGAATATCATAGAAATGAATAATTTACTGAAGATACAGTCTTAATGCACGTTTAAAAGTGAAAATTGATTAACAAAATATGTCTGGTAAATTACTGTTGTTATTGATATTATTATATAAATTACTAATCAGTACAGCTGAGTTTAGAAATGAATTTGTTTTCTAACGTTTAATGGCAAATAAATGAACAAATCTGGATTCTTGTTTAGGTATTCTAAAACAGAATTTAAGGTAGTCGTAGTAATAGGGAAAAGAGTGGAATAGTAGAACAAGTAAAATCCAGAGTTTCTAGGAACCTAGAAGCTAGTGCATGAAATGAACGTATGAACTGTGCGCTAGTCTATGAAATGTTACAAACTTGAATTTTTTTAAATAATGAAGTAAATGATGTCCGAAGGGTGGACGCATTTTTCTCCTCGGGGGAGTGAGACGCCAGCCCACCACCCAGCCACCACGATCAATATATAACCCAGTGGTTCGCCCGAAAAAAGACCAATCGTGCAAAACAAACATGCAACGGGCCGTGTTTCCATGGCGACAAAATGGTTGTGCTTTTAGAAACAATGAGTATTTGCCGTTGGGCTATTTTTACAACAAATTTAACATCGAAATGCAATGAAAATCGTGTTTTGGTACATAAACTAGTTTTAAATGGCCCAGGCACGGGCCATGACCATCGCACGCTGTGTGTATGTGGGTATGTCTTCCCACACGATGAAAATTATTCCTACACTATCGAAATTGCTAACTGCGAGGACTATTTGTCAAGATAACGGCGGAGATTTATCATTGCGTCAATTTTGAGCGGAAAAATTGCTTCCCATGTTTAGTCATTTCATTTATGATTAGGTAGTTAAAAATCTATTATTTGATACAATTTCTTACGAAAAGTTTTGACAAAACAGTGCATAAAATCGATTTTAACCTAAAAACGAGTTCTACCTAAAGACGAGTTCTACCTAAAAACGAGTTCTACCCAAAACAGAGTATAACTTTCTCATATTATAGCTTTCCTATAATTATAAGGAATAGGTATATTAAATATTATGTTTGATTTCTATTCTTATTCTTATACCATCTATAAAATCTGGACGAATCAGATAAAAAAATCAAATAAGTTAAAGTTTTTAAAGTGTTTTTTGCTTTAATTTTCGTGCCTGTTTATAATAATTGTTTAGAGGTTTTTTTACGTAAGACGCGATTTTTCTAAAAATTATTTTATCGCTGCTATTAGATTTAGACAATAAAAATACTTAAGTATAAGTACCAGTACAACCTATAATCAGTACTTGTTATCAAGTACATTTTTAAGTAAAGCTTTACAGTACTTGAGTAAAGTATAAGTTTTTCTGGCCAAAAGTACCTTCTTTAAAATAAGTATTTTTCAAGTACCAGTATTTTATAAAAATATAATAAATTGCATGGTTTGTAACATTTGTAACCTTATTACCTGACTATTACCTACCTTTTTAATTAATTAATTAATTCACAGTATAAATGTCGTATTCTGCGCTGTGGTTGCAAGTTGAACAGTATAATTACTTAAACTATTGAAAAAAACTTAAGTTCGTTTACATTATTTCAGTATTATTAAAAAACTGAAGTATTTATAAACTACTTCAGTATTATTGACGATTATAAAATGAAAATAAGTCTTAAGTACAAGTAAAAATATTTATACTTATTATACTTATTTATACAATTATTAAGTACTAGTTGTTATTAAAAATTGATATTTCAATACCTAAATACTTAAGTAAAGCCCAGATAGATACATCTATTCATCTAATTTTTATGCCTTTTGTTTAATTTAACATTCTGTTCAATTTAATTTTTTGTCAAAAAAGTGCCTTACCGGATTTTTGTGCCATTTATTGAGCTTTTATGCCCTTTCTTTAATTTTTATGCTTTTCGAATGCTTGTGTATCAAAATTAAATACTTTATTAAGTGCCTTTTTTCTGCCTTTATACTAAGGATATCTGAACTTAAATGTAGAATTAAAAATAGTTTAAAAAAGCAAAATATCCTATTTTGGGACGATCCGATTAATAATGCCCAACAGATATCTACATACATTGGAATAAATGCATTAAAAATAATAACTGAATATGTCATTTGACGAAATTAAATAACTTAAATATGGAATAAAACTAATGAACCACATAGTTTAAAATTTCAATTGAAACTTCTTAATTTGCGGTAACAATCACATGACAAACAAAAGTTTAATTTTTATAATTGTTAAATCATGTAATAATATAATTTGCATATGATTTAATACTTCCTAAGTAATTAATAAATAATTTTATTAATATCTTTTTCATAAACGTCAAAGTTAATAAAGGTACATGCACCTGTCGTTTGTAAATAAAGCGGAAATTATTTCACGGAGAATTAAATTTATAAATAAAAGTTATTGACCTATTATTAAATGTCGATTGTCGCCGCACGCTGGAAAAATGCTTGTTTATTGGGGGTAATAGGACACGGTCAGCGTAAAAAATTACAGCTAAAACACACAGTTTATGAATTCATTGATCCGTCTTATCAAATTATTGCACGCGCGTTGCATTGACATTGACATCCATTTTTTCTCCATCGATGCAACAGTAAGTGAAAACATTCTTAAAATAGACTCCGAATATTTCTTATCATTTTCAGGGTTATTCACGTAGTCTACGCGACGTAGATTACGTGTAATTTTACGCGTAGACAAACACGTAATCTCCGCATGCAGTTTCTGTGTAAACAATTAAATAGTGTAGACAATGTAGACAAAGAACAAATCTCACCGAAAACGAATAAAATTTGTAGGTTAGATTTTCTGACAATTGAATTATTTACATACTTTACGCAAAGTCTACATTGTCTACATTTTACATAGTTTACGCAAACTTTACGTGTACACGTAGAAAATAATACTTTACGCGTAGATGAACAACCCTGATCAATTTACACATGACATATAAACTAAAGACGTTCATGTAGAATTGTAGGAGTTAGCCTTAGGAGTCCATAGGTAAATAATGAAGAATGTATTAAATTAACATAGTAGCATTTAATGGACGTTTTGGATGATTAACTCATCCATCATCAGCTAAAAAAATTTGAATACCTACATTATATTATAAAGATATTACAAAAAAGTACTTATATAATAAAGACGTTCACTTTACGTTTACTATTAGTTTGATGATGAAAATTATAAGAACATGATTGGATGTGGTAACAGTAAATTAAAAATAGCCTGATATTGACACAGTATTTTTTTAACGTTTTATTCATGCCATAAGAACTGTAGATATGTTTAAAATTATTGTTTGGTATTGAAAATTATTAGATTGCTGTTGAGTATAACAGAAAAATGAAAATAGTCTCAAACTGACACGTAGCTTTTCTTTTTTATATATAAGATAGGGGAGAAGTGCAAACAATGGTCAGGTTCGTACAGGGGCCACTTTAAAATAATAATACATAATGTAACACTAATAATGATTACTGTGCTATGCAAAGCAAAAGTGAAATTACACAATATGTTCCCGTCTAAATTGCGAAAAGTAAATCTGTGTAAATTTTATTCTCAATTATGTGCAATGGTGGCCACTGTTCCCACCTCTCCCCTACTCAAAATTAGAATTGTTTTATGACAGAAATTTTAAACATTTATAAGTGAAATTGTTCCTAAAAGATCTGCTTGCCATTTTGCTATTCCAAAGTATTTTGCGTTCGTTGAATAGTATTATAATGATGTATGCAACACGGAGGATATATTGTCGGTAATTGGAATCGAACTAAGGACCACTAGTATGCTAGATGAACACTATACCATTGTAAAATCATGTCACAGTATTCATAATTAGAACGACATTTTAGTTTTGCAGATACAAAAAGGTTCATGTTCATATAAACCACGGTTACTAGAAGATAGGTTAGGATATTTCATATAGTTACCATTATAAACAAATAGTCAGATTTTTTCCTCCTAAAATTAGCTCTATAGATGTCACTATAGTGCATCACTACCCCCGATGTAAAGTAACAACAAATTTACAAATTTTGTGCAAAATGAAGCTTAATATTTATAAATTGTAGGTTCCAAAACATGTATTTGAAAAGTGACAGAATTCTGATATTTATTTGATTAACAGGTAGAAAATTTAGTCAAATATTTTTCAGAGTATGATTTTGTGCAAAAATTATAAGAAGCACCTTTAACAATTAATGAAGCACCATATTTTGCAATATATTTTAAATTTTAGATACGTCAAATTAATTTTAAAATGTATGATAGAGGTACACTAGAAAGGGACTTATTTTGACCACGTTGACAGCTCATGTGTCCTAACCTATCTTGTAGTAACGGTGATCTAAACTATAAAATGGTGCATGCACAATAGTGGCAAGGGTACAGTGATATTTCATCGGTTGCTTCTATAATAACTGGTAATGCATTGTAAGGCTTATCCTTCATTACCAATTCGGTTCTAAATTACCAGAATGATAATGAATCCTTCAGAAAATAATGAAACTCCCTCCGCAACAAAATTGAATTTCTTGTCTGTAAACCAGGCCAGGACAGTTTATATCCCATCTCATAATTAAAATTAACCACGCCTATCCAATCAAAAGTCTCCGCAGTCCGTCATAAAAACCAAAACTCTTTCTTCATCATGACATCGTTTACAGAGTGACCGGCCCGGCCTTCTACGATGCAGGCGACAATTACCAGAGGTTCCCAAATTTTGAAAAGGAAGGGAATTGACAAGGAAAATTTGGTCGGATCAAGAGATGAACCAAAAGGTCTACAAACTGGACGTGCTAGTCGGAAAAGTGTAGCTCGTCTTTAGGTATGCTAGCTTTTTACAGCACTAATGCTCTTCTGATTTCACGACTAAAATTTTTAAACGTTAGTGAATGTGACTACATTTGAACTAAAGTGTTTGACCAGTCATGTATTTTGTTTAGTTAGTATTTTTAATACCCTGAACATCCGATTTATTACAATATCACTAGAATTTAGTGGCATTTTATATAATCTACAGCTATTTGTATTATATTTAATTCATTTCTACGATCAGAACCAAAAGAAAACTTATGTTCATTTTATTTTGTAATGGCCATTTGGTTCCGTGAACACTATCAGTCCCTAGTTCGATCCCAGCTACCAACAAAATACCATTGAGTTTGAGTGGTTGAATTTATTCTATAAATGGGATTCCGAATCTTATTGAACGGTTCTCAATAAAATGATAAGAATTGAAGTATTCTATCTAAATAAACTATCATATATAATATCTCTAGTGCATGTCAAATGCTTCGCGCACTTGAGAAAATTATCGACAATTACATGCACGAGGGATATTCGAAAGACTATTTCCCGATTAAAATTTAGCCAAACGCTGTTTCTCTCATGAAAAATAAAACAAAATTTAAAAACTCCTTTGACAGCAAGTCAGAATCACATTGCCACGCCGTATCCAAATACGATAATTTTGCACTAGTGCAAATTATCGGATAATTCTACGTTGATTGGACGACATTCAGAAATGTCAGACTTCTGATTGGCTTAAATTTTATGAGGGAAATAGTCATTATAAAATACCTTATTGGAATCATTTTGATGATGGAAAACCAAAAATATGTAAAAGTTATTATTCTTGAAGAAGCCGAAAGTCAGACGAAACATCAGTAGTTATGAATAAAAAACAAATTGAAACTTATTTTAATTTAGTCAGAGGTCCCAACCTCTAGTTTTAGCAGCACTGCCTGACTACCAACTAAACAAAATAAAAATATCTAATCAGGATTAACAGAATACCTGATTGGAAAAATTTTGAAAATGAAAAATCAAATATTATTTATCCTGAAGAAGTCTGAATATCAGACACAAATCATCGACTGATATTACGAAAAAATAAAAAGTGGACAAACAAATTAACCTTTTGCTATCTTCAGTGGTACCAACTCCAGTTTCAAAAGCACTGCCGGGTGCCAACAAATCAAAATGAAAATATCTATCAGGGTGAACAAAATTATTTTTTGAAGGTAGAAAAATTTGTAAAAATGTTTAGTCTTGAAGAATTCTGAATAGCTGACACAAATCATTGACTATTATTATGAAGAACCAAACAAATTAACATCTGGAGTGGTGCCAACCCCAGTTTTAGAAGCACTGGCGGTGCCAACAAAACAAAATGAAAATATCTAATCAGGGTGAACAGAATCGGCAAGTCCGCCATTAATTACAGTGGAGGACACCGACATGGAAGGCGATTGGGGGTGTAGGGGGGTTACAGCGAGGGGTCACAGGTCACTCCGCTCCACAGGGAAGAAAGTAATATGGCTGGAGAATCTCTGAGGTGTCGTACCTTAAAGTAAAGTTCTGATGAACTGAATGTACCAGCCGGAGTTTGCACGAGAGGTTTTTAATTCCGGGACTCCGTAAGAGGATGAGGGGGCCAGTGGCAGTGGCGTAACTTTTTAATTTAACTTCGAACTATGTTCATTAATTTTATTATGGTTTCAAACAAATTTAATTATGAAGGAGTGCGACATTACTACTTCCATTTGGAAGTCTAACGCGTAAGAGCTAGGTTTTAATTATTATCGACCGATGGAATTTACTTATTTGATCATGACAGCTGAGAGTACCAGTTAGTTGACGGTTAGTAACCTCTCACACAGTATGTGAGGCTGCCATACCCAAATTGTGTTACAGGTTTAAATTAATTCAACAACGATACAACAAAATTAGTATCGGGAGTACCTCAAGGAGCTGAATTAGGACCAATTTTAAAAAGCTATTTATTAGTGAACACCTACTAGGCTATAACTTCGTTGATTATGTCTAGCAATTTTAGACTAACTCATGTAGCTATTAATTGTTGTTATTTAGAAATTGATTAATTTAAGAAATGCAAAAATGTGCATAATTTTGTTTCCATAGTTTAATTTGATCGTATAATTATCAAACTTAAAACACTATACTGACTATCATTCTGGATTCAATAGTTGAACAGCTAATATTAGGGCGCGCTTAAAAGTTAAAAAATCGTAACAAGAAGTCTATAATGGTAATGTTTTTAATCCGATAATGGTCAAACTTTTATTATACGTCATAATACTAGTGCCACGTCAGCAACACTTTACATGACTTATTTTATTATTATTATTTATGATATTTCTGATAAAACGAAGTAACCTACAATGAAAATTATCTTACACAATGAAAATATATTTATTCCTAATTGCCTTATTCTAAAAATTATGTCTATAAGAATAATTCATTGCAATTTAATGAATTTTGCCCCCTCTTCTTTCAATTCTATTGCAAAGTATATTTATTTTTAGGTATTCTTATTTAGCATAAGGCAACATAGAAGCTCCACTGATTCTATTGATATATTATTTATGCCTATTGCTTGTTCCTAGTTGCAGAAATTTATGTAGAAAAAGTGCATAAATCTGAAAACTAGTTCGAGCATATTGGTTTCAGATTTGAACTTAAATCTAAACTGCAACTGCAGAAAGACACCAATGTTCCTAAAACTTTAATAGCGTTTTGATGAAATAATGTTAAATTTAAGTTCCGTTTCGAACCGGTTCGCATCCTTTGGTTCGACTCCGGATATTTATCTTTACCGGTTCATGTTTGTTCCGGCTTCACGAAAACAGTAGCAGTTCGTGCCGGTTCCGGTTCGATTCGAGTTGAAAACCATTTGAAACTAACACTACCTACGTCTTCCGCTCCCATGTCAGCGCCTTCGCCCTCCATGCTGCGTTCCGCCCATGTGTGGGGCGGCGGCCTGCGCCCCCGAGGTCATACATCACCGGCGCTCTGCCCCGCGCGCCCCGAGGGGCCCTCCCTCGACCTCCAGCCCTACGCCAACCATTCATTGCACGCATACTTGCAAAAATATCACCCCGACTAAATACTTACAATATTTCAATGGCCAGAGAATTTTGGAAAATAGTGATCGATTGAATAAATAGTATTTATCTATCTGGCGTTTTGTCTATTTTGGGTGTGGCAGCCCACATGTGAGTCATCGATATAAATAGTATTTTACCGTGTGTGCAATTACCAGCCGTCAGATGGTTGTCAGTGGAGCATTGCCACTATCAGTAGGAATTTTTTTTTGTCTAATTTAAACTGGAATGTGTTCCTGACTGGATTCAAACTTAAGTTGTGAGATCCACAGTCGGTCACGCAACGCACTCAGCTATCAGGTTTTTTTTTAACTCATAATAATTTGAGTAAAGTATAGTTTAATAAATAATACACAAAATCGATTACGGTATAATTAAAAATCTACGAACCCTTTAAAATTAAAACTAAAACTGATTCATTCTGAACAAGATTGTATTTAAAGATTTGAGCTCATCGTTACTGACGACGAATACATTAAAATCGCAATCAAAATAAAACTGGAACAAAATTAACATAAGGAGTACCATAAGGAGCCAAACTAGGACCAATTTCAAAAACTGATTTTTTTGGTGAACAAACCTTCTAGACTCGAACGCTGTTGAATACATCTAACTATTTAAAAAAAAAACTAGTTCATTTTTGCCATAAATTATTGTTATTTTTATTTTTAGATTACTTAGTTTAAAAATATAGACACACTTTGTTTACCTCGTCCACTTTTATTGAGATATTAAAATAAGGGAAGCAGAGTGGATATTCCTTTTATTATTAATGCAAAATTAGGTTCTCAAACAAATGTAAATCTCATAAATAGAAGCATAAAACAGTAAAATAAACATCAGGAGTACCACAAGGAGTCAAAGTAGGACCAATTTTAATAACCGATTTTTTAAGTTAAGGCACTTTCTAGACTCGAACGTAATTTAATAAATCCAGATATTTAAAACTACTATAGTTCATTTTTGCATTAATAAGTTGACAATTTTGTATATAGACACTCTTCTTTTACCACATTGTAATATACAAATAAGGGAAGCAGTCCTTTTAATATCAATACAAAAAATTATTCTCAAACAAACGTAAATCCAGCAGAAGCATCAAACAGTAAAAGGATAAATAAGAGAAGCAACAAAAGATACAGTAATAAAGCAGTTAAAATTCGCGTTGAAACTCAAACATGAAAGCAAATGCGCCATCTGCGTCGTAAGCTGTAAGAGAGTTCTCCACGCGTAACATCGTCTGAAAGCGTTCATTTATAATTCACCAGAAACAGAGGCTCCCACTTACCCTGAAATTTTCATCGCCTACTGCCTGGCCAATGAAAAACACACAACACCGGACAAAGTAGAAATCATTGCAGCTGAATTTGAATCATATTTTACATGCGGAAGGTTGCTGCATTAGACTTCAACGATTGTTTATAATAAAGAGATCGTTTAATTATTTTAAGTAGGTAATGCAGTTCATTAACTAAAACAAAGCTGTATTATTACTGAAGAGATATTGGATTTAGGGCTTTAGGAAAAAAATTAATGATCCATTAATTTTTTAAATTTTATTGCGTAGACAATATCTCTTCAATATTCTTACGTTCGGGCTAATATTCGTTGATTTTCAATTAAAACAAAGCTGGTCATCTAGTTCTTTTTTCTACTCCCTACTGGATATTGGCAACATATCTTCATACTATCATGTGTGGATAGGGATGTCATATCCACACCTGGTGTGGATATGAAAGTCAAATACGTCAAAAAATTGTTAATGCGTGCAAATTATGTTTTTATTATGACAAATAATTACTAAAAACATTAAATCAAGTGTTATTTAATTATTAATTATGTTTAAAAGCATTATTTTATTGCTAAAAAAGCAAATAAAATTTAGAGATTTTACGTTGGCAACAATTATTCAAATGTCATATGTCACAAAATAATTGATGTAACCCTACTTTTAAATAATTTTTGGTATCATATTGAGTGCATTTTATTGCAAAAACCATATTTCGTAGAAAAAATAGGCTGTTCAACTCGAGTGGATTGCCTATATCTCACGCGAACATTTGCAGACACTCCCCCTATGGGGTCGTGACTGCAAACGCGTTCTCGTGAGATATAGGCATCACATCCACTCTTGTTGTACAATATACTATTTGTGCATTCTCCTGGAGACCTATTCTGTGAAGTTATCACTAGTGAATTGATAAGTATTTTGGTGATAGTTGTGCTGCCATATATGAGAATTGAGTACGAAATCTCGATATGACGTCATGTCAAGTGTAAGAGTTACCACTACTTCAGTAGCTGGTGTTAGACACTTATCAACGGTGGTAGTTTGACGTTTCTTTTTTTTGTAACAATTAAACTACAAATCATAACAATATACTAACCCAGATGACTAGAGTAACAAGAAACAAACAAACAAAACTAACACAAAACAAGGTAAAAAAAACAAGTAAATAAATAAAACTAAACAAAACAAGAAAAACACTATTAACAATAATAGTCTTCAAAAAGGCTAATTGATCAAACCAAAGAAATTACAAAACGCTATATATTCACAGACAAAAGCCCAACAAATAAGCTGAATGTTTCATATTTTGAAGGTATTGCCAACCGAAATATTTACTGCGTAAACCTAACCATTTAAAAGAAACTAAACTATCACATTTAAACTACCTCCGGCTGACGTCATCAACGTATCACAATTATTGATAAGTGATAAGTAATAAGAATAGGTCTCCTGGTAGTAGTTATGATTTAGTTTCGATCTTGCGCTAGTCTTTAGTGCAACATCCGCACCAAATGAGCCATGCCTTCGCACACATAATTGACAATCTCCGGTCATGTCAATGTCTGGAAGAACAACCGGTGACCGCTGACCACTGCTAACCACTGACGTAACCAGTGGTAACCGCGAACAGTGGTTGAGGTGGATTTGCATACAATAAAACAAACGCGAACCATTCTTGTACTATCAAGTGAGCGGTGACGAGTGAGGATGTGACAGATATTCAGATATTGGACAGGGACGGACAGCCGGAAATAGAACTGCATAGGTCGAGAAGCTAAGTTGAAAAGTTACAAATTAATTTGAGTACTGAATGAAGTGAAGGATATCTCAGAGTGTTTTCTGATCGACTGAGGTTCTGACAACTCAGATTTGAATCCAGTCAGAAACATATTTCATATAATAATAATGACATACCTACAGTCACAAATATAGAGTTTCCCAAAAAACAATTGAAAATTTGGAGATCGCTAAAGAGTCCTAAAAACTACGTTTTTAGATAGTTTAGAACATCCATGCAACGTAGAGTACTTTTAGGGGATGACCACCCCAAAATTTTAAAATAGCAACCCCTGTCGCGTTTCACCTCATTTTAAAGGTTTAAAAAAAGAAACATCCCCATAAACCAAAACACGATATCTCAATTCTTTCAAGAATTCAATTTTCATGTTTTTTGCACGTTTGTTACGATTTTTATAACAAATGTTCAAATTGTAGACATTCTTTGGTCTCGCAATGACCGAAACGCTTTAGTGATCCCCAAATTTTCAATTTTATTTTCTTCACTCCGTCCCGGGACTTTTGGGAAACCCTGTATAGTATGCTGTTCCAAAGTTGGGTTAAAATTGTTATAGATATATTATACAGGTTGGTGGAGGTGAAATGCGAACATAGGCAAATATATGACAATGGAGTTATCATGCTAGGCATCTTTCTTGATATACGTGGAATAAGTATTGTCAATGTCAAAGTAACTGTCATATTATTGAAATTTTTATTTTCATTAAAATATTTTCTTTGCATAATAATGTATGTGTACGAGCAGAACGAGAAAGTTTACATGCACTTTTAGATTTTATTATTATTTCTGTTATTGATTACTCTTTTTGTCAGACAAATTCACATTACTTCGTTTTGTGACACTACTACAAAATATATCAAGATACCTGGCATGAAAGTTCGATTGTCATGTATGTTCCCTATGTTCGCATTTCACCTCCACCAACCTGTATATCGGATGTGGTCATCTTTATAACTCAATAATAATAAACGGGCTAAGAAATGAGATTATTACTTCAGAAAAAATTACCATATTACTTCCATTGGGACATACTGATTTGTCATGCATCACGCCTTCTTTAAATTTTTTTACCGACTTTAATTATCTCCTGACAATGGGCGAGATTCAGCCAAGGCTGTTATAATAGCAAGAAAACTCACATAAGGAGTTCCTCAAGGAGCCAAACTAGGACCAATTATAAAAACTGATTTTTAGTGAACATACCGTCTAGACTCGAAAGCAGTTATTTTAAAAGACTAATTCATTTTTGCTATAAATTATTGTTATTTTACATTAATTAAATAGTAAAACAAGGGAAACACTGGATGTGGTATACCACACTATTATGGTTATTAGTGGCGCCCATACACCACATAAATATTTTTCTGCAGTTAACTAAAATATGTACCTGACTACAGACTGAAACTATCATACATCTTGCACATTCTGAGTCCAGAACAGACATTAAGAACCTTCCTGACTATTTTTTTAATGACTATGCCGCTAAGGCCTCTAAATCCATCTCTGCACTGGCGCCTGCGCACTGCGCACGCCATGCGTGCACGGCCAACGCGATGTGCATAAAACATGCAAAAATTAATCACGTTCGGCGGAAAGAATGACGATCGCTGTAGTGTTGTTCAACTGTTCAGCAGTGCACGATCGCGATGCATAGAGCATAGCCTACTACCACGCCACACTCACACACACACATACGCGCGACCATATTGCACTCCCCTCATTGATTTTTTTCTCAGTTTTGAGGCGAGATTACGAGAAGTAGGCTTTGGAGTTTTCAAACAGATGACGGGGTTTAAACATTGGAGGGAAATTTGTGATTGTGGAATAAAAAACAAATAATTGGTATACGGATTTTTTCAAAACAAATCACCAACAATAAATTAGAAATTATTGTTTTTTGAAACTCATTGAAGATTTAAACTAGCGGCGCCGCTAGATTTTTTTCCAAAATTAGGATGAAAGAATCTTCAAAGAATCGTTGTATGAACAAGGCTTAACGCATATCTATCTCTCATGCTCTCATTTTGTGGCCAAAACTTTTATATAGTTTGTGAGATGAAAATTCTAGTTATGGTCATGTGTATATATGAACAAATAAACAAAAGGCGTATATATTTATATTTGTCGTACTTGCATTGCTAAAGCCACATTCACAATACGAAATTAGTAGTTCTAGTTATAGTCAGCAGGTATAGTTAGTAGTTATAGTTGATTCGTTAGTTTTAACTAGTGTCGTTCACAAATACAAAATTAATGCTAGCCTAGTAAAACAAACTAGCTTTGAAATTAGCGTCAGAAGTCAGAAGTGTCAGTTTGCTCACTTATAGGTATATTTTATGTTTGGTTTGCTTAAAGTTGTCTTTCATAATAATACTGAAGAAGCATTTATACATACGGTGCAAAATTATAAATGTGTCTATGACAAAGGTGATCCCGAATTTAAAAGTATTAATGTCATCTTAGACGCCAAACGTCAATTCTCGTGCTAGATTCTGATTGGTAGTCCATACAAAAAATTTACAAACTACAGGTTTGAAGTTAGCAAATTCTTGCGCTAACTATAATTACGTGAAGCTAATTTCGTTATTGTGAACGATACAAGTGAAACGCATATGTCAAATACTATCTATCTACCATTGATTGGAGTTATTTTTAAATAACTACTTCCATGCAACGTAGATAAATTTTAGGGGATGAGCACCCCAACATTTTTAAATAGCAACCCCTGTCGAGTTTCACCTTATTTTAAAGTTAATGAAAAAAGAAACACATCCCCATAAACCAAAACCCGATATCTTAATTATTCATCAAAGAATTTAATTACGATTTTTATAACAAATGTTTAAATTGTCGACCATTTTCGGTCTCGCAATGACCCAAACGCTTTAGTGATCCCCAAATTAAAATATTTTTTTTCTTCCCTCCGTTCCAAACTTATAGCTTCGACCCGGGACTTTTGAGATACCATGTATAGACAATTATGAATGAAAAAATGAAAGCAAAAATGAAAGCATTGAAAATCTCTTCCTCTTGGTAATGGCGCCGAAGTTATCAGTCAATTAAATTGAATCTTGTGTGTTGATGAAGTGCTTCTCTCATTTTAGATAATGGCCAAAATGTTGATTAATTCAGAATCTGGAATTCGGAAACAATGGAAAGGCAATCATCTCTGAAAAGCTCTTTGCGCGCGAAACAAAACACATTAATTTATCGAAATCAATTCCAGAAATAAAGTAGAAGCCGTGAGAGTAAACGGCTTGTTAAACCTTCGAATTCGGGCGACAGAAGACAATTTATCCTCAAGGGCGGGATCATTATTCGCGATAAATTGGAGCAGCGAACAATGGCGAGGAACTCAACAGAGTTGCATTCGTCTGCTAGCATTCCATAATGAAAAGTCCTTAACATTTTGTGCTTTTGCAAAAATATTTATTTTGCGTCCGCAAATTTATGGCGTCCGAAAATAATGTTTGCGAGCAAAGTACCGCGCGGCGAGGGAAGGTAGAATTTTTTTCAGCGCGTTTCAACCAATGGGAAGCCGCTTCGCCCCGCCCCGTGTTCACATCGCATTTTAAACGTCTCTTTTCAGGGTTTTTTCCCCGGAGTGCTCGACGCATGTCCTACACTGTTAAAAACGGTCCCGGAGGTTCTTTTTCTATTGATTTTTGTTGGAACTTTGCTAATTTGCTTTAACTTTGTTTTTGAATAGTTTCTAATAGTTGTTTGCTGACAGTTTTTGCTTTCCGGCGTAATTACGAAGTCGGTCCCGTCTGTTGACTTAATTACTTGTGTATTTTTAACGCGTTGAGTTTGTCGGATGGCAATGACAGCGCCGTGTGATTTATTAGCGACTCCGATCAAAACACTCCCGCGACAATTATTAATTACCGCAGCGCCAGGTACGCGTCACGTGACCGATCGCGACCTAACAACACCGAACCAGGTACCGTAGGCTCGTCACCTGACATTCTGCTACTCAAATCACCAACCACGCATTCAAATATTATAACCAAAACTATTAGTTATTGAATGAACTAATATTAAAAACTGTATTATGAACACAGGTACCATGGGTAAAGAATCCAACTCCTCTTAATAAAAGCATCATAACTATAGTGATTTTAAACAAGCAAAGTTGTGGTTTTGATCAAATTTATACCCACTTGTGGATAAATTGTTACTTTGCTTGTTGGAAGTCACCATATAGTAACAATGCTTTATATTGAAACTTAATATTTTTACCTCTCGCCTCATATTCTATTAGAGAGGTATTGTAATGGGTCAAAATGTTCGAGTATGAGTTTTTGGTGGATAAGCACGTTTCAGGGTCTCTAAATTACGAATTTACTATTTTCACGATGATGTATGTGTAACCAAATTTCATTTTTAAGGTTTTAATAAGATTCTTAATAAGTACCGGATAAGTTTTGGTAGAAATGTGCAAACCGGAAGTAGTACATTTTGAAACTTGATATAGTTTTCCTTAGATAAATTGGTACCTACATTACTTATTTAAGACAATTTTTGCGATTAAAAATAAAATGAAATATAATTATCTATGGGTACAGTTAATTTTAAATTCAATTTGCTAAATCTGGTAGTATCATGTTGTCCATGATCATATGAAATTTGTTTCTACACAAAATTTGAATGATTATTACAGTGACAGTACAGTTATTGCTTGCGTCTTGGTTTACATTATCGTTTACATATTACATGAACATGAAACTATTAAAATGTAAGTAAAACTATTTATTAGATTAGAAGAATAAGCAGAATTAAGCGAGAGGTCGTGTGCTGGCCACATCAGATTTTTTACATTGATATCAGTGTCAATATAGTATCTTTGATACAGCCAGAGATATCTAGATCCATTACACATTCTGACCATGTTAATAATTATTCTTTAACCGTAACAACAATAAACTAAAAAATCTGACGTGGACACCACATGACTTCCTTGTACGCCTTGTTTGTTCATAATTTTCTTAATAACTAAAATGTAGAATAATATAAAAAATTCTTTAACTTATTATACTAGTATACTCACAAATATATTTTAGTCATTTTATTTAAACTGCAGAAGAAGATATAAACGATATTTTACTATTGTCACTGCTACTGTCACTGTCATAATCATTTAAATTTTACCTAGTAACAAATGTTAATCGATCATGGACTACAAGATACCGAAATATTAAATTATAAGTAGGTATATACTTTAATTATTCTTAAATGATAGAAGATACAGAAAAATTTATAAAATACCGATTGTAGATAATAATCACATAATCTTTCATTTAAAATAAAAAAAATTGCCTAAAATTAATTATTTATCAATTTATTTTTTTAAATTTACTACTTCCGGTTTGTAGATTGAAACCAAAAATAGGAGGTGCTCAACTAGATGCTATAACAGTCCTATATACAAAATTTCAGCTTTCTACGTCTAACCGTATTTGAGTTATGCGACACACATACGTCCGTACGTACGTACGTACGCACGTACGCACGCACGTACGTACAGACGTCACGACGAAACTAGTCATAATGGATTCAGAAAAGGTCAAAACGGATATTTCCGTCAAAATCTGAGAACCGAAATTTTTCGCGATTACAATACTTCCTTACTTCGTACAAGGAAGTAAAAACACCAAAACTAAAATTTCCACGAGGAAAAATAAATTATCACAGTGATGGCAAAAAAAAAACATTTCTAATGAAAACAATTAAATTGATAGTTTATACCAATTGCCTGTGCTACTTTTATTTCAATAGCTTTATAATAAAAGTCAAGTGTTTTTAAAAACTTTCGTATTATTGAAGAAAATCTTGACTAGTAATTGAATTTGAGAAAGATAAATAACGGTGACGCAATATATTATTTTAAAAATTTGAAATCGAATAAAACAATTTTAATAAAAAAATGACTCACTGTGTCTCCCTGAAGGCGTCTGCAGACATCTCGGGTCCAGCTGAAACAAACAAAAATCAAGTTAAAAATGTTGATATTTGAGGAGGAATCTATTTCAATTAAACTTAAGCCTGATTATAAAACTTTAATTTGAGCAGAACGCCTACCACAGCTGAGTTTAATTACAAACTTTCTGCGCTAGCGAGGCAGCGAACCCGAACTAGAACCGGTACGGAACCGGTGCGGGAACCGGCAGCCGTGGTCGCGGTAGGCTATGCCACCGCGGGATTAATTGCACATTATTAAAGTATAATAGTCATTGAGCGCGGCGAAGATAAAACAACGCTGGTTTTGTTATTGAATTTTGAACATGAATTTTGGTAGCGTGAGCTCTAGGATGTCGTAAATTATTATTATTTCTGCTGGTGGTGTAGAATTTTGGTTCAAAACCTTTTTTGTCAGAGACGATAGGTCAAATAGAACTTTTCCACGACTATATACGAAACTAACAGTTTTCATGCAGTTATCTAGCTACGAAAATAAACAATATCACACAGCCGTTCAACCTGTTTGGTATGTTATCGAACAGGTGCTCTGACATTTGATAATTTTTCTTGTGATTTAGTATTTCGCCATAAATTGCATTATTCTATTAAATATGGATAAACACGATATTAAAAGTGATTTATCCACATAAATTAAAGAAGTACTTTTTCTGTGTCTAGTATAATTTAAGAATTGATATTATAGTTATTAAAAATCTTGTATCATGTATTCTATGATCGTGGTATATTTGTTTCTACATAAAATTAAAATAATGACAGTTGACCTTAAAATATATTCATGAATAATATTTTTTTTAGTACATGCTCTCTAAAATCGTTACATTGCGAACTGTTTTGAGTCCGCAAAATAATATTTTAGGGGATCCAGTCCTTCATAATAACGTAACCTAGGCAATGAGCTGTTATTTACATTTTATAGGATTATTTTCACTGATTTTCATTGTTTCATCGCCTACGTTTTCTAAAATTTTATTTAAAGTTGTATTATTTTAAAATAATTTCGAATAGTTATTCAACAAATTTGAAGAGCATACAGGGTGTTAATTTTAAGTGGCGCACCATTGCTATCTCGAGAAGTATAAGAGCTACGAAGTTATATACTAAAATATTTTATATGCAACATGTATACAAACTGAGTTTTAGAGGACTCACCTAATTTAAAGACTCGGCATGCGCCTCAACCGTAAAAATAGATTCGTCTTCTCAAACTCTATTTTGCGTACCTACTTGTTACATAAATAACTATTATGGTCGTTGGAAAAATAGTGTACATAATTCGTAGGAAAGCGGCTATCGAATATTCCTGAGATTTCCGAACTCAGCAAGCCTCGTGCTTCAACATTCTCATTATGTGTGTCGGGCAAAAATATTTCTACAGTTTTATTAAATTTGGATGGTAGATTAGAGTGACCATTTATATTTTTGATGAAATCAGTATATACATAACTCTATTTTATAAAGTATACTTAGTACCTACCTATTCACATGTATTGACATGTAATATTGGAACGACGAAACAAGAACTATAAGAAATATAAGCAGAAAATGCCCCACAAGCGAAAAATTTTTTCGAAACATTTCATATATTGTAAATTTTTATGATGAATTTAAATAATAATAATTGAAAAGCAAGTTTTTCTTAAAGCTTTATGGCGCCCATAAAAGAAAATCAGTACAGTATGTAAGAAATCAGTACAAAATATTTTCAAATTGTTTATCAGTAAGTACAAGGGTCTGAAAATCAGTACTGTACCTACTCAGAAATCAGTCACTCTATAGTAGGTAATTCTAATTCTTTCAACTCAAAATATAGGCTACAAGTTATTTCTATCCACTGTTATAAAACATAATATCAGTAAAACATCGAAAACAATACATTTAAACTCAAACCTCTTGTTAAAAATTCTTACACCACCTCTTACAGCCTTGCAGCATACGAGACCTAACGACTTGTCCTGCTGGCGCCCATACCACCATAACGTCCCATAACATCGTAACGTTACGTGGACGTTACGTCCTATACGCAAGTTAACATAACGACAACACACAGCTACAGCTGTCGCAGGAACGTTGTAAAAGTCTAATGAGGTTGTACGGAGTCCAATGGCCGATTCTTTTAATGCCTGATCAGCAAATCCCGAGATTGGAAACAGAAATTGGAAACGAAAACGGCGCGACAGATGGCGGATGGTGTTTTGGATGGCAACGGTTATTTTGACCCGGAAATGTAATTTATTTTGACGGAATGGCTGCTTTTTAATTGGTATTGATTATAGGGAGTTTTATGACCATCGTGGCCCTGATAAATTTGGTTTTGATCTAGTTAGTAAGACAAAATAAAATAAACATTTTAAGAATATGAACATCTCGGCTTGTTACTTGCTATTTATATAAGGTGTTCGTCTACTCTAAAATTTTACAGTGTTCCGCCTTCCACGTTTAGTTTAGTTATTATGGAAATATATGATGCTTTTACATATATGAGTGTATTAAGAAAGGATGTCTTAATGCCTGTAGTTTTTTATTTTTTGTCTTTAGCCTAGAAATTTGAAGTAAAAATATTTAAAAACGACGTTTTTAGTCATTACTTGATATGATTTTTGACTTGCACTAATTAGCTTTAATTTGAAATAATTAGCTTTAATTTGCAATGATTAGATTTAATTTGCAATGATTAGCAACAATTAGCTTTAATTTGCAATAATAGGGTATTTCGGTAATTTTTAAATTTTTATTCAATTTTGACGTTTTAAACTGCTATTATTAACTCCACAGCAACAACTTTAAATAAATGTTTATTCACAAATGAATTAAATTTTTTTTAAGCCACTCAGCACATTTTTAAATCACTCTGACGTTTTAAACTGTTATTATTATTTTTATAATTCATAAAAACAATGACAACTTGCCACTAAAACGACTACTTTGATTAGTTTTTTTTTCTTATGTCAAAATAAATTTATAATTCATATATTTGAAATAATTTCGTCGAAATTGAATAAAATATTGTATAAACCACGTGAGATACGAATGTTTATTCACTCGAAGAAATTATATCCCACTCGCCCTTCGGGCTCGGGGGCTAAACTTTCTTCTCTTGAATAAACATTCATGTATCTCATTTGGTGTATAAATATCTATTAATATGCTATTCTTCATAAACAATTAAAAATACGTATATTTTTGATTTAACGGATACATTTCTGACAGTTATAAGAAATGATATGTCTTCAAGTTAGCAGATTACTGAAATGATTTGAACCACGTACTTCTCATTCACATCACACATCTTACAGAATAACGAAGAAGTAACCGATTACATCCATTATAAACCAGCCTTTATTTTATAAAAAATTACCTACCATTGTTCCAAGGATGGGATAACTCTGGGTATCCTCAGCATACAGTTCACTTCAGTTCACATTTTTCAGTCGCGTATACCGTTTATTATTTTTTAAAGCACTATTTTAAATAGACTAAACCTGGAGAACACTATTGTACTATAGAATAAATAATTTAATTATTAAGGTCGGCAAAAAATATGTTGAATATTATGCAAATAATATGCGAAGATTTTATTCATATTACTACGTAAAATTAATTAAGAAATTCATATTTTATGTTTTAAAATAATAAATTCAAATCTTATATTTATTATTGTTTATCTCAGCTGATCAATGTAATTACAACTTTGTGGTTAGAATAATTATTTAAATAGATCACATTTGACTTTATGAACACTGAATTAATTATTCTAATATCAAATAAACAAAATACATTTGAAAACAATTTATAATTCTATAATCATCTTGTAAGAAATCAATTTCTAACCTGACATTTCAATATGCTAAATACATTATTGATATAAACATTAGTGTTCCAGAAAAAATATCTATCGTCACCGATACACAAAAATGTTAAATGTTATAAACAATTTGCACTACATTTTATACACCGATGATTAGTTATGTCACAAGAAATCAATAGATATCAACAACTTATAATATTTCACTACGTTTCGACATAATTAAAACGCATTACTACATACAAACGATTTAATATCTTGTCGTAATAGGTTCGGTAAACAATATACTGTACTGTTCGTTCCAAAAACATAGGATAAATGCTAATTCTTAAATAAGTAAATAAGTAATTCTAAGTCCTGAATATTTATTTCAATTTATAAAATAATTATAATTATACTAAGCTAAAAATTTTGTCACCTATGGCGTACAAAGTTAAAAATTATTTCAGTTTACATCGGTAACATAAATCACAAAAATATTGACGCCAATATAACTCAACTTGGATAGCTCGCATTCTACTGAAAGCAATTGCTAAAAGCTTTTAGATATTTGCATTTGTTCTTAATACACTTTCAGTGCGAGTTATCTACCTGATGACTGGTAAAGTGATTGCTCATTTCGGCATGTCTCAATTCAACCAGAAATAAATGATTGATGTCTGTTGGTGGGCGGTGCTGAAATTTGATTAACAAGTGAAAAACATTGCTGCAATTACAGAGCAGTTGCCAATTTTGTTTTAATTTAGTCCAAGAATCATTACAAATAAAAATTAAAATTGAACAGGTCATTAATGATCTATATGTCTTGTGGCTGACTTTAAAATGTACAGTCTGGATTAAGATGAGACAGAAAATAATAAAAAAAAACAAAATGTGTAGAGCAATGTTTAAAGGTTAAAGAGTCCACTGGCCGTAAAATAGTTAACTTAATATTTATTTATTTATAATGATTTGTGGCGTTGGTTGACTTTTTTATATGAGAACAATCAAAAATTGAGATGTATATGCGTTTTTACAATATCATTTGTGTGTGAATGTGGTCAAGGCCGGGGTGTAGGTCGGATAACTCAAGTACGAATTACCCAAAAATTTTGATATTTGATATTTAACATTTGTATATAAATTGGAAGAGCTCATTAGATATTGGTACAAATATCTTTACTGGAAGTGATATTTTTTGAAGATTGAAAAGATTAATTGTCAAAAATTTATATAATTTGGATAAATATAGTATTTATTTGTAATAAGAATAAGAGGAAAAGTTATTTGCAACTTACGTTATAAAAAAAATGTCTTTATCTGGTAGCATTAAAGAACTGTATAACATTTAAAAAATAAATAATAAATAAAACGTTAAAATTTTGTAATTCATGATCGGTTGATTTTTGTTTCTGCGTAAAAAATATTGACAGGTGATACGGGTGACACGTTGGCATACTAACGCCCTATAAGTCATAAATAAAATATTAAATGTAGTAATTGAACGGAGCATGACTTCAACACAGAAGAGTTTCCTGTGAATGAATCTTTTGATTCAGGTGATGCAAATTTCTATGTTTGAATATTTTAGATTATTATTTGAATATTTTAAATGGGCACTGGATTGTACGTATACAGTTATGTTTTTAAATATAGATATAGCGAGAGGTTGTGTGCTGGCCACATCAGATTTTTTTAAATAGACGTCAAGGATGTATAATTGTTATGTTTACACTTTGAGACCAAAAAATATATTTCTAAGCCAATGACACAATCAAAATTATGCATCCCGAAATTATGAAAACCTCGCTCAAAAACAATAAAGTTTTCCGGTCGGTATTACGGTTTTAATTTTCCCGCGCTGGGCTATAAACCAATCCGGTCAATTGACACAAATCGCAAGTCACGTGACCATTGTAGTGAATTCTCAATTTGCAATCGCGTCTCATTCATTTCACTTTTCACGCAACAGAGTATGCAGCGAATCGAGTGAAAAACTGAGCGCGCGCACAGCCAACTTTTCACCAACGCATTAAGACGATTTATTGCCCTAGCTGCTAACTGGTAGCCTATTGGTTGCCTCGAAGAGGCGGGGGAGCAGGAGCTAGCCCGAACGGCGTGCTATTAAATAAAGTGTAATTGTTTCTAATTTTCAGTAATGACATTACAGTTGAAGAACAATTAATATAAGGGTTTGGGTCTGTAACAAAATAATATTGTTTTATTCTGTATTAGACATTTATCATTAAATTATTTTTGGTTTAAATTTGTGTGAAATTAATTCGTGCTAACCCTATTTAAGGTTAGGTAGTGTGTTTTTTACCTCTCGCCACTCAGACCTGTAAGAGAGGTTTTGTAATCATGCTAATGACATTTATTTAACTGTCACTGTCACTGAAAAATTATATAATTACTGAAACTATTCTAGGTGATACGTGAAGACCTTATTACTACATTAATTTATTGAATAAAAACTAATTTATTAAGCAAAACAGATTTAGAGGTTATACAGAAATATGTACCTTCTCAGGTTTGACGTTTGACAATTGAAGTAAATGTTATCTGATATTACTACAACACCAACTTTCTAAAAAAATGTTGCGTGTCACAAAGTGAACCTGGCGACACTCAGTTGCGTTTCACAAAAAAATTTTGATCGTTTTACGATAATGGATGTTGGAGGTACGATTACTTACTGATAAAAAGATATAATTTTGATAGTTTCACGATGATGCATGTTGGAGGTACAATTAAGCCTCATTTCCACCGACTGTTTTAGTGCTTAATGCATAATGATTTATGCGTAAGGCGTAATGCATAATGATTATTTATTAGATGGCCATTTCCACCTATTTTGTTTAAGGACTAATTCGATAGAGATGACATTTTTTGTCGAATTTTGTAATTTAATCAGTACCGGCATTTTTGCGATATTAAAAGATGGAAGAACTGTGAATTTCGTAAGTAAGGTATTCAGTTCCATATTTAGAAACAGACAGAAATTGACAACTCGAAACAAATAATAAATATGACACATGTTAATCATTATGCTTGTGCATTACGCCTTATGTTTGGAGTTTGCAAAGTTTTGTTCTTATGCGTTGCTCTTAGTACTTATGCATTAAACATAGTTCTTAAGTATTAAAACAGTCGGTGGAAATGAGGTTTTACTACTGATAATTCTACTCCTGTATAAAGTAAGCTTTAAACTTAAACAAAGCACAATTTTATCGCTTTGACAGCGGATAAAAAGGAAGGTAACTTTTTGCAAGTGATAAAATCTTATTTATCTTTTTCTTAGCAACCAAACAAATCACTAAAATGTCATTTGCTTCATATTTCTAATATATGTCAGTGAAATGATCAGATTTGGGGAATATGTGTGAAGATGAACCAAAGGAGTCGTTAAATTATCTCGTTGAATTACACTCGAGCATTTTATTTCCTCCGAATAAATTTCTGTTTGACATCTCAACCTTGTCACCTGACAGCAATTTGACTCGAAAAATTATTTTAAAATAAAATCACTCCGCCTTCGGTGTCGTGCTTTTATTAAACAATTTTTCTTATCAAATTGTTAGGTAACAAGGTTTCAATACAAACAGTTTATCCGGCGAAATAAAAAGCTCTTGTGTAATTACATTTGATATTTTGCTCAGCGAGGCAACTTCAAATCGCTCCTCCTAGTTTTTAAATTAAGTTACCTGTAGCAGAACAAAAAATTGCACATAATAATAAAGAACTAAATGCAAATATTTAAAATAATAATAATAATGAAGCTTTGAACCCAGCAGGACAAAAACCGTGCAACCTAAGCATGCAAATTAGTCTCCGCCATCAGCATTCGGCGGCGTTTCCGGTAAAGAGAACACGGAAACACACGTAAGAATTAAAGACCGGTGACACAACAACATCCGTAACCGTAACCGTTAGCCGTAAGCGTTACGAGCCGGCAGGTAGTGTACAGAGAGAATACAACGTGGGCTTCGGAACGCATAAATCATTGTAGATTTATCCTGCGCCGTAATCCAGACTCGAATCCCGCTGGCCAACATTCGTAATTATTTTGCAATTTATAATAGCGTCTGCAGCGCTCCGTGGCCAGCGGAGCCGCATGAATTATAGCGTAAGCGAGTGCAACAAAAGCAGCCGTTTTGTTGTGCAGTTGCAACTACATGGGACGGACTCAACAAACACAAAATATTCCACAAATACCGTAAACTGGGGCTACTTGGCCACCGCGGGGCTATTTGGTCACCAGAAGCAATATTTTAGTTTTAATAGGTTATATTTGTTGTTGTTGCAATTTCTTAGCATTTTAATACGTATTTATATTGTTAGAGGTGTATATTAGCTAAAAAATTGTAAGAACCTATGAAAGGACCCCAGGGTCCAAATCCTACAGGGACTATAATATGGAACATATGCTGGAAGCCATTGCTGCTGTTAAAGTTGGCATATCAAAAAAACTAGCAGCAGAAACCTATAATATGCCTTGCAGTTCTTTAGCTAGAAGGCTTCTCGGTACGAAAACATCCTACGGTCCTTAGGAAATAAGAGGAGGTCCTGATCACGGAGACCCTCGGAGTGATTACTGAATGGGGGTTTCCAATGACTAAGGCTGACAAAGTTCCATATTTTATTTATAGAATATGTTTGTTTGTTTCATTTCTTAAAAATTTATATATTAAAGTTATGTTTGTACTACAAAGTTATGCAGATTAGAATAAAATGTTATTATTTACACTTTTATACGTGTATTTAGAGAATAATCAATATATTTCAAAATTGTTAAAACTTAGCTTATTTAAAAAAAAAAACGGGTTATATATAAACCTTCTTTACACTTATATGGGGTAACTTAAACGCTCTGTGCATTAATATGCGATTTAGAAGCAATTTTTTTCAGCTGGCCAAATAGCCCCAAACACGGGGCTATCTGGTCACCTATGAAATAATATTTTTTTTCGCTTCATGGTTGATTTATTTCAAATTTCTGAACAAACCATGTATAGCAATAAGATAGGTCGGTACAATGCATATTTTTGCATACTCGTTTGTCCAAAACTTGAAAAGATATTCGCAAAAATGTGTAAAAAATATGTCGGTACTTCAACCGTTTTCAGATAGTCATTTTTATGTTCTTAATAACTTGAAGTTGTGATAAGCCCCGTGAAAATGATGAGGTAAGGAAATAACAAAAATCTCTTTAGATTAGTTTTAAACATTCACTCTTTATATGCAGTTATGCTACCGGTTTATAGAATTTAAATTCTCACCTTCAGGCTGAAGACTAAAAGAGAAATAGTATGTGAGTGAAAAATCGCTTACATAAAACAATAACATTTGTAAACATCATTGAGATAGCAATGAATAGTTTAAAGTACATTCAAGGAGTTTTTGTTATTTTCTTGTTCTAAATCCTGGAAAAGAAGAAAAAATAAATAAATTCATGGGTTTTGAAGCAATCAATAAATTATAAATTCTTCTTTTTCAGGACTCATTGAAGATTCAAGTTAGTGACACCGCAATTTAACAGGTAATTCTCACTAGAAAGAAGAAAACTTCTTCTTTTCCAGTATTCGTAATCTTTGTAGAATCCTCAAAGGATTATCGTGCGAACAGGGCTTTATCTGCATAAATTTCTGCAAATAGGAACAAGAAATAGGCATAAATAATATATTAATAGAATCATTGGAGCTTCTAGAGTGTCTTATGCTAAATAAGAATACCTGCAAATAAATATAATTTGCAATAGAAATGAAAGAAGATGGGACAAAATTCATCAAATTGCAATGCATTTTATGTAAAATGAACAAATTATTAGACATAATTTTTAGAATAAGGCAATTAGGAATAAATTTATTATCATTGTGTAGCATAATTTTCATTGTAGGTTACATCGTTTATCCGAAATTAATGCAGAAATCATGTGCAAAATGAGCCATGTAAAAGTTTTAAAGCATCGCTGGTGGCACTAGTAATTTTTTTAAAATCAAATATGAGTTTTACTATTATCGGGTTAAGCATTACCATTACAGAATTCCATTTTAATCGCGCCCTTAAATCTCTCTTCCTTCCATGTTGCCAATTATCTCTTAGAAAGCTTGCAGTATTGACAGATTCCACTCTAACACTGTACTTACTTAAAATGTGGAATTTCTTATTGCATACACCTGGCCAACCCGGTGCTAGTCCATTGTTACAACCACTAGCCAGTGCCCGATAGCACTGTGGTTGCCAAGTTAAATTATCCCAATTTGAAATGGTAATAATTAATACAAGTTGGGACCGATATCCAGCCTAGAGTTTGAAAGATCCAGATACTAGTATTGGGTGCATATTTTTACAAAAAGAACCTAGAGACCAAACAAAACATATATTATTTTCCGCCAAGATAAAATATAATCTTAGTCATCTTTGACTACAAAGGTGATCAAAGTTCGTTTCAAGGACAAGGATTTTTATTCTGTCTGCGCCAAAACCAACAAGAATCGGTTGTGGAACGAAAACCACAATACTTGTGTCTTAGTTAGTCCTTTAAAGGACTGATATGCCAAATTCCTGAATATCCTTTTGAAAGGACACATTTAATAACAATAGTTTAATTTTATATAGACGAATTATACACGACAAATCAGCGGACATTTCTTAGATTGGTTCTATGTTTGAAGACGCAAACTATTTAAATCCAAATAAATAGTTACCCACTTGACAAAATAAAATCCCCAGAACATTTCAAGAATGTGAACATCCCGGCTTGTTACTTGCTATATTTGCCCATTAACATCCTAATAATATCTTTGCGATTTCTAATGTCCGTCCATGGTAACATTATCTATGTTACATCCGAATGTTGTAATTTGGTAATAATATCACAATTATGCATCCCATGTAATTCTCTGAGATGTTTGTATTGAGTATGTAATTTTTATTCGTACTCAGGATGTGGCTAGGATAGACTTACGTAATATCACTTAAAGGACAAGAATAAGATATTTTTAAACATCCCATGGATGATTCATGTCAAGTGGGTAGTCTTGTTTTTGTAGAAATATCCTAACGCCAGTCCTGCAAACTGTATCCAGCGTGCACAGCGTGCAATATGCGTTGATGCAATCGGGATTAAGATGTTATGTTTTGTGAAACGTTGTGATGGATCATTTATCATAACTGTCCGCTTTTGTTTTACTGGTTTGTTCAAATGCAATTTTATAATTTATTTTGTTGTTATTGACTCTGACAGTTTACTACCCTGCAGATGTGTTTGCAGATGGAGTAAATTGTGAGAAAGAAAATAATTGGAAGTGAAAATTGTAATACTATCGATATGGCTGTACCTTCGACCATATATAGGAATACACAAACAACGCAAGCCTTTGTTGTGAAGCAAAGAACTAGCGCAGCGGTGTGAAGGGAGTATGACCTGCAGACACCTTGAAGTGTTGCAGTTGCCTATTTTCATTCACTGTTCCTAGAGTACCTAAATAGACTAATGCCCGCTTTACACGATCATATTTTTACATACAATTTTACATGTAATTTTACATGTATTTCTTCTCATATTTTACAATTTATATTAGCATTTTACACGATCAAATATTCTCAGAATATTTGATACTATGACAGCGACAACTAATATATTTGTGGTGGCAATACTTTCCAGGAAAAACAACCAACTTCATTTGTGTTTTTTTTTCTTTGCTCTTCGTACAAGAAAATTAGTTTGCTTGTATTTTCCTGATTCCACATTTTTTACCGTTGATATCAGTGCCGTTGATTCTATACCGGCTTTTAAGTAATACTGTCAGTTGTTCGAAATTCAACCATAATAAGGATGAAGTTAGATCCTAAACTAAACGTCAAACGCGTTTCACACAAGTTTGCAACTACTAATTCTAAAACCCCTAAATATTACCAAAATATGATGAAAATGACCTGGATAAATTAGAACATGCTCTATTCCAACTATTTTTACAACATCGTATTGAACAATGTCATTCTGTAAAATTGTGTCGTTTTACACGGTGAAATCTCATTGAACAAGAAGATTTTGTAAAATTACATGTATTTTTATGACCGTGTAAAGCGGGCATTAGAGTACGGACAATGAGTCCAAAATGGTTTATCTTTTGTTTTCAGTTGTAACTGTATTTCTGATGTATACAAATATACAGCTCTGGCAAGATGACATAAAAAATTAAAAATTAATTCCTAAGACAGTTTAAACTTAAAAATATTAATAGAAAATATATCTACATAGTTCAAAATAATATATTATGATTACCAGAGCGCAATTATTTAGTTCCACAGGTAAAATATTATACCGTCATTTTTGACAACGTCAATCACTTAAATATTTTATAAAATAGTAACCAAAGAGCAACATTAAAAAACAATATGTAACTAAATATTGACATAAAAATATTAAATTCTGAGAGTTAAGTCCGTACTCTAAAGCTGCGTTCACAGAGAGCTTAGTGCCGTTGCCTTGTTAGAGCGGTGTTGCATTGGTATTGCATTGGTAAGGACAGCGTTCACATAAAAACTTAGTGACGTTGTTGTAGATAATACAGTATTCTGTTGTGTTGCATATAAATTCAAATTGCTGTCCTAAAAATATTTTAAGATTTAATTTGATAAAATTGTCAGAACAAGAAATAATTATTACCACCTGTAAATTTAAACTTTAATGCAAGAATTTTACTTTCTTTTTATATTTTGTCAGTACAATAAGCATTTTTTTGTTCCAAATTGCTGGATATTGTACCAACAATTCAGCAAATTTATTGTCTACACTCATATTTATCTATAAAAATAGGTAAATTCGAAGTCAATGACAATTCCAATGACAGTTTGTCATAACTCAAATTTTTTCGCCACCTTTTAAATTCCACATTAAATTTTGATTGGTTGTTGCTTGGCGGTGCGGTGCTTGTGCGTTGTAAATGTTTGGAGTTTACAAACTATAGCAACGCATTGCACCGACGCTACCAACGCGTCAAGTCATTGTGAACGCTTCCATTGCTTTGCGTTTGCCAAACCCTGTGCAACTGCAAGACCGCTGCACTACCGTTACAATAAGTCTTATGTAAACGATACTTTACTGTTCCATGACAACAAGCCAGAAGTCAGCAATGTGCAACACTCTATCGTGTCCTCACCTTCTTTCCCCGCGCCTATAGCTGCTGCACCCCGCTACCGTACTTCTTTCCTTCACAACATTGTATACTACAGCATTGAGTGTTATCTGTACCTATATATGGTCGAAGGGCTGTACTATTCCAGAGTTTTTTTTATCACACAGATGTTCCATTTTGCGAGCTTTTGCGAATTCTTTAACGCATGATGACAAACTAATGAGATGAAAATTTCTCTTAGCAACACGGGTTATAATTAACAGTCATTAATTTTAATTACTTGGCGAGAACTGGCAACACTGCCCACAATACGTCGCTGTCAAACGTGCAACGTTGCGCTACTTGCGAGACAAGCACTAATGAGAAAAAAATACACGAGCGGAATGTTTAGCTCTTTAACTTGCTGCTTGTTCGGAGTTTTTGCATTTCGCTCCGTTTTTGTTCATTATTTCACACTCAAACGCCGAGATAAATTTCTCAATTTGCTCATAAATTTCAGTTTAGGTTAAATTGTTTTTAACTTGGTCCGTTTTATGTTCGCAATAAAAACTAGCATCAAATTTGAATCAACATTTCAGGAAATTTTAAGTTGGTGCATAAATAATTATAGAACAAGTTAATCAGAAAAGGAATAAGAGCAAATGGAAGGATGTTATTACAATCATACATTTATATCATGCCTTTTACCTAATTTGGGTATAGTGATGCCGCCAAGACGAGAAATTTCTCGTCTCATTCTCGTGTCGTCTCGAAATTCCGGGACGACTAATAAATTTCTCGTTTCGGATTTTCCAGATGAGACAAGAATTCAAAACTACGAGACAAGAAATAGTTTTCGAAAAATCGAAAATTCTCGAAAGTAATACTTAATTTAGTTCGGACAATTCCTTAGTTTTGATATAAATAGTTATTTATATCACAAGTGGGATAAGAGCATTATTACAGCAGCCGAATGTGAAGAATCACATAAGTGCTGTAATATGCTTTAGCCCACATGTGATATACAAAATTTTATCCACAAGTGCTCAAAATTAATAAAATTGAATATTTTTATTTAAACGTCAGATTTATATATTTTGACAATTGATAGATGTCAGTTTTTATAATTTTGATGCAAAAAATCAAAGCAACAGGGTATAGTACAAATACATTTCATCTAACTAATAATCATTAGCGTTTATTAGGGGGTTATTGCAGTCGCACAATGGTCAAAACCACAAGCCTGAGATGCGCCAGAGAATACAATACAACCCTGGTAATAAGCTTCGAAAAACTCTTACTCTACCAGTGGAACACTGGGGGTATACCTACTCGGGTTAATAAATATGGCAAATACTGAACTGTTCGACTATATTTCTTATCTGCGGGCTAATCTTAAACGATTGCGGTTTTGGGCATTGTGTGACTGCAATAAGCATTTTACAATTATTAGGTAGATGTTCTCTACTTGTACTATACATACAATTTGTTCGAAAGTAAGACATTCTGTCAGTTTTATTTACAAACAAATTCTTAATTTGTAAGTTTATACGTAATATTTATTTATTATTCGTTTATAAATTATTTATTATTTATTAAAATGTACGTATAATTTTTTATTAGATTGTAGATTACATTGTAGTACTCTTCATACATCCAAACTAGTCCACAAGTCTTCATGATAGATAATATTAATGAAAGACCTTATTCTATGTCATGACGTTGCAGTAGAATGGACAAGAGACAACTATAGAATATTCTAAGTCTCTCGTTCTTATAATCGTTTTGTGTAAAACAACTCGTCCATCGTGAAACTCCATACGTTCCGTATAATTTATAAATAAATTCAGCATATGAACATATCTTCGCCTGTGCTAATTATGAGAAATAGCACAAATAAAATAATCCTTTCTAATTGCAGCGCAGCTTTGCTCAGAGAGGTGAAAATGCAATAAAACTCTCATAATCCAGACATAATTCCAGTAAAAAGTCATAAAATTAAAATCTCAGCTCCCGTCAAGTCGTCGGTTGACTTACAACTTACATGACTAGCGCAGTTTACCTTTCCACCTCGTATGGAATTAAACTCATCTTTCGAACTATTGTTTCAACTTACGACTACTTCATGTTTAATGAGATCATGAAACATCTCTTCTTTTCATAATTTTAAGTGTTCAGTGGTTTTATTAAAATCGTACGAGTTGAAAGCATAATAATATTATTTGAGGTTGAAATAAGAAGATTATTTTATTCATGTTTTGCTTTGTGTATTTTATATTTTCTTACTTTGTTATATTTCTCATTAGTCAAGCTTTTATATTAATAAAAGAAGATGAAATATTTAATTTTTATACGGTATTACAGCCAGTGGTACCACAATGGTTTGCAGCCTTTTTTACAAAAATTGAGAAGCAATTTTTTTATTTTGATAGTAACAATTCAAGAGGACCTACTCCCAATGGGCTACTTGCATGATTTTTTTTACTGAATATTTTTGAAGAAGGGATACAAACTTGGGACATGTATTTTTATTTTTACAAGAAATTTATTAACAAGCTCATAAATAATTAATGAAAATAGATTAATATATGGGGTGACGATTCTATCTCGTCTCGTCTCAATTTCTCGAAAATTTTTTGTTTATTTGTACGTTTCTGTTAAATTTGCACACAACTCTTGTTTTAGAAATAAAAATATTTTTTATTTTTTATTGCAAAAATTGTCGTAAATAAATAATGTATCTACCAATTTATTTAAGGAAATCTATATCAAAATTACAATATCTCTCTTATAGAATATGAAGCGAGAGGTAACGCCTTTTTATTTAAACAACAGATATGAACGTTTGGCGAAAATTAATTGTTAGTTGAGTTTGAATATTTAAATAAATTCAATATAAAACTAATGGACATAAGAAACGCAGCATAGGTCTAGGTTTGTCATTTTGGTAAAAATGCATGTGGCCTTATCAACTCTCATGGAGAACCCGACAAACAGTTTTGTAATTTTTGTACAACATACATACATAAAGTGACATGCGGGTACCACATTCTCAACATAAAATATTTAGATTTCACTGCAGGAAAATCACTGCAAAATATCAACATACGAATAGCTCTACAGAAATGTCCATGTAAAGAAACTCAAATAATACCGAAAGAAATAGCTTTATTTTAAATAATTTAGATAGAACTGTTAATGAAAATATTAATTAGATAAATTTTCATTAAATTCTATTGAAAAGGCAATGCAGAAATTCAATATTTAATTATGAAAAGAAAAACTAATTAAGCAAAATTACGATGAATATAAAATTACAAAAAAATATACGAAAGAAAATGTATAAACCATTCAAGCATAATAATTGTATACGAATTATATATTCTTCTTTAAAAAATTAATTACCTGTATAATAGACTTAACCACATTGATTTTTAATAAGTTTTACAATTGATCACACATTGGCCAATAAATATAAAATTTGTGACAGTAAGTTGTATTATTATTTTTTAATCCAACAGTGACTGTTAGACTCTTGAGGTGTGTGCACACTTCAACAATATGTTCTTAAGTAATATTTTATATAATGTAACTCAACGATTTATTTCAAATTAATCGCATGTCGACTTGAGTATGACCCAAGATCCTGGCCGAAACGTCGCAAACCTTACCTAC
The DNA here is from genome assembly GCA_947534325.1 of Agonum fuliginosum. Taxonomy (NCBI): domain Eukaryota; kingdom Metazoa; phylum Arthropoda; class Insecta; order Coleoptera; family Carabidae; genus Agonum; species Agonum fuliginosum. The sequence continues at coordinate 1,306,444 of OX384037.1, forward strand.
TGTAACTACGTTTTACAATAAATCCAGTTACCCAACTAACCTCAGAATAAGTGAATTAAGAGGCCCGTCTACTACCTAAAATCCAGCATAAAATGAACTAACGTAGCGAGTGTTTTGTATGGCTAGTACAAGAATGGTAAAATTTTATGTCAACAAGGATTTAATAGAGAAAGAATGGATCTATAGATGTGCCTTTTTAAATTTTTTATTAAAAATTGTACATGGATATAAAAATTCAAAAAAAATTCTATTTTATACAAACTTTACACGGTTATATCTCATGATACAAATTAATTTTTAAAATTTTAAAAAGGCACATCTGTAGATCCATTCTTTCTCTATTAAATGTTTGTAAAAACATTATCCTGACGTCAATAATAACCTGACAATTTACTCGCAACTAAAACAGTTTTACAGTGTTTTTCAACTTCAAAATGATATTGCATTGCTAGGATACGGCAAAATACGAGTTTCGGGACGGTTTCAGGCAACCCTAGTAGTGGGGAAAAGAGTGGAATGTAAAAAAGTAAAATCCAGAGTATTCTAGGAATTCGGTAAAAACCGAGATGAACTGCTTAACATATAATTTTAATATTTAAATAAAGCTTGTATCTGCGAAATAATAAATTCGTTTTAAAATAGAAGTTGTGTTCAATAAATGACAAAAATTGTCAAAATTCAAATTAATATATTTCGATTTATTCTGCATAGACCATTTTGCAGATTGTACTTTTATCTTCAACAATATCTTTAAATTATTATATTTAACAAAACAATAAACGCTGTGGAGTGGCGCGCGAAATCCATGTTTTTGGCTGTTTTCTGGCGCGGTAGAGGATCGTCTTAACATCTATATCTCCTGAGGACTAAAGACGAGCAATAAAGATGCAAAAAGGACAAATGTTTTATTTAATAAGTGGCCGAGTATTCTTAGTTTCCTAATAACACAAACAGTTTAGCAAAAGTTTAGAGGAAAAATGTAAATACCTATTGACAATAAAAGTAATCGAGTCCAATTTTAATCAACATAAAACATGCATAGCCCATTACCACCGGCATTATCGGGAACATGGAAAGAATCCTGTTGAAAAAAACAAATTTAGAAAGATGAAAATTTACACTCATGATACTTCCCAATTCGATTCAAATTCCCTGGATTAAGCGCACGCTGCTAAACCGCCAGCGAACCCAATGGCCTGTTCTGTTTCCCTTCTTTACAATAAAAACACGCGTTGCCGGGTGTAGAAGAATTTATCATTGTCTGTGGTGAGCGCATTAAAGACAGGTGGCCATTAATTCCGACTGGGGGGAGGTAGCGCCGCGCGGCAGATAAGGGTGTGGGAGGTAAGGGCTGTGGTGGCTCTGATCCGAAACTGGCACATTAATCAGCCTCTGATAGGATCTGATAGCGCCAGGCCTGCGCCAGAGCTGGAGCGCTATCCTGTTGTGTGCTGGAATTGTGACAATCGTCGATTGGCTTAGAATGTTAGAACCTTCACAATTGCCTGATTACTCATTTGGCGTTAATGTTATTTTCTTTTTTTTATGTTAAATAAGCCGAAATTGGAATTCTGAGGTTGGAAATATTTATTTGGATGACTGGATTTATTGTAAAACAAGCTTTTCGACGTTTCGACCTGGATCTTGGTATCAAACTTGAGGTTGATCAAGAACCTGGTCGAAAACTTATAACTACCTATGTTTTACAATAAAGCCAGTCATCCAAATAAATAGGATTTATTCATATTTCCAACCACTTAATGTTATTTTCATTTTTTCCAAGTAAAACAATTGATATTTCTAACCAAACCCAATGCCAGTGCTATGATTAGTTCATTAGTTTTTGATTTTGATATATTTTGTTATAGTTCGGTTCATTTTCATATTCCTGACTTTATAATCCCACCATTAGAGGCAATAATAGGCCAAAACCACATATGACAGAATAAAAAGCAAAGAAAAATAGTAGTCCTAACGTACAGGCATCTTAGTATCGCCTTAAGCCCTGTTGGCCCGGCGATCTTTGGAGATTCTACGGAGATTTAGAATCCTGGAAAAGAAGAAGTTTTTTATCTTTCTTACGTACAGGCATCTTCGTGTCACCTTAAGCACTGTTCGCACGGCGATCTTTGGAGATTCTACGGAGATTCAGAATCCTGGAAAAGAAGAAATTTTTTTCTTTCTAGTGAGAATTATTTATTAAATTGTGGTGTCGCTAAATTGAATCTTCAATGAATCTTGAAAAAGAAGAATTTGTTATTTATTGATTGTTTCAAACTCATGAATTTTTTTTTTCAAGATTCAGAATCGTGAAACTTTTTCTTTTCCAGGTTTCAGAATCTTGGTAGAATCTTCTGTATGATTATTATTATTAACTAATGGACTAATCATAGCACTGGCAATGGATTTTGTTAGAAATGTAGCGACACCGCAATTTAACAGGTAATTCTCACTAGAAAGAAGAAAACTTCTTTTCCAGGATTCAGAATCTTGGTAGAATCTTCAAAGAAACCTCGTGCGAACAGGGCTTTATCTGCATAAATTTTTGCAAATGGGAACAAGAAATAGGCATAAATAATAAAGTAATAGAATCATTAGAGCTTCTAGATTGCCTTATGCTAAATAAGAATCCCTGAAAATGAATATAATTTGCAATAGAAATGAAAAGGGGGGAAAAATTCATCAAACTGCAATGAATTTTATGCAAAATGAACTACTATTACAGACATAATTTTTAAAATAAGGCAATTAAGAATAAATAAATCTTGGTAGAATCTTCAAATAATCTTCGTGCGAACAGGACGTAATGAACAAGAATTCATGTGAAGTGGGTAATTTCCATTGGGGGATCGAACACAAGTCCACTGGCTTGCCCACCATTGCATTGGAAGTGTGAAAGAAATCTCGTAAAAGATTAGTTATTTCTGCATTCCTCCTTCCACCCATCAATCACTTCGCGAAGCCTTCGAAGTCCGATAAGCCCTTGACGGTTCCCCTCGCGTCTCTTTCGCTCGTCCCATAAAAAAAAACCAATATCATCTGTACAGCAAGCGCGGAATATCCATACTCGTATATATGCGGGTTACCGAGTTTTAAAACGCGCATACCAAAACAATAATAGTCAATCAATGATAGCAATGAGCCAATAACCAAATGGAACGGTGCGCCGCGCGTGGAGGGGTAGACTAGCGGCGGGAGGGGCGGGAGGCGTTGTGACAACCCTGTTTACAAATGTTGCGATTGATTCTTTCAATGTAGTGTGCCAGTGTTGCGAGCGAAGTGATCGCGAGGGTTTACATCATCTTCGACGTCTGCAGTGTCTTACCGACTGCGCCATTTTGTCTAAAGTGTGCCGTTAATCACTCAGTGACGTCATCGCAGTGTTGCCACGTCATCGTCATCATCATTGGACCACTCTTACACAGTTACGTACTTTTTATTATTGAGCGGATGACTGAATGACAGCGCTGTTGCCATTTTGAATGACTGATGATAAATGACTAGCGTCGTTGCCATTTTGAATGACTGATCAAGACAGCGACGATGTGCTAAGACGGTTGCGCAGTGGCAAATTATTTGTGTTTGTGTAACGAAATAGTCGAAATTGATTGAATGAAGAACTGAGTGTTGTTGGGTTATTATTAGGGTATTATGCGTTGTGAACACCTCGCACAAAGTAGGTATTAGGGCAATGACAATAGCTATTAATTAATTATATTGACTCAATAGCGTATCCAGCTAAACAATTGCCTGGCGTTGAACGCGAATATCAATTGTTTTTCATTGTTGTAAGTAGGTGATCATTTTGTAAACAACTTGATTATTGTATCAAATAATTAGTGCGTTTCAACAATACGAGATTAAAATAATAAACTTTGGAATTGAAAATGTTGAAACATCTTTACCGGGTACAGCAGGCACATATAATGTAAAACCTCCCCTTGGAAGCGAGGGCGAAGGGAACCACGAGAGAATATATTTTAATGGCCGGGGCTATTCTACCCTTGACAGAGTCGCCAAGGGCGAAGCGCGAGGGGTGGTATAACTTATGTGCAGCTAAAATGGCACCGTCCTTGCTAAAAATAGTGGGCGGGGCCTCAGCACTGACCGGACCAGCCGCAAAAGTTTCTGCCACCCTAAAAACTTTGGGGGTGGGGCCAAAACTCCGCGGTAAACAAGAACACCCTCTGTGAAGCTTCTTGCGAAGCGCTGCGCGACTCTCGCCCTTAACTCGCGACGTCACAGGGGTTCAAATCCCGGGAATTCGTCCGAAGGGTGGAGAGAAGTAGATAGGTTTTCGGGAAAATATGTTGAGCATGTTGAGTCAATGATTATCAGCACGGGAAAGTTCTCGACAAATGTTAATTGTTTACCTGGACAACTCTGACTGAACATTACATGTGTTTTGCTTTGTATCGCTGCGCTGGAGATAAAATAAAGTAGCGACTTTGCCGGAATCATTTTTTCTTTTTTCGAGTATCTTTTTCCCTAGATCTCGCTGCACGGACGTCGCCGCTGGCTCATTTATATTTTCATGTAGCCAATTTTCGAATAAATTGTCTCGTTATTTTATAAAAGTTTAAATTTTTTACCGCTGTATTAATTGGTTTCAAAAAAATTTAATTTTCGTACGTGCCTTCATACAAAGTAAAATTCAATATAAAAATGTACACTAATATTTTAACCGTGAAGAATTATTCAACAATCTTTAAAAAAATTCGCCATAATTTTCACAGTGACCTGTGAAGCTGTCAATCCCAAATAGGGTAAACGACAAGACAAATATTTATTTTACAACTGAATAATTATTATCACTATAAAAAATTCTTATATTTACATAGATTTTATATTGATGTATTCCATTGATTTACAAAAATAAATATTTATTTAAGCATGTTTTCAGTAGTTTTTAATTAAATTTTAGACGACTGATAAAAGGTCAAAGAAAGGCATAGTCGAGTAATTTTTTATTGTATTATAAATACTATTCAAACATTTTTTTATTTTTTTTATCAAATGCATTATGTGTACGACTGTGGTTCTGACAACTCAGATTCGAAATCAGTCGAGTTCACATTCCAGTTGTACAAAAAATATCTTCTGTACTGTACTGTACAGTCCACAAACAACCATGAGTTGACGAGTGATAACTGCATGAATTATTTATGCATTTATTTCTGGATAATTTTGTATACATCTATTATACACAAATTAATTGATATAAGTATATACAAAAGTAATTAATACTTACACGTTATAATAGATTTTGAAGCATTATTATTTGTAAAAAATTGTATCCATTGTTCAGAGTAAATTTTATTTAAACAAAATGTCTACGTTTTTTCCGAATTCTTAGAATACTCTCGATTTACTTTTTCTTCTATTCCACTCCCTTCCCCACTATTGCAGCTGCCCGAAACCAGCCCGAAACTTGTACTTTACCGCATCCTATAGCAATGCAATGTCATTTTGAAGTTGAAAAATACTGTAAAAGTGTTTTCGTTACGAGTAAACTGCCAGTTTATTATAATGCTTTTTTAAACATTTAGTAGAGAAAGAATGGATCTACAGATGTGCCTTTTTAAAATTTTAAAAATAAATTTCTATCATGAGATGTACCCGTATAAAGTTTGCATAAATAGGAAAGTTTTATGAGTTTTTCGAAATTTTATGAACATGTACAAATTTTTTATTAAAATTTTAAAAAGGTACAACTGTTAATTCATTCTTTAAGTATATAATCCTTGTTAGAATGAAATTTTACCATTTTTGTACTGGCCACAAAACACTCGCTACGTTAGTACATTTTGTGCAGGATTTTAGGAAGTAGACGGGCTTCTTAATTACAGCTTACTGAATACAAATACAAAGTTTATTAAAAATTGCTAAAAACTGTTAGTAGCAGTATGCATGTATACGTGTACAGCAACAACATCGTAGTATTTTAGTTACTGATTATGGAACAAAAAGAATTAATTAAAAATCCGTAAATTTAAGGGCAGTTTTTGCACGAAGAACATTTTTTTAAACACTGGATTGTTGATTGTATAACGAATATCTAATTAACTAATGAATGAAATAAAATAAATTTTTATTTAATTTTGCAATCGTAAGAACAGTAAATTTATTAAATTCTATTATAAAACTGTTCAAAAAACCTAGCCAAGAAATCAGTGAATTTTGAAAATAATTCTTTCAGTTTCGTAATAAGTGAAAAGTGAGTTGAACTACATGCCTTAACATTGTAAATCACCTGTACAATACACCCTTCTTCCGTATATAAACATTAAAACAAAATAAATTAAATTTCTCATGCAGCTTTCTTTATAACAGTGTACCTACAAGGCGAGGGGAATGCGGGAAGGACGCCGAGGGTGAAAATCGCGCGCCACGAGGGAACGAAGCCACACGGAGCCGAGTAATTTAAAACTGGGAGTGGTCTCTTCGGATACTTTCATATCGATCCCGTCTCCCGCCACCAGGAGCCGCCGGCAGCGCCTCTGCCGGCCGAGGAGCCAAGCTCAGGAGGGTTCGGCTACCCGAGGGTAGATGGCAGCACCGGGGAATTTTTATAAGGGAAGGGGTTGGGTGTGCGAGGGGAGTAAATGTTTGGTGAGAAAAAGTTCTGTTGGCGTGTTTGATTTTTGTTGTTATTTTTTTTTAAATAATTGCCTGAACAATGAGTATCAGTGAGTTGATGACTGGTAACCGCATTAACGTTCATATTTTTTTCTCTTAAGTTGGGTAAAGGTATTATAATGTGTGTATATATATATATATATGTTTGTTAAAAGATGTAACGTTTCAATCAGTTTGTTTGAATCTTAGGAATGAAGATATTTAGATTTGCTTACTTGAAGTTACAAGAAAATTTTTGATGCCTCAAAAGTCCCAAACTAGACATTTTTGTACATTTTCCTTCTAATATTCTTATTATTAGTTATTCAATTTAAGCGTATAAGGGCTGACAGTTCATTCAATTTTTATTTATTAATGTACATGAAACAGTTACAGTAAATAATTTTGAAAACTATACTTTATAATAATTAAAGACTTGATCTTTCAAATGATGTCCAGTTTCTTTGTAGATGATCGTTTCCTAAAATTGTATCAAAATTTCAAATGACCAGTAGTAATTTTAACGGTAAAGTGATTGCCTAGCATGTTAGCGGTCCCTAGTTCGATACCAGTAATCATCAATATTACCACTGGGTCTGAGTGGTTGGATTCTCTATAATAACATACACCATTCTGTAATTATAACCTGTCGAATGGTCCGCATCAATCATCAAAACTTAAAGACAGATTGTATGAAGATAAGAACAGGTTCGTTGTCAAACCTTTTAATTTTTTTAAACACAAGCGTGCGTGTCCCATGATCATTTGGTATTTAGAGGTTTTTCCTTTATTTACAACATGTGTACAGTGTACATGTCACCAAAAGATGTTAGAAGGTCTCTCTGTTTTCATTTTTCTTCTTTAACTTATAATTTTGGAAAAACATGACTTTGAAATCAGTAATTTTTCTTGATTTTTAAGAATTTTTTTCTGATAAACAAAAATCTATATTAAATTTCTGAGAACAGAGGGACATAAATTGAACAAGAAGTTTTTTTTCATTCGTCTGTGTTATAAATTAAATGAGATATGATGGGACAACGATGCTATTTAGCCAGCACATTCTATGCTCAGTTTTCTTTACCTACATTTTTTATTCAATTGACTGCAAAAAGAAGGACTTGACGTCATTTGAACCAGCCTCTCTTTGAAATGACGACTTACATTCAGAAGTTCGGTATTTTCCGAACGCTCCTCTTAAGGGAAATGTTGTGCTACTTCGAGTAAAATGTAACAAATTTCATCTCAGTTTAATTAACAAGTCGAGCGCAGCAATACGCTGTAAATAAGTAAGCGTTGATGTGCTCAAGTAAGTCCACCTCCTGCGGTAAAGAAACCCAACAAGTCCAACTCTTCTGGAGGCGACAAACGGCAAACATCCCGCTATATCATTAACAACTGAAAACCTCAACGACATCATTACTTAACAACAATAAAGCCTAAAATTGCTGCGCGATGCAACGAAGCGTTACTGCCTTTATCTGCTGTAATCTACATACGAACAACGAATGCTCGGAGGACAATCTCGCCCTTATTGCCACGGATAATAGAGAGGATAATAAGGAAACTTAGTCGTCGTGAACGTTGTCGTTGTCGTTGGCATTCAGTAGCACAGTGGCGCCCACGATGAGAAAAGCGGGAACTGCGACGACTAGCGCAGGTTCTCAAAGATTTCACCGGAGAATTGTCAGGATCGGTTAAGACGTTGGAAAAGCGCAGAAATATAATCAGTAAATTTATATTGAATAAGTCCAGATCGACACATTAAATAAGCGCAGATCGTAACATTAGGCGATTTTTCGCGATAAATACTACAATAAACTAGGTTTGGTAGCGTTTAAAGAGGTTTGTGACGATGACGTCATAAACTTGTAATAGTTAACTTTCACAAGAAAATTTGTTTGGTTTGATGTAGTTAGTTTGACAGAAAGTTTTGTTGGAAATATGAATATAAGGAAAAATTTAAAAATTTTCTATTTCATTTTTCATAAAAGGAATAGGATAATACTTTATCAAACTCAACAATTAATATGATAATAAACTGGTTTGTAAAAAAATATCAGCATGAAAATTATGAGACAAACATTTAGAATAGGTACCTTATTTTTATGAAAGATGAATTTAAAATATTTAGAATACTATTTTTATTTTCATTTTCGAATGTGCAGAAAGCAGAAACAAATTTATCCTCAGAATTTAGAGAGAGATAGAAATATTAACGCGCCTTTACCTACCTCCTGAGGATGGTTAAGTGGTTTGACTAACTTTTCTTTACCACGTTAGTGTGTGACGTCATCAATTTCGTCGCGAAAATGACAAACCATAGTTAACCACATATAAATACAGTTAACTACTTTCGCGAAAAATCGCCTATTGAATAAGCGCATTTCTCGAAAATGAGATTTCTGACCATAACAAGTTAGTCCAGATCGTCTTCGAGTATGATGGGGTTAAGTTCAGAAAAATGTTAGGCAAGAATATTTTCTAGTTGTGGTCCAGACTTTTCATCGTTTAGAAGATTTTACTAGAGAGAAATCAGAATTCATCATCCGTTTTCCAATTAAAACCTTGCACAGAGTTATTGGGATAGTAAGATTTCCATAGAGATTCATCAGAATTCTTGAATCGTTTTACACAAACGAAATAAGAGTAAGATTTACAATGGGTTCTAAACTTTCCATCATTTAAAAGATTCACCAGAGATCATTTTCAGAATTTATGCTTTGTTTTTCAAACAAAAGCTTGTAGATACATTCCAATCGTAGAAAAATTTATGGAGGAAAGTAAGATTTTCGATGGGTATCCAAACAATGTTACATAATATACCAAAATGGGATTCATCTAGTAATAAAAATGGCCGACGAAATAAAGTAATAAGTAACTACATTTCAATTTCAAACAACGACTAAAAGTCAATTGTTATCTTAGCTTATGACGCAAACTGGTCCACAGTCATTATAGTAACGTACGTAAAAATTATATGCGTATTTTAAAAAATAAATCAAAATATTATTAACTTGCATCTAGATTATAGTATGCTCATAAGAAAGAAATAATTTTCATGTAATTTATTTTAATGATAACCAACCTACAGGATTAACTCCCAATTACAGGATGTTAGATGTTATTATAGTGGAATCCAACCACTCGGACCCAGTGGTATTATTGTAATGGTGAAATTGGGCTCAAAACTTTCGTCAAATCTACTATTTACTTACACCAAAGATGCTGCTACACACAAATTGTGTAAAAGGCGTAAATTATAACTTTATAGAACAATTGCCAGCATTCTTGTATTTGAATCTACGTCTTTCTAAAAAAATTGAGCACACGTGGAATCAAATTTATTTACAAATTTAAGTTGACGTTGATAATTGGCGCAGTCGGTATGCTAATATTTTCAATTTTAACATTGCGACTATAATTAGATTTGTTTCATCATACACTAGTGTAGGTTTTCTCTTCTATAACAGTTTGAAAACCCCTGGCATAAGAGTACACGGATACCCATGCAGCACTAGTGCTGTAACCAACGTAACATCACAAGGCAGTGGACAAAAACGTTTAGTGCTTTGAGGTTAGAACGGTGATTATCCACACGATCAGCTGATGTTCCACTACCTACTTTATCCAGCCCTCTACACCCCAGCCACCCGCCACATTCATAATTTTTACACGAAATTCGGCGGAGGACAAAAACTTTACAACCACACACTATTTGTCACGGAAGAATATTCCCCACCATACCGGCATAAGAAACTTAATGTTCCTTAAAATTTCTCTTTGCAAACTTCAAACAAAAATGATCTAAAATAAAGCTGCCTATAATATTGAACCTTATACCCATTTAATGTCAGTAGGAACAAATTTGAAAGAGACATCATTCCTAAGAATCTTTTTTTACCTTTTCCAATATTTCAAATTAAGCGGCTCGTCTACGTTTTTACCGAATTCCTAGAATACTCTGGTTTTTCCTTTTTTTCCATTCCACTCTTTTCCTCACTAATAGGGCTACCTGAAACCAGCCCGAAACTCGTACTTTGCCGCATACTAGCTATGCAATGTCATTTTGTTTTCGTTGCGAGTAAACTGTCAGATTATTATTGACTTCTGGATAACGTTTTTATAAACATTTAATAGAGAAAGAATGGATCTACAGATGTACCTTTTTCAAATTTTAAACATTAATTTTTGTCAAGAGATATAACAGTGTAAAGTTCGCACAAAATATGAAATTTTTTTGAATATTTCGGTATTTTTATATTCATGTACAATTTTTTAATCAAAATTTTAAAAAGGCACATCTGTAGATCCATTCTTTCTCTATTAAATTCTTTTTGAAATAAATTTTTACCATTCTTGTACTGGTCACAAAACACTCGCTACGGTAGTACATTTTATGCTGGATTTTAGGTAGTAGACGTGGCTCTTAATGCAAATTATAGATGTCCAGAACAATTATAATTTATATTTTATATTACACACATAATTACGCCTTTTCTGCGAGTAATCGGTATATATCTTTTACCGTACCTATATGCGGTTTCAATCATCAACTCATGGATACTCATGGTTTTGTTCTTTTTTGTACATTTTTAATAAATGGGCACCTGACTTAATTCAAATTTGGGTTGGTAGAACCACAATCTATCGCATTCGGATATCAACCCCATAGCACTAATCTAAATAATTTTTGTCGATTTTCTTTTTGTAGAAGACGTTTTAATTTAAATTTCATCTTCACAGTAAGTAGGTATAAGTAAGTCTACGTATCATGAAAAAATTCGATACCGGGATTTTCGTGGAAATACATGTTTTGAGGTCCTCTTAATGATGTCTGTGTGTGTGGATGGATGAATGTGCGTCCGGATGTTCAATAACTCATGAACGAGTAAAGATAAAATAATGAATCTTGGTATTTATATAGTTTAGGATAATGCACAGAGCTGGTCACATTTCGAAAACCGGAACAGGAAGTTTTCTTAAAACATAACAATAAATTAATTTATTTCAAATATGGACGTTGCCACAAATATGTTTCGAATATAAAATATGAACAGTAAGGAATAAATATTGTTAAATTAATTTCCTGTATCTGCTTTTAAATTTGAGAAACATGAAATAACATAATTTTTAATAAATACATTTCTATAATCATAGTTGCTTCAAAACATACAAGCTTAGTCAGTTACGTCAGTTATTCTATTATATGAAACGTGTGTCAAGTGCAATATTTATACAAATACATACAGTTGTGTATAAGAAAGTGGTGTGGTGGCCATAACAAATTTTTTTAAGTTTTGATATTGAGTAATAATCAATCAAAAGTTGTTCAAATTCAAATCATATTTATATGTCAGCTATATTCGGCTATCCCTCCTAAGGTACTAATAAATAAATTAAAATATTTTAGTTTCTTTGAAATTTACCTTAGGTATACATATTTAAATTTCATGTTTATATCTTTTAAATTTTGATATTGAATGATAATCAAAATTATATCAGTCACATTGTGCATTCAACTGTACATTTAACTTACGGCACTACTAAAAAAAGCATTTTCTTGTAGTTGATTCAAATTCCAAGTTCATATTTTCGTATTATTGTAAACAATCCACAATCAAAACCATTTCAAATTCAAATCTTATTCAAATAATTCCGTTACGCAAAAGATCCAGCATGCTAATTCAAAATCCAATTCAGTTCTCAAGAATAACCCTAATCCAAATGCAAAACACTTGCTCAGCAAGTTTCAGAGGTCACTACAGATGACCAGCGGTCAGGAGAACCTCGTCTGGACCCTGCCGCTGCATATCATTATCTTCTTGACGGGTTTTTCTTCTTTCTTCGGATGCTGGATAGATGATTAAGAGGACTGCATGTGATGCAACGTGGGAAACTCGGAGATGAACTTGTTTGAATGATATGAGATAGTGAGTAGTTTTAGTTTGCGTGGTAGTTTGGTGCTCTGTGGATGTGGATTTGTGTGACTTAATTGAATTTGTTTTTGTATTAATATTTTGTAGGTTTTGAAGTGGTTCAATAAATAAATTGATTTATATTTGAGTGTTGTTATTTTTGTGTGGTGTGATACCTTACCATGTGCGTGAATTTTTTTTAGGTTCGCCAGATAAGTAATGTAAGTATACTATAAAATATTTTGTTTACTTAAAATTATTTAACGTTTGATAACGATTGGTAATCCAAGTCATTTTTCCAGTAGGTACCTAATACTAAATTGCATGGATTTATTTTATCTTTTAATTGGACTAGACCATTATAAGTTTAAAGACATTTTTAAACACAAAAAATATAAATTATGGTATTTTCAGTAAATATTCTAAAACTAAACATGAACATTACAGTTACAAATATTCACATTAACAAATTAGTTTCTAAATAGTCTTGTGTAAAAGTTATAAGTCTGAGACTTGTTTTTCATGTACCTAATACATAGAGAAGTAATATTTCCAATGGACTTCAGATCTTTTTTAAATTTTACTAGATGTAATTTCTAACTATAATTTGTATTATACACTATATTTCGTAAAAGATTTAAACTAGGAAATCCCTATTATCGATGGTAGGTCTATAATAATATAGTTACATTCAGATCCAGAAATAATAATAAATATGCTATAGTTCAAAAAAATCTGATGTGGACACCGCATGATTTCCTTGTAGGTACGCCTATTAAACTGTTCATACTTTATTATCACAACCAAAAATAGGCGGTGCACAATTAGATGTTATTGGTCTCAAATAAAAAATTTCAACTTTCTACGTCTAACCGTATTTGATGTATGAGGAAAATACCAAATAATACCTAGAATAAAGTGCTCTCTTGCCACGGACGATCGCAACCAAAAATATGAGGTGATCAACTAGATGCAATATGAGTCTCAAATACAAAATTTCAACTTTCTACGACATACCGATTTTGATTAATGTGAAAAATACTAAAAAGTGCCCTTTTGGCACGGACGATCGCAACCAAAAATAGGAGGTGCACTAGATGTTATAACAGTCCTAAATATAAAATTTCCTAGTTTCTACGTCTAACCGTATTTGAGTTATGCGACACACATACGTCCGTACGTTCAGATGTCACGACGAAACTATACATATTGAATTCAGGAAAAGTCAAAACTGATATTTCCGTCAAAATCTGAGAACAGAAATTGTTTGAGATTACAATACTTCCTTTTTACTCCGTACAAGGAAGTAAAAACATTAAAATTTAGTAAGTGCGATGGTTAAATCAAAGAATAAACGTACTTTGAATACAGTTAATTAAATTTGGTAGGTCTAGCAATGGAAAATATCCAAAATTGAAATGTTTTTATATTTTATTAAATTTAAAAAATTGTTCATCCTTCTCGTTTTAATGTGTGGTACCAAATACTGAAACAAAAGTATTCTTAGTATGAATAAACCAAGTTTAACATCCCGGTTTATATCTCAATCTCATAAGACCCCCCCATAAAATTCTTACATCACCTCCTGGACAATGTCCTCAATAAAGAGAACCCTCCTCATAAACAAGAACCGGGGTGGAAGCAAGTTCCAGGATAACACACACAGCACTACTTGTACTCGTTGTCGTTGTTATCTCCTCCGCCATTTGCTGCCACTATAAAGTTTATTGGGTTAGATTAGGTTTAGTTTATACCTCTATCTCTTATCTGTACCACTGGAGTGGACACTGCCGTGCGCTGCGCGTTAAATTATACAAGGCTCGATCCAGAGGTGTAACGACTAGCTCGTCTTTGTGTAGCGGAGCTGGTGCTCACGAGAAGATAGGACGGTTCTTGGAATTTGCTAAAATTTATTACTTACTGGAAAACATAAAGATAAAGGAAAGGAAATTGTCTAATGGACACATAAGCACCAATATATAAGGCACCCTCTTGGAAAGTTGAAAATGAATTTAAAATTTATTCGTTACTGGAAAGCATAAAGTTAAAAGAATGTAAATTGTCAGAAATGAGCATCAATAGCACCAAAGATCATTCATCGTATACTCGATAAAAAATAGTCTTCATGAAATTTTGAAATTACTGCAAATCACTAATGGCCATTTGCACCACTTCGATTTAGCGCTAACCTGTAGTTAAAGTGTTGGTTATGTTGTAAACTTCGTTGCACAGGTTGTTAACTAGTGGTTAAACAGTCTAATTTTTAGTTAATTTTAACTAGTGGATTCTGTAGGGTTTAAGTGAATAACTAGAAGTTAACCTACAAATTTCGACGATAATGTCGAGATATTTGATATTTTTTACTTATATTGCGCAGATTACCAGGACCAGGACGAATAGATAAAATGAGCTAATCATATTTATGATTTAATTTGCTAGATTACGTTTAACAAATTAGTTTTAGACTGAACTGAAGTATCTTATATATTGATACACACAATAATGATAACAAAATAATGTTATACACATTAAATATGTTCAAATTAAATGTCCATCGCTATTATTGTTTGTCCTTTTTGCTACGAATTTATGCCAAATTTTACACTATTTTTTTATAACTTTTTTTCTCTAAAGTAGCACCATAATCAATTATAGAATATTTCTATGACATCATATAACATTGAAGATAAATTATTGCAATTATATAAACTCATAAACTTACTTGTTATAGAAATGTCATTTTCATCTGTCAATAATTATATGTCAAACCAAACTGAATTATATTTAAAATTGATAACATTTTGTATTTGTATACAGAATTCCGACAGAATAAAACGATTCTAACAGCTACACATAAAAAATATTGCAGAATTCACTATATTTCTTTAAAACATCACTAGAATATCATTCATTTTTTGATCTAAAATAAATAGTTCTAATATTTATAGATTTACTTAACTATGACCTAAAATTATGCTGTGCAATGCAAATAAAATTTAACCAGTAGTTAAGGTTAACGTATTGTCAGATAACAATTAGTTTTAACCTGAACTCGTGCAAATGGCCATTAAACAAAGAAATATTTAATTTGCAACCAATTTGCATAATCGCATTCTTTGATATAGATTAAAAATACATATGCCTGCTCATCGAACTCTTGTTTAACCGATCATTCAGCTACAATTTATTATTGCCCTTCCATCTATAACAAGATAACTTCAAATTATTAAGCATATCTACCTTCGCTACTGAATTGAAACATCATTTACTTCACCACTAAGGTATATTAGATTTTTACTTCTGTATAACCTTTTTGTTCATGTTCTCTTCATGCTCTAATGTTTTTATGCCCTCTATAATTATAGATATTTTATTAATTTATCATTCATTCTTTGTTATTCAATATAATTTTCATGTATGTACCTTTTTTGGTGTAAAGGTTAAGCATTAATACTGAACTTTAACAATACATGGATTATTATGATCATGAAACCAGGAATAAACATCTAAACGTAAATGACTATGTAACGGGAAACCTTCACTTAAAATGGATTAGTTTTGTGCAGAAAAGAATCAAAATAAAAGCAGTATTGTGGCTTTCTTCTATGAAAGACATATTACCGGATACTAGATATTTTGTAAAGTTAGCATTGAATACAACATAATGCAAAAGCGTACAATTTTGTGACAAGTAACGAATGATCTTTGTTATATACCTACTTAAAATAATTATAAGTAATTATGGACAATTATTACATAATGTAGAACTTAGTGATATTATTTATAAATAAATAGTTCATTACTTATCTATTTAAAGATCAGACAAGTTGTATTGTTTTTATTTTACATTGCCACTTTTGGCGCAGTCGGTATTTGATGAGATTGAATTTCTTAACTGGGAAATGATAAGAACAAAGAAAACTTCTATAGGATACAAACATATTTTATTTCTTTACCTAATAATTTCGACGTTCTATGTGTTTTCTCAAAAGATGTGAGACCTAATAAAATTATTTTAATTTTAGCACCAGTTACAATTGCTGCATTATTACCTCTCGCCTCATATTCTATAAGAGAGGTATTGTAATGGGTCAAAAGTTTTTAGTAGATAAGCACGTTTCAGGGTCTCTAGAATACGAATTTAATATTTTCCCGATGATGTCTGTGTGTGTGTGTGCGTATGGACGTATGAATTATGTGACGATTTTTCGTCCACGATAACTTAAAAAGTATCAAGCCTTTAATAACCAAATTTCAAATTTAAGGTTTTAATAAGGATCTTAACACCGGATAAGATTTTGGTAGAAATCCGCAAACCGGAAGTAGTACTTTTTGGAACTTGATATAGTTTTTCTTAAATAAATTGGTACATTATTTATTTATTACAATTTTTGCAATTTAAAATAAAAGATAATATAATTATCTACGGGTACAGTTAATTTTAAATACAATTTGCTGAATCTGGTAGTATTTAGAAATAAAATAAAGTGCTACTAAGTACCAATATCTTGTTGTCCATGATATGAAATTTGTTTTTACTCAAAATTTGAATTATAATGACAGTGACATTACAGTTGACATCTTTTGCTTGCATATTGGTTTACATTATCGTTTACATATTACATGAACATGAAACTATTAAAATGTAAGTAAAACTATTTATTAGATTAGTAGAATAAGCAGAATTAGGCGAGAGGTCGTGTACTGGCCACAGCAGATTTTTTTTCCATTGTCACAACATAATTTTACATAATTTTAAATTGCGTTGCTGTCCAAATCATTCTTTTACGTATTTATACTTAAAATATTCTTTCCCTCAGAATAATCTACAGTTGAGGGTGTAAATTTAAGATTTGCATGTGATACTCGTATATTATAATAAATTGATAAATGATTTATTCCGTAGTTAATCTGAGATAACAATACACAAATATAAATAATCTTAGCTCTCGTTACAACAATAATCTCTCTTCTTGTATCTTACCCGCTCCATTTTATCGACACGGGTCAATTTGCAGCAGCCGTAAAATAGAATGCGTCTCCACCCCTCGTCATAATCCGTATACATTTGCATAAATTTAATTACAGTGGTGTTGTAGAAGTTGCGAGCTCTGCAAGGGTTAGACTGAACCACGTAAGGGTAGTTTCCCCTCCCCCGCTCAAGAACAAGAGAGCCGTCATCTTAGGCGGCCATCTTCGATCAATACGCAACCGCTCAGCTACGACAAGAGGGGAAGCTTCGGTCTAAGGGGTGGGGGAGTTTGGGGTGGACCACGGGGATGATTCATGAGGAGCTAAGATCGTGAATTTTTTATTCATTGGAATAGAGGACTTGGGATATTAAACAATATTCTTCAACTTAGATTTTAATAAAATAAGAGTAAAATTTGTTGAGTAGTGTATTTATTATGGCATCCTGCATTTTTAATAGTGTAAAATTAAACAGAGAACTTAGGTTCGTTCAAAGGTTATTCCAAATTGATTAATAACTTTTAAGACTGTAAATATAATAATAATAGTCTTGTTCGTTAATAACTAAGATATTAATGATGATGAGAGGCTGAAATTTATATAGTGCCTTTATTATACTATTGAGATTCTAAAAAAAAATCATTTTCGTCTATCCGGTTTTTGAGTTTTACATGGACTCTTATGGCAATTCACTAAATTTTTGTTTTACATGCTTAAACTATATGATAAAAATAAGTTCGCGATTTTTTATAAAACAGTTTCAATTTATAAAAAAAAATGTAAGCATGCCACGCATTTTTTGATTAGTGAATTAGTAATTATTGTAAGCATATATCACCGCAACTGAACGAATTGCAATGATATCAGCTAACAAACGTTGAGCGAATTTTGTTTTACAATTTTTTATATCCGCCCCATGTCTGGGTACGCCACTGCAGGAGTCCCCGATCTCTTTAATAATTAGAATGAAAATTTCATGGCTAGTGTGTTTTTCTAGAATGCATTAAAATATTGAATCCAATCTCATCTCTTGAAGAAGATGTCGAAATTAATAGAGAATAAGAAAAGAAAATATTTGACTGACGCACTCAACAAAAAATTTCTTTTCCCTCATCTTAGATGTTTATATTTAATTTTTTGCTAAAATTATTATTATTATGAAAATAGTGGTTTTGGTACATGACAGTTTGTAATGTTTTCTTAACCCTGAAGAAGGTTTAAAAGTTAATCGAAACCTCAGTTACGAAAGAAGAATAATTAACATTGTTTGATAAATAAAATAGGTAATACTGAAATAAAATAGTTAATTATTTTTCTAGATTGTCATTTGATCTCTTTATTTAGTCATAAAGTAATAACCTTTACTAGTTTATAAATTTGGTGAATATGCCTGTAGGTAATGTTTGTTTTAATAATTTACTCTTAGAATTCAAATGAATGTAAAAATTCCAAACTGTTGTAGAATAATTAAAAAACTTTGCCTCCATTCAACCATCAAGGTTGAAAAATTATGAAAAATGAACTTTTATTTTCACAATACACTCTTTACTCTTATAAAGCGTTTCATAAAAAGTTAAACAATTTTCCTTAATATACAATAAATTTTTTAATATTTTTAAAAACAATTTATAAAACAAAGTTGTACATTCATGTATAGAACTTTTATATTCTTGCCTACACGCTTTGGAAAATATTACATTTTTGTTAAAAGTTTTTAAAGCCTTTCATCAATTTTAACGAACAAACAGTCGGTTATTTTTATTTACTACCGTCCTTGGATACAAATAACCGTAAAAAGAGTAAAAAGAAGAACAATTATTAGATGATTTGATCGTTTGGAGGCAAATTGTAATAATAATTCCATCTTTGGGCGGATAATCCGTCGCACAGGATAGCAATCAGGCGAAGTGAAAGCTCAAGCTCAAGCTCGCACTCACGGGAAGCTCAAAGCTCAGCAGTGCGAAGCTCAACCATTTCCATAATCGCTTTCGTCTCATCCATCGAACGGCGCCTCTTCGAACATAGAGTTTTATTGCTTGACATAAACGTTTGTAATATTGGAAAGTTTATCAAGTCATTAATGGATAATTAACGTGCAAATGAGAATA